>VZZY01016109.1:0-53290 GCA_013400335.1 Eurystomus gularis
CGTGGGGCGGCACTGAGGCGAAGCCCGCCTTCTTTGTTGTGGGCTGGGTGGGCGGTCCTGGAGCGCAGCCCTCAGCTCCTTCTCAAGTGAAAGGTTGTGGGGGTTTTTTTTTTCATTTATTTTTCTTGCTCCTCGTAATGTCCAACTTGTTTTGTAGTGTATCCGTCCAATCTTGTGCTTTATCCCAGTTATTTTTTCAATAAATTTGGGATTAGGGCATGCTTCTTTCCTACCAATAACCTAGGTAAAATTTACCACCCTAGCTTACCATTTCAGGCAGCTTGTGGGGAGGTCTGGCCACTTAACTGGCCTTCAGGAGTTTATTAGGGCTGTCTCTTAACTTGCAATTCTGATGTAAGAGCTTGCTTTGTCTACTATGGAAATTTAAGTCCTATTAACTGGCATGTTAATGGCTATAAAAGCTCTACCTCCTTTTTTTCTTTCCTTCTTTTTAACTAGAGTAGATGTATTATAAGGTGATTAATATTGTAGACTAAATCATAAAATGAGGCCTGAGGGAACTGGGAGGAAAGGCTGAGGGGAGGCCTTACTGCTCTCTACAACTACCTGAAAGGAGGTTGCAGAGAGGTGGGTGTTGGTCTCTTCTCCAAAGTAACAAGTGATAGGATGAGAGGAAATGGGCTCAAGTTGTGCCAGGGGAAGTTTAGATTGCATATTAGGAAAAATTTCTTTACTGAAAGAGTGGTGAAGTACAGGAACAGGCTGCCCAGGGAGGTGGTGGAGTCACCATCCCTGGAGGTCTTAAAATTGTAGACATGGCACTTTGGGACATGGTTTAGTGCTCATGATAGTGTTGGTTTGATGGTGGGACTCGATGATCTTAAAGGTCTTTTCCAACCTTAATGATTCTATAATTCTATAATTCTTGTTTTAAGGCTGCAGATACTAGCCAGGTAGCCTGATGGATGCAGCCAGTCAACTCTGCTCTGAATTCCTCCCTCCAGAACAACACAGTTTTTGGATGCTTCACTTGTGATATTCAGTGTGTTTGCTTGCACTCGCAGAGTAGACAGGTTTCTTTCCAGTGATGAAGGCTGGAGTGTAAAAGGCACTGTAGCGCTGGTTGGTATCGTCCATCTTGCTTCAAAACTGTGAAAGCAAAGCCTGAAAAGAGGATAAAAGCATCCCCTGAAGAATTGAAATATTTATGCAGAGACACAATTGAAGTTGGAATTATGTGAAAAGGAGTAAATGAGGTGGTTGTGAAGCTTACAGAAAGAGATACAGATACCTGTTTTTTAACTTTGTATTGGCTTCTCAATTATTGCTGTGGTTGTACAACTGATTCAACATTGGCTCATTTAATCAGTCTGTATCCGTTGTGTGGAGTTTTATTTTGTTAAATATGCAGGACTAGAGACTAGTAGTTTTACAGGCACTTAATCTTTTAATTCTATAGTCAAAGACTGAAGGAGTTATTGTGTGTCTGTGTTCCTATCACACCAACTAGGTAAGCTGCTTGTGGAGTGACCTTTGAGCGACTGGCGTGCACACGACACGTTTTTTTTGGCATGTGTTATTTACAAGCAATACCTGCATTCTCTAATTTTACCTCGTGGTATTACTTTGCTGGCTGTTTTCTTGCCAGTCAGAAAAAAATTGTCCATCTGCGCGTAATCCACTAGATGGTGTGGTTAAGACGAGTTAAATGGAAGGGCACTCACACCGAGCTGCAGTTTCCGTCAGTTCTATACTTCCGTTTGCATCTGCGGGTGCACTGAGACAGCTTTGGAGGAGGCTGTGCTTCAGCGTCAAGCATGGCCCCTCTGGTGGGTTCCATGCCTTTCACTTGGCACAAAGTTCAAATATTGGTAGCATGAGCCTAGCACCTTTCCTGTAGCATGCTTGGAGGGGAGAGGGGAAGTCTGCAAGTGAGGATAGCTACTGATGCTTTTCTCAAGGGTGTAGCAGCTCTAGATAGACTAAACCATCTTCAGAGGTCCCTTCTGACCTTAACTAGTCTTCTGTTACTGGTGGGCTCTTGTTCAAGATTTACAGGGTAAGAGTGACTCCTTAGTGCAGCAAAGCAGCTGGTGGCTGTGGTTTCACGCAGAGATTACAACATAGCAGATCTCAATGGAAAGGAGCCGGGGGAAAGGGTGCCAAGCTTGGTAGAAGGTTTCCTTTTAGTTCTTGCTGTGCCAGAGATTTGATAGACTTGCTTTATTTTAAGGAACAGATAAGCTTTGCCCACACCTGTTTTAAAAGGAATGTAGAAGAATTCCCTTGGTGTCTACAGGATGCCTTTCAGAACCAGGTTACGACAGCTGCTTGGAAGTTCTCCCTTTAAAATTTTTAAAATCTGAAAACCAAACAAAACCCCCAAATACCTGCTGGGGTGGCAGGGTTGGACTAGATGGTCTCCAGAGGTCCCTTCCAGCCCCCATCGTTCTGTGATTCTGTGATCTTTCTAACATTTATCCATGGTTTTTTGCACAAGTGACTGCTGATGGGCATTCTCTGCATGTTAGAGATGGGTCTCTGTGGAAGAATGACTCAAGTGACTGAGAATAACTGTGTCCTACATCGGAAAAGAGATTTGGGCCTGTGGTCTATCAAGTGACTGAGTGGGGATGGTTGCTGACTGCTCAAGAAGTATATTTTTAAAAATTATTCCTTCATAGGCTTGTTGCAGCCTGTATAACTTGAAACTGTGGAGAACCAAGATGAGGTGGTGTCGCGGTCGGAGCGCAGACGTCCGGGATTTGCAAAGCAGGTTAGCTTACCTAAGTTCAATTAAAATGCAGAATCCATTAATTGAGAATTTGTCTTCCAGATCAGAGGGTAAGACTTATTACTGCTCCTGCTCTTCTCAAAAGGCAAACTTTTATGATGCCAGTCAGCAGGGAGCCATTCATGTAGCTGCATCATGGTGTATAAGTCTGTACTGATACACCCATATGTGTGGCTGGTGTTCCTGCGTGTATGCCTAAAGTCTGGTACTTTTCAGACCATACACACACTAACCCTGCTCAGCTGCTTACAAGCCTGCAACAGTAAGATGTCGGTTATTAAAAAATTTTGCTCTCCCTTGCTCTAATCTGCTTATGCCTACAAGCCTTTCTAGAGCTACTCTGCCATGCCTGAAAGTACTTTGGCTACATCAGCCCATGGAAAATGTTTACAATTAGAAAAAATAATACTGTGATTTTTAAAGAAAGCTGCAGTGAGTGCTGGCAGACACTTGTTGGCATAGATAGCCATCAAGTATTATTTGTATTTGATGTAATTTGTGATCTGCACTTTAATTAAGCCGCAGGAGGTGCTAGTGCAGAAGTACAACTTCTGTGTGCCTTTTGTCCTGCCTCTCGGTGCACTGGCAGTAGCCGGCTTCCTGTTTACAGGGTAGTTGCTGTATTGTGCACCGAGTGTGTGTCAAGGCCAGGTACCTCAGGCCACTGAGCTTATTGGCTCATGGAGTTGCCGCTGTGTAAACAGGAAACTCCCTGTCGGTATTACTCAAAATATATTTTAAATTTGTAAGTTAATAAGGTGTGTGTGGGGGGAACTTCAGTTCTTGGAAGCCACCAAGTTTTTTCTCTGTCTCTCAAAAGATATGGGTTTGGGTGCATTTTCCCATTGTTGTTCTTCCTGTTTCTCTCTGTTGCCTGTTTTCTTTCCCTCAGGCTTCTTCCTCCTCCCCTTTCTCCCCTTAGGTAATGTGATCCTCATGCTGATAGTGTTAAGAGTGATATTTATTTGTTTGTACTGGGTGAGATTTTTCAGAATAAATAAATAAAACCCTGAAGAGTTAATAGTCACTGCAGTGGCAAGCAAGTTAGGACAAAGCTGAGTTTGTTGGGTAGTCCCATTGATTCTGGTTTTGCAGCGACCTAAGAATCTCATTTCACATTCATTGCTGCAATTTTCCCTTGTTTGAGCACTTCCACTTTGAAAAGTAGACTATTTTTCCACCACTTGCCTTTTCAAATCCCTCCCAAACCTATTCAGATAGGGTTAGGTGATACAGCTGAGGCAGTCAGTGTATTTCTGCTGCAGGACATGGTGACCCTCTCTTCTATTTCTCTTGTTCCTTGCTTTCAGTTGTGCTGCCCCAGTTCTTGTATTCATCACTGACCTGATTTAAATTGCTAATCTGAAAGAAAACAGTTTCATTTTTCTTTCCTGGATAACTTTCTAGAACGTGAGTTGAAATGGCTTTTCAGGAGGCAGGATGAAGACAGAGAAAAGGCGACTGTCCCCTTTTGGCAGCAGTAAGTCGTGTTTAGATGCTCCCAGTCCAGCTGCAACTCAGTGCAGCTTTGTGAGATTTCTCGGTTGGTCCCCTGCTGAATCAGGAGGTGGCAGCATCTTTCATTTGGTGCATATTTTGGTCCTTGGCCAACGTGAACTATTTTATTTTCTTTGCTGAAGGGAGTGGTCTACAGTAGTTGGCCTAGCTAGGCCTTGTCTGGAGATGGTAGGAATTGTTTCAGGTGATATTTTAAGTGGCAAATTTTTGCTCCTTGTGTGGCATCTGTTTTCCTGGGAAACAAGAGAGGGTGTAGGGTTGCAACTGAGGTCATCCCTGAGATGTATTTCTCTGATCTGTTATTGGCATTTGCATTTGCTCGGCCTGAGTTCAGCTGGGCCTTTACAGAACTATGAGAGCTCCTGCCTGAGCCTTATGCAAGCTACAAGATCCTAACCAGATGCTTGAAGTCAAGCACAGTCTTAAGCTCCTTGCTGAACTGTGTAACAGTTAACACTTTATTGCCAGTGGGCCCTATGCTATGGGCCCACAGCTATGCTGTGCCGAAGGGGTGAGGCATCTACCTGGTATTCTCTACTCACTCCCCTGTCTGCTGTGATTTACAGTTGCTGAAAAGTACAGATCTCTTCTTAGCTGTCATCTCACTGGAAGTGTATGAGCAATTACTGTGTGGTACAAACTGTCTAGCCCAATTAGACAGGGGTTTTAAAGAACAGGCTTGACAAGACTAGGTGTCTACATGGTACTGTGATAGACCCTATCATTAGCTATATGGTCCTACCTTAACTTATCCTGAAATAGATGAATAGCGTGCTGATGGGGACCAAGGAAATTTTTTGTCACAAAAATAGTGTCCGGTAATCTCTATGGACTATGCACGCCCATTGGCAGCAGCCTAGTTTAAAGCTGTACATGATGGACAGATAGCTTTCAGTAACATAATGGAGACAACACATGCCAGGTTTCCCTGTCTCATGCCAGTGTATTTTTCCTCCATTTTGTCCTGTCTGAGGAAGAAACGCAGTGGGTTTTCCTTTCTGATAGTGCAGACTTTCAAACAAGAACTGCAAGAGAGGCAGCACCATGTGCTGCTTAGGTACCAGACTGTAAAGGTCACCTTCTCCAGCTCTTGCCTTTCGAGCCAAGTACAGCAAGGCCTTCAGTGTGCTGACAGCTCTGAACATCTACTTAGCTCCCGGCTGCAGAGCTGTTTGAGGTTGGCGATCTGATTAAAAACTGAATATAATCATTGGGATAATGTTGCTGCGAAGTCATCTTTAGACGAAGAAGGAAGCTTGTGCTTGGTGAGTTTGTAGGGGTTTTTCTCTTAATAAGGAGCTCTTTAGGAAGCCTAACCAAAGTAAAACCCAGTTACCCATCTGTCTTTAGTGGAGTTTCTGGTGTCTAACAAGGTGTGAGCATAAATGTCTTTCAAAGCGGCAGTAGCCTCTTTTTCTACCCAATTCCTTCCCTGCTTCCGCCCTTCAAGTTCTTAAAATTTTAGAACCTGTTGAGCTTGTTGGCAGACACTGTCTGCAATAATGGTCTTCCTTTAAGAAACCAGGTTCAAAGCAGCAGGTTTAGGCAATATCTGAGGGGAATTAAAAGGCAGGAAGTAGCTAAGAAAAAATGCAATCCATCTCATAATTTTAGAAATGTTTATTTAGCATCCATGTCTGTGTTTTGGGGTAGAGGTTATGTACGTATGTGTATCTCTTGTCCCCCAAAACATGAACCCCATCAGAATAGGACCAAATGTTCATAAAAAGAGGGCAGTATGCATATGGACATTAGCAATTGCATAAGGAGTGTCTGTCTCATTCTGTACATTTAAGCATGTTGATAATGGTCAAGTTGAGACATATATGTAAGTTCTACTGTGACAGGAAATTCCTTTGCTCCCAATATTGTTCCCTCCGTGCATCGGCAGCCTTTATGGTCAGACTCCTGGTTGTGAATAAATGTCTTGGTTCAAATTTCAAAAGCTGTGCTGATTTAAGAAGTGGCTTACTGTATTCGATTGTGGATGGCTGCCGTGTGCATTGGTAGATAAACTGATGATACCCATTTGCGATGGCTTTTGCTTCTGTGATGGATATAGTTTTTCCTATGATTTGTGCTCCTGAAAGCCAGGTTGCCCTGTTCTTAACCTCTCATTCCAGCACCAAAGTTGCTGGTAAGGCTGTGACTCCGTGTGTTGTCATTACAGTGCAGGTTTTGGCTTGTCTCTTGCTTTTGTACTCTCCTTGTCTTCCAGGTGAATCACTGCTGTTATCTGGTATCACACCCTATTTTTAAACCACAATGCTTTTCTGTTTCTTGGGCCGCTGAGCTACTTGTGTTTCATAGGAGTTTAAACCTGCTCATTCTATCTCCTGTTTTAATTATTTTAAGTTTTGTTTTCTGTGTGAATTGCTTGCTTGTCAAATGGTTGCCCTCACTGGATGCTTAGAATCATGAGTCAGATAAGGTTTCATAAATAAACAGAGCTATAATAGAAGCTGAGGCTGAGTATTGGTGGGTCTTCTGATTTGTCCTCCACCACAGGCATGATCACTACAGCTTTTAAATGCTCCTGAGTATTTGTTTACAGAAGCTTTAGAGTATCTATAACTGAAGCATGGAAGAACAGGTTGGACAATTAAGTGCTCAGATACCATAAAGGTGTGTATTCTATTGCCTTTGAGTTTTAGAAGTAGGATTTTTATTTTAGTGCTTTGCTTCACCATAAATGTTAAATGAATGAAACTGAATTACCAGGAAGTATCTTGTCTACCGTAGGCAAGTGGGAAAAGGTGGAATGGTGGAAGGAAACTCTGAATTAGGGATCAGAATCAGTATTGACAGGATTGCATGTGTTTGAAGCCTTGATCTCATATAGTAGGTTTCAATATAGCACTGAAAAAGTTGAAGCTCAAAGAAATTGTTCATCCTTCTCAGGAGATTGTCCGTGAATTGGATTCAAGAAATGTCTCTTATTTGAGATGGCACTTCTCAGCCTGTGTGTGTCCCTCTATTCAAATAGAGAATATCTTAAGTTACAACCTGAAGGGATTCTGCATATCTGGAGCCTTGAAGTGTCCCCCAGTTACCCATATGCCCCTCCCACCTCCCCCCTAAAACTCCCACCACTGTAAACTAAAGCAATGTGTTTGACCCCCTCTCCTTGTACAGTGTGTGTTAGTGGTACAGTGCTTTGGCTGGATAATATACGTGAGCCAGCTCGCAATGACTGAGCCCTGCTGCTGGGAGCTGTGGTGCCAGTTGTGTGGCAAGGCTTCCTGTGGGGCTTGATAAGCCTTGCTGAAAAGCAGCGATTTTCAGGGAGACAGCATTTGTGTCAGAGGTAGCAGGAAGGGCCTTAGGCAACTCTGTGCCTTCACAGGATTTGTCCCAGAGAGGAGTTACTGTGGAAGCAGGTAACGAAATGGAATAGAAGAAATCTGAGATGCAGGGAATGCTGGCTCACTCCAGACAAGCTGAAGAATTTGACCTGGCCTCTTGAAGTTCTCTGTGAGCATCTGCTCATCAAACATCTTAATACAGCTCAGTGTTGATGCATATGAAATATTGCTTATCCCTTTCTTCTCAGCCTTAGTTGTTGGACTAACCTGCTTCTGCAGCTCATTGCAGCGGTACTGTGAACTGGCCTTTGTTCTGTCTCTTCTCTGCTCATCCTCTGCCACTTGGCTTTCTCTGCCAGGCACTCACAAGTTCTGCTGCATAGCAAGGCAGCTAAGTACAGCTCACCTTCTCTGACCCAGGTGTAGAAATTCTTGCATGCTGAGATGTTTTTTTCAGGCACAGCTTGCTGGGCAATTATTCAGATGAGTCATAAATCATAGGTCTAATTTAATCTGCAGGGTTTTTTTGAGTTTGTCAGCACTGTTGGGTCACAAGCTCCACTTGTCTGCTTATTTCTGATGTAGGATTTAATGTTTCTTTTTTAAGACACTTTTGCAGGTCTTGGACTCCTCAGGCATGGGCTGTGGGACCAAATGAGCATAACTGTGGGCTTTGGTACTTTGAGTTTTGGCTCTTTTTTTCAGAAGTACCTTGCATTTTCCTGAAAACAGTTAATGTAAGCCCGATGATCGTCTGTTCAACATCTCCTAAAGTGAAAGCGGATGCAGAAATATGTAGTGTCACTGTACTGACTTTATCTGCTTTATGCTTGTCCTGGTAGTTCAGAAACCATTTAGCTAGCTGGCTTCTGATGTAATGGAAAAACTGCATGCTCCTTTGGTTCTCTGCTCTTGAAATTCCTAGCTGTTACAGTAAATTTTTAGTTCACCTGTATTTTTCTGTCTGATGCTGTAAGTTGTCCTAAGCTTTCTTTAATCTGACCTGCCTGACTCCCAGTTCCTTAGTTTGTCAGGAGTAGCTCTGACTTGTGTGACTCTAAGGGGAGCTGACTCTGGCCAGCAACGAGTTGCCCACCAGCTGATGGCTCAGGCCCACCCAGTGGCATGAGGGAGAGAATCAGAAGAGCAAAAGCAATAACTTGTGGATCAGGGTCAAGACAGTTTAAACAAAGGATGGTATGGGGGGGGTAGGACAACAAGTGAACATCCCATCTTCCACAAGCAGTGGCATGTCCAGCCAGTCGCTGAGCAATGACTACTTTGGAAAATACTGTCCCCCATTTTTTTTGCCAAGTATGATATTATGTGGTGTGGAATATTCCTTTGATCGCTTTGGGTCAGATGTCCTGTCTGTGACCCCTCCTAATCTTTTGCCTAGCTGGCTGGGAGGGGAAGAGTAGAGTGAGAAACAGAGAAGGCCTCGTTCACCAATAGTTAAGACCATGTTTATCAACGTGGTTTTGGTCGCAGATCTGAAGCACAGCACCATATAGGCTGCTGTGAAGAAAATTCACTCCACCCCAATGAGACCAAGTGTACTCTTCTGTGATAGTAGTTTCTGCAATGAGTTAAACTGTTTTAATTGCTTCCTATTTTATTTTATAGCCTACTAACTGGTACTTTTGAAGTTCTCTTTAAATTTGCATCATGTAACATCTTCCTCAGAGTACTGAAGTAGACATATTAATTATGTGTATATGGTAGGTTAATTATCTTAATTATGGCTTCCTTGGGTATTATAGTTGCTTCAAATGTGGATATATTAGCTAAAAGCTTGACAATCTGAAGAACAGCTTTGGGAACAAAAAAGTGTAGGTGTGTTTTTTTTTTTTCTCAAGGTCATTCTGACAATGCTAGATAACTTCAATTTTAAGGCTTCTATATTTTTTCCTAAATTTAAGGTTTTTTGAGCTGTTCTATAGGGAAAAAACATGAAAAAAAATTCAACATCTGAGCTACCCTCTTCAACTTAATCAATTCCACTTATTCTGTTTGTAATAGAGAATTTTGAGATGGATATTTTGCAGGGTATTTTGCTCACTTAAGTATTTATCTCCTAGTCTCAAGCCTGACAAGGAGGCTGTGACACTGAGGAAGCGGGAACCTTCAGACTTGGTTCCTGATCAGTGTTGTTGCCTTATCTTGGAAGGCTGATGACAGCTGTCCCTCCCGAGAATAGATATTCCTAGTTTTTTGGGTACCCTTTGGTTTTCAGCTGCCCTTTTTCTGTGGGAGAGCACACGGGCCCTCTCCAGTGGCACGGCCATCTTACAGTGTTATGGGATTGTTTCTGAGAAGTACTGGTTTCAGTTCTTGTGGTACCAAGCAGATCAGATCACATCACATCCAGGTAGTTTAATTTAGGCAGTGAATTAAACACTCTTAAATGGAGGGAGGTAGGTTGTGTACATAAATACGGTTGTGTACTGTAGGTTGTACACAGAAATACATAAGCTGGCCAGACCTCTTGTGATGGAAAGAGCAACTTCCTTGAGGGAGGGACTGTACAGGGTTTGCTGCAATCCAAACACCCACTGGAGTGTCCAGAATCAAACCTGTAAAAGGGAAGAAGTCTTTTAGGAGAAACCTGTCTATAAATTTGTTCTATTTCTGTTTTGCGTAGGCATTTTGCTTTCCCTGTTTAAAAAGCTAATCTAGGTTCTAGTAAAACTTGTCTTTTTGAGTTTCAAAGTCTCTTAATTTTCTGCAGAGCTTGCCACTCAAGAGGTGAGTGAAGGAGCAGCTAGGGAGGCCATCTCACCAGGTGAGACCTGTTACAGATGGCAGCAGACAGTGTGCAGGTGGGCTGCTTGCCAGTCCCAGCTAGCCTGGGGTGCATAGATGCTGGCTTCTTGAGAACCTGCTGGCAAGGAATGGTGCATTGTGATGCTTTCCAGTCTGCTGCCGTATGGGAGAGTAGGACTTGGCTTTCTTCCAAATGAGAAGCTCTCCACTATTAGTGGATTAACAGACATGGGGCTTTTGCCTTGAATCAGAGGCTTTAGCCAGTAAGCACTATCTCCATGCCTGTTCTAGCTCCAGCTGCTTGTCTGTCCATGTGGCTAGCACTGCTCATGAAGTCAAGGTCAGCATTTTTTTCTGCCTTCTCAAAACACCAGCTGTGTGAGTGAGACTGAGGAAGTTGGGTTTTATATGGATCTTTATCTGACTGGCTTTTGGTCAGTGGTGTTGGCTGTGTCAATGATCGTCGTGCTCATGAGGGTTCCCTGGTTTCTAGAAGACCTGAGTTCAAACTCCAGCCTTTCTCACAGTAGGGATGTAAATATCATCTCCATTTCATTAACATGTGGTGACATCAAACTATTGAGGGTTAATACAGAGGAAGTGTGATTGAGGAAGACTTCTTCCTCTAAGAAACCAGGCTTTGGTATTTTTTTGCTTCTCATACCAAATAGGGTGGGTATGATACCAGTCCAGTCCAGATCAAAAACCAGATCTGCTACTTCACTTGTAGTTCAGAAGGAAAAATGGAAATTCCAGAAGTGGATACAGTCTGATGATCAGGTCATTTCAGGAGTTATGTCATGGGAGATACTGTAAAGATATGCTTATTGCTTGTTCTTTCTTGTTTCCTCTACAACTCAGGTTGAGTAGACCAGAACAATTGTACCTTTCAGGGATCCAGGTTTATTTAATGTGGTAGCTAGTCTCTTAGTGGCCAATGCAGGTTGTGCAGGAGGTTATGTCCTCGGGAGATCCTTGCTTTTATGACCTATGTGCTGATTGCTTTGCAACATGTTAAATGAGGATTTCTGCAGTGCTACCACAGCTGGAGACAAATTCCCTCCAGTTACAAGTAAGGATGATGTCAGCCCAGAACTAGCCTGTTATTTAAAGCCGCATAGTCAACTGCTTTATATTTTTCATAAATATTGCAAAGCTGTTTGTCACATTCATATCCTGCAGCAAGGTAGTAATTGTATAGTGTGTAAAAACCCACTGTAAACTCATTACTCTTAATTTCACTAAATGCCTGTAGCATTTGCGTTGCCTGATAATTTTCCAAGTGCTAGAACTTAAATCTGGTCTGTAGATGGTTAAGTTGTATTTCTTACGAGTATGTGGAGATGAAGAAGGGTGTTCAGTGTTTTAGATAAAGGCGTTTTACAATTTCATGTTCTAAACACCTATGCTCAGTTGCTTGTTTTCCAGTTTTAGATGTGACTTATTGCCATGTCTGCTCTTAATACCAGTAATATGTTTGAAGTAAACTCAGTCTAAACAGTTCATCTACTTAAAGCCAGAAGGAGTGATTCTGTCACACTGCAGCTCTGGAATCACCCTCTAGAAAGATAAAAGGACATAAAAGAGCAGGCAAGCTGATTTCCCCTTTTGCACGCAGCTAGTGTTACAGAGAGATTGCATATTGCCTTTATTCATTTTGGGGCATGAGAGTGAAAAATAAAATGTTAGTAATAATCCTTTGGTTGTTACTAGCTCTTTTGAATGATGGTAGGAATGAGATTTTTATGCTGTGTGTGTATCACAGAATCACAGAATGGTAGGAGTTGGAAGGGACCTCTGGAGATCATCTAGTCCAACCCCCCTGCCAAAGCAGGTTCACCTAGAGCAGGTTACACAGGAATGTGTCCAGGTGGGTTTTGAAGGTCTCCAGAGAAGGAAACTCCACAAGCTCTTTGGGCAGCCTGTTCCAGTGCTCTGCCACCCTCACAGGAAAGAAGTTTTGCCTGATGTTAAGGTGGAACTTCTGTGTTCCAGTTTGTGCCCATTGCCCCTCATCCTATCACTGGGCACCACTGAAAAGAGACTGGCCCCATCTTCCTGACACCCAGCCTTCAGATATTTATAAGCATTGATAGATCCCCTCTCAGCCTTCTCTTCTCCAGGCTAAACAGCCCCAGGACTCTGAGCCTTTCCTCATCAGAGAGATGTTCCAGTCCCTTAATCATCCTCCTATGCCTCTGTTGGCCTCTCTCCAGTAGTTCCCTGTCTCTCTTGAACTGGGGACCCAGAACAGGACACAGTACACAGTATACTTGGACATACATAGTTGACAGTGATTTCCATGCTGACCTTGTTCTGAGACTCTGACATCCAGGTGGGAGTCCCAGCTCTATACAAGGCAAGGCAAGTCTGTGGCTGCACATACTGCAATAGGTTGAAGCAGCCTGGTACAGTGGTCTGAGGAAAGGCCAGATGCGGGACAGTCTTGTCTAGATCAGCGCAGTTTCTGACCTAGTGGAGTTAGTGTGGTTTTCCCTCAACTCCTCTCCAGTGTGATATCTCTGCTTGTGTGTCATGATATCTTAAGGAGAACATCTGCGAGGAGGGACTTCCTTTTTTTCTTGAGAAAGGGTGAGGCTTGTTCTGACTACAGCTGCTTAGAAATGGTGGCAGAGATATCAGAAAATATGGGTGGATTAAAACTATCACACTGCATGGTCCACTGCTGTTTTGGAGGCATGTTTGGTTGCTTGCCACCATGCTAGGTGGACTGCTGAGGTTTTCAGGCCTCTGGGTTTTCATCCTGTTCCCTCTTGAGGTTTAGCTGAGAACCAGACAGATTTTGATGCCTGTCCCACTTCTGCCTTTGTGTTTATTGCCATGTCCTGATCGTCTTTGATTTGCCAGATATCTTGTATGGGTAGAAGAACTATCCATGGTTAGAGCTCAAGTTTTAATATAGTAACTCTCCCTCCTACCTGCCTTCACAAGTCTGTCTTCAGGAGTGGAAGCTTCTGTTCTCCCCTTCTTCCTGCTCCCCTTTGAAGGAGTTCAGTTTGAATGTTTGGGTGAATATTACCTGACCTTAGCAAGTGGTAGTGGAAGAATGAATAAAATCAAATTCTGTTCTTCTGACACTTACTTTGGGGAGAACATAGGAGATCATCTAATTCTGAAGAGAGGTTCCAGAGTATGAAGTTCCCCAGGCTGGTGTGAAGAACTTCTTTAACTTTTTGTTTGAATGTATCTTCTGTTTATACTCATTTAATAGTCTGATAGTCTGTTGACCCTATGGACTTCGTGCTGTCATGTGCTGGAAGAGGATTTATTAGTCAGATTATGTCTTGATCACACTGTTCTTTGAATCTTTACCTGAGCCTTTGTTATGTTGTGTTAGCATTTTATGAACCAGAGATTGTTATTTTTGTCATCTGTGTTTGGACATATCTCTATCTTCTTGAAGGGCATCTTCTTATTAGGCTCCCTTCCTCTGGTCTGTGCTGTCTCTTTCTTCCCTTGTTTCTAAAGCCTTTTTCATCACAAGAGAATAAATTTGGTCCAGGCTTCCAGCATGGGGACCTTAAACAACCTTCATATTTCTTACAAATGTTTAACCCATTTAGTTGTCGAGACCTGATAGGTCCAGCATGCCCATGGCTGCTGTCACTCACGGGACCATGAGCACATATCTGCTTCTCTTCATGCTTTGTTTTAGCCACTGTGTTGGGTGTGTTTTAAGATGGTTTGGTTTAGGTACCAGTAGCTATCTAGAGAAAGTTCTGCATGCACATGGGTATGTGCTCTGTCTGTAAAGTCACTGTCTCATGTCTGGAAAAGTCTTCCTAGGAGTGGAGGGGTTTGTAGCCAGCACTGTCTTTTGACTGCTTCTTTCATGTTTCCTACTTTGTCAGGAAGAATCAAAGGTTGATTTAGCCTTTCAGCCAGTTTTGCAGCATCCTTGCTGTGGAAAACTACTACAAAAGTTGGCCACCTTGGTTGCCTCATATGGGTGTGGAAGGAATGACTACTGGTGGCCCATGTGCAGGAGGCAAGGATGACTCTTGGAGGAAACACAAAGAGCATGGCTGGTATGGCACTAGAGAATTTGAGCAAAGAAACTGCCTTATGTCTATTACATTGGGAAGGAAAAAGTTACTGTATTCATTTAGGTGCAGATGAGACAATATGTCTAAACTGGTTTTTTGCTCACATCAAAGTATCTCTACCTTATGCATAAGATGCTTGGACCAAGGAGGAGGAACAGTTCTTCCTACTGTAAACTGTGGCTGGGCAACAGTGTGAGCTGTGTCAGTAGCAGATAAGACCTTTCTTAATCCTCTGCAGAGCTACTCTGTGAGTTCAGGGTTTAAACACCCACTGAGAGTGGCTGAGGACAGGTAAGCATAGGTGGAAGACATACAGAATAAGCAAAGTCTGCCTGTGTTCCCATGCTAGATCTTACCGTTTCTGGGTTCTGTTGTGCAGTGGGGAGAGGCAGGTCATTAAACATGTGTGTGGTGGAAGCAGGACTTCAGGGCAAAGAAGGGGGTGCAGGTATTACACTTGTTCCTGCTGGGTTTCCCTGTCCTTTCATTCCTCCTGCAGAGCTGGGAAGTAGTTGGCTACTGCTTGGCACATGCTCGGCAGCGACAGACCTGGGTAGCGTTTGTAAGCCGTCACAGCATGGGGCTCAGAGCTGGAACTGCGCCTGTTAAACTGTGGGTGTTGTGGACAGTGATACTGGAGTGCAGTAGTGGAGCACTAAGCTGATTTATCTCAGGAAGCAGAGCATGCAAATGAGAGGGAAAACCAACGGCTTTAAAAACCTTCGTTTATTGATATGATATGACACGAGAGCTGTATATGAATTGCCTACTTGTCCACAGTATAAATCTGTAAACTCCAGACAGATCTTCTCCCTGTTCTAAGTACATGGGGGTCCCAGGAAGAGACTAGCAGTCAGAGCCCCTTCTAGTCAGAGACTAGTTCAGGTGCTGGGGCTCTAGCAACGGTAAGCCCTGGTGTTTTTCCTGCTGGAGCCAAGTGGCTTCTTGTTCATGACAGATTTGCATTGCTTAGCTTAGCTTCCTTGAAAGAGAATGAAGAACTGAAAAGAAATAAAATACCCTTTGTTATTAAATGTGTCTAGATATAATATATATCATGCCTTAGTAACATGCCACTGCAAGCAGCAAACGGATTCTGGTTTTCCTTTCCATACAGAAGTTGATTAAAGTTTTAGGCCCTGGTGTAGCACTTTTCAACTAAAGCATATTTTGATCTCCCATTTCATTTTCAGTGGCCTTTTTCTCGACCCCTGTCTTAGATGTATGTTTAGGCAGTACCAGTTAATCCTCTCCATCATAGAGGTGCAACAGAATGTAGCCGGTAATCAAGCTGTCATTTTAAAACCTGCGATCTACAGAGGAAAGAAGTGTGTTGTCACCGGAAGTGGAGGTAGGGGGACAGTCAGGGAAGACTGATCTTCAAGACAGAAAGATGAAGACCTTTATCTGGAATATAAAACAGTGTAACATATGTTATTCCTGTCATGGGTTATGGTTAGAACAAAGCAGGCCTAACTTAACGGTTAGGAATGGCTACTGAAGACCTAGTAGCTTAAATGGTATAAATGAGTCTTCACTCCTCACACAATTAAGTTTTCTGTGTTATTGGCAAACATTACACTGGAGTAACATGAACTTACATTTCCTCAAACTGATTATATTTAGATTTTTGGCCTTGGTAGAGCGTGTGGGAGAATTCCGCCTGTTAGGTTTTTATCTTCAATCTTGTGGCTAGTGACAGACTGCCTCTTGCTCTTACAACAGCAGCTCCACCTCTTTCCAACATTAATTAGGAGAGGTTACATACAATGTAAGTAAACTAGCCCTGGGGCTATTTGTGAGGGTGACCACAAAGATACAAGACGTTGGATGGAGAGGGAGGGAAGAAAAGATTCAGGTAAACAGGTTTCTAGGTTCTCTTCAAATTTTTTTCAATGTATTTTTCCTTCAGGATAGGGGAAGGGGTTAATAGCGAACTACTGGTAATGCCTCAAATGTGCCGCACCCCACTGTTACAGGAAGGATCTTTGGGGACGCCAGAAAAAGGGGTGACCTTTGGATTGCTTTTGTTCAACACAGTACAGCTCAGCAGGATTGTGTTGACTGCATGCTTGTTTCTATCCCATTACAGCACAAATCGAGATTACATCAGCTTAACATGTAGTTATAAATCAGCTGGAAGTCAGTTCAGGTTACCCTGCAATTGGCAGTTGACTAGTTAATAGAGTTCAGCAGATAATTAGTAGCTAGCTAACATGTGGTGACTTGACTGTTAGCAGTCGTCTGTCCATAGCCTCAGCTCCTTACAGGACCATCTCACAACATTTGTTCCTTGTAATCCTAAATGCCAACAAATGGGTTTAAAGATGGGTAGCTTTGAAATCAGAGAATCATTTAGGCTGGAAAAGACCTTTAAGATCATCGAGTCCAACCATAACCCTACTCTACCAAGTCTGCTGCTAAACCATGTCCTGAAGCACCGCATCTACACGGCTTTTAAACACATCCAGGGATGGTGATTCAGCCACTTCCCTGGGCAGCCTGTTCCAGTCCTTGATAAACCCTTTCAGTGAAAAAAATTTCCTAATATCCAACCTAAACCTCCCCTGGCACAACTTGAGGCAGTTTCCTCTTGTCCTATCACTTGTTACTTGGGAAAACAGACCAGCACCCACCTCTCCACAATCTCCTTGTTCATGACAAGTAGTCTTGGTCTTATACAAATGCAGGCTTGTATGTTCAAACATAGGACTGTCAAAGGTGCTAGGCACAGAGCCAGCGGTTTCTTTCAAAGATCCTTGGAGCTGTTTGTGCAGATAAATAGAAATGTGTACTTAATTGCCTACCAGGTGAAAGCTTTTAGGTTTGGTGCAAATTTAAGCCTGAATGACTTTAGCAGTGTCCCCCACAGGTTGCTCTTAATGTAAGGATCCTGGATTAAGGTATAAACAGCACTTTCCTACCTGGTCATGTCTGGGAATTAATTTTCCTCCAGCAGCGCTGAACTTTGAGGGGGAATACTTGAAGTGTGTTGTACTGTCAGTGTAATGGGGATCCTTGTCCCTGCACTGGAGAGAGCAATGTCCCCTCAGGTTTGATTCAGTTGTCATCATACTGCCTTCTAACACTGAGACACCTTGGGGTATCTGAGATGTCCTCTTGGGTCTGGCCTGAAGGACTTGGGCAGACCCTCACCTTTCCTGAGCAGCAGTTGGAGCCTGTGCATGATACAGATGTCAGCACAGGCATTGAGCTTCCTACTGTTGGCTCCTTTGTCTTGAAGAAAGAGGCAGAAGAGCTAGTCCAGCAGCACATGACTGCTACATGAAGGGGGTAGGAGTGCAGGATTTGATTCTTATGAGTGTCAACTACTACTAGTTTTACCATGATTGTGTCAATGTCTGATGTATGGCTAATAGCAAGAGAGTTTCTGCCTCTGTGGCCAGAGATGTAGAAATTTCTGCTTTCCTTTTCCAGTGGATTAGCACTCTTTCTGGTCTTGCTGGTGGCAGAGACAACTTGAGTTAAGTTATCTTTCAAAACTTGTAATTTTTTTATTAAAGACTTCTGGCTGAAGACTTTTCTTTCTCCAAAACCCATGTCTTACTGACTCCTGTGGGAATGTCATGTATCGCTTAACATCTTGTTAACATGTTCCTCATCTCCAGCGTAAGATTTAGTGTTGCCAAGCACTTCGAAGGATTTGGCCTGGGGAAGTTCTTGAGTGTTTGAACAAAAACACTGTTTACAATTGATGAGCTCTAGTCCATGCAAAGTCAACTGCCAAACCCTTGTAGAGTCATCAGCATTACAAAGCATTTGGTTTTTGGACTATGTCAGTAAGTTGTACTGGCTTCCTGAACTAAAATAATGCAAACCTCTAGACTTTTGTATTCTGCTAGAGCTAACACCTGTGTTAGATGAAGCACAGAGGGCGTTTGCATGCCTTCACATTTTAACAATATAAGCTATCTTTACTACCCATCATTCAGTGTGGAGGGAAGGAGATTTCCTGTTCATATTAGCAATGAAGTCATACAGTCATGAATGCTCTTGGCTAGAACATGTGTCTTACAACACTCGTTCTTAAAAAGCTTTTCTTCTAGATGTGTGAAAGATCAGTTTTTAATGAATATTATGCACTGACTCAGACAAATCCTTTATGTTCACCTTGAGACTCTAACTCAGCTTTTGAGAGAGGGCATTGCAGGTATTCCTGTGGATCAGCTGACTGTGAGGTCATGTGATGGCCTGAGAAAACCATGCAGTGACACTGACTTGTTCTGTGTGCCATCTTGCAGGGAAGCCAGCCTTTAGAGAGGCCACGTACAGATGAAGGGTGAAAAGTCATCACCCTGTGTGTATGTTTTCCTCTCCTGAAAAGCACTGTAGTTAGTCTGGCAAAGCTCTGCCTGTGGCCCAGTGATGAAAACTGCTGGATGAGCTGACATGGGCTCATATGGAGTGATTTCTTCCTGCCCTGGCACTTCAAGCCATCAGTTATGTGAAAGATAGTTTACATTATTAGAAACAATGCAGTCAGTTTTCTTTAAACATCATGTATCCATTTCTGTTCCCGTCCAAATGTAGTTATTTTCCTCTGCTCCCTCCACTCAAGTCCAGAGAGTTTGGGGGCAAAAAGAACTGATCAAGAAAGAGCCGACTACTTAAGCATGAGCTACCATCCAGCAGGACCAATAAGATACTCTCCTCCCTCTAATTTCCCGAAACCAGCCATGGGGTGTTTTCCCCCTGCCACTGAAGACTTTTGTCTTTCAGAATGCAAGTAATGCCATGCAAAAGAGCACTTAAAAGTGTCGTAAACACAACGATTGCATCAGGTGCAGTGTCAAAGTATGGCTGTTTCCAGGAAAAATGCATGGCTTGCCCTGTGGTTCGTGGCTGTTATTCCACTCGGTGGCTTGGTGTGTACAACACTGCAGCTGTTTCTTATTCCAGCTAAGTCTCATAGTGGAATAACAGCCCAAACAGATTTTGTTTGTCTAGCTTTTGTCCTCCATGTCCTTTAAAATAGGCTTTGAGCTCTGTCTTCTCTAGTTTTTGCCCTACTCTTGTAAAAATATCTTTCCATTGCTTTCATTCTCTTGACAACTCTCTTCTCGTCTGCTTTAGGTATCGCTCATCTGTGGCAGTAGAATTGTACCTGATGCTCCAGAGGGAGGATGTGTTGCTGCGCATGGTATATTACTGTCTCAAGAGTAGCTCATCTGCAATACCGACTAGATTGGCATTTTCCTTTTTGATGGCGGAATTACAATTTTGGCTCCAAGCCATTTCTAGATTGCCTACAGCACGGTCAAGTATTTCCCCTTTTTCAGTGGATGATCTTTCAGAATTTTAGAGCTGTTCTTTAGTCTACAAGCATTGGATCTTGCACTTCACCCTACTGCATATTACTGTATTTGTTACTTGATTTACTTCTGAATTAAATCCTGATTTGTTTCCAAATACCTAGGACCCACTTCAGTCTTGTGGTACTCTCACATTAGGCTGTGACAGTTTTTAGAGCTGACTTTTTCTTCTCTGTCCTTACTTCACTAACTATTTTGATGAGGCCATACAGTTAGGTGTAGCACTCTTTTAAAGATCTCTAGGATGGTAGCTAACACAGATGACCGAGGGCTGTGCCTCCAGAAAGGTGGGTGGGTTCTGTGTCTTTCACGCCATGCGTACCATCTTTGCTCATTGTTAATGGAGGACATGGGTTAATGACTGCAGCAGCAACAGGCCCTTCAGCAGGCTCTTGACTATCCGCTCAGTCCAACTCTGCTTCCCTGTCAACCTGGAGCAGTGAAGCAAGTGATGACTTGTGCCCACTTGGCTCAGAGCTGTTGTTCCTGCATCCCTTGCAAATGTCAGAGTACTAATTCACCAAGGTCTCCAATCTTACCTAGATGGTCTTTGAAATCATAGAATCATAGAATGGTTAGAGTTGGAAGGGACCTTAAAGATCATCCTGCTAGATGATCTTTAAAGATCCTTAAAGATCACCTCCTGCTAGACGAGGTTGCTCAAAGCCTGGTCCAACATAGTCTTGAACACATCCAGTGCTGGGACATCCACAACATCCCTGGGCAACCTGTTCCAGTGGCTCACCAACCTCTGAGTGAAAAACTTCCATACATCTAACCTAAATCTCCCCATCTCCAGTTTAAAGCCATCACCCCTCATCCTATCACTACAAGCTCTTGTAAAAAGTCCCTCCCCA
Source organism: Eurystomus gularis (assembly GCA_013400335.1). Lineage (NCBI taxonomy): Eukaryota > Metazoa > Chordata > Aves > Coraciiformes > Coraciidae > Eurystomus > Eurystomus gularis. The sequence goes on from VZZY01016109.1 coordinate 20,602, forward strand.
GTTTTCTTGTAGGCCCTCTTCAGATACTGGAAAGCCACAGTGAAGTCTCTCTGGAGTCTTCTCCAGGCTGAGCAACCCTAACTCTCTCAGCCTTTCTTCACAGGAGAGATGTTCCAGCCCTCTGATCATTTTCATGGCGCTCCTCTGGACCCGCTCCAACAGATCTATGTCCATCTTGTGTTGGGGGCTCCAGAGCTGGATGCAGTACTCCACGTGGGGTCTCACAAGAGCGGAGCAGAGGGGCAGAATCATCTCCCTTGACCTGCTGGCCATACTTCTTTTGACACAGCCCAGGACACAGTTGGCTTTCTGGGTTGCACCTGCACATTGCTGGCTCATGTTGAGCTTTTCATCAACCAGCATCCCCAAGTCTTTCTCCTCAGGACTGCTCTCAATCCATACTCTGCCCAGCCTGTGTTTGTGCTTGGGATCGCCCTGACCCAGGTGCAGGACCTTGCACTTGGCCTTGTTGAACTTGATGAGGTTGGCATGGGCCCACCTCTCAAGGCTGTCCAGGTCCCGCTGGATGGCATCCCTTCCCTCCAGCGTGTCAACCACACCACATAGTTTGGTGTCACCTGCAGACTTGCTGATGAAGCACTCAATCCCACTGTCCCTGTCACCAACAAAATGATCTTGCTGACTCGTCCCCACACAGGTTCAGCACGGGAATTGCTTTTCACTGCCAAAACTTCTCCCCTTGTAGGTGCTGTGTGCAGGAGCGTGCTGGCCTGGCCCAAGTGCGTGCTGCCTGGCAGTGTCTGTGCATAGGCAGAGATGATTTTGGAGAGACCGAGGCTCCTTCCACTTAAGTCCAAGAGCCTTATCTCTCCACAAGTAAGGGAGGTGCCCAGACTGTAGTGTGCAGACACAGCCTGAGAAACTCAGCTGTCACCTGCGCTGTTTGATTCCATCTCCCCACCCAAACGCTTTGTAAGCCTGGCTCCCTGCACCAGCGTTCTGTTTTTTTTAGCACCTCAAACCAGGTCTGGCCCACCCAGTCTAAGCAAGCAGGAAGGGTGGAACATTCAGAGAACTATGCCTGTCTGCAGGGAGATCACCTGTATGCTTAGCACAAAGATGTTGCTCTGTTGTTATTGCAGCCCTGTTACAGCTAAGCATTCCATATGTATGTGTCCGTCAGTTTTAGTGTAAATATGTGAAAGTACTGGCACCAGGGTGGGAACATTCCTCTTATCTTTAGAAGAAGAAGAAAAAAATCCTTAATATGCTGTGTTCCGGCTAGTAAAAATCTTGAAGTGTTGTGACTCAGTTTTTGCAGAGGTAAGTTGCTGTTCCTAAAGATTGTCTCTCACCACTATGTGCACTATCTATAGTATTGAGTGTTCCAGAGTACCCTTAGCATGGTCTGTACCTTGGTCTCTTTCCTGTAGGGGATGAAGCTCCAGGATTACTAGAGGAGTCATCTGTGGTTGCTGCTACCCTTTGCTGCTGGGACACTTTGGGTGCAGGAGGGAGTTTGGATCAGTCTGCAAGAATAAGCCCTCTCTGAGTACAGGAGCTAGGAGGGGCAGGCATTGTGTACAGCTGAGGGCAACACTGTGGGCTTGCTGGTGGTCTGGTGCACCTCTGTGCAGCATGGACAGGCGCAATGAAATGCAACACATCATGGGTGGTGTCCCTCACATGCTGGTAGCTCCTTGCATGGTGTCGTTGCTCTGTATTCCCCAAGTCTGGTATCTGTCTAGTGCAACTGTGACATGCCGTTGGTGTGGCAGGAGGGTTTCTGGATCTGTGAGACCACAGGGATCACTGGGCTAGTGTTGAGGAGATGTTCCTTTTGGCTGTCCAGCAGGTCAAACATTGGTATTCCTTTATTTGTTGCTGTAGCTTCCAATTTTTCTGACTCCTTTTTGGAGGCTAAAAGTGGGCATGAGAATGACACAAATTTCTTAATATTTTTTTCCTTCTACTTAGCTGAATTTAGATCCTTGTCATTCGTGGCAGCCTCAGCCTTCATGGGCAAATTTGCAGGTCTAATTTGCAAGGTCTAATTTGCAGTATTTTTGATTCTTATCTTACTGTTCACCACCTTCCTTTTCCTGATTTAGAAACCAGAGCTGTGCTCAAGATCACGTCCACTTCCATTTCCTTGAGTCTCTCTCTTCATACAGACTAATAATAACCTGGAAATATTTTGTCCTGTCATGGACGTGTTAATTTCATCTTTCACAAATTGGAATAAGGTAAATTTCTCTTCATTTAATACTAGCTTTGTAGAACGCAGAAAACACAAATATAAAATTGCTTTACTCTTTGGAGTTGTCTTTCTTGCCTTAAAGATGGACATAAGTCCAAAAACAAATTATAAGGAGAGATATTTTTTCTTATCTCTCTGTTCCTTTTCCCCTTTTTTACTTTGCCTTTAAAGAGACTTGTAGCTCAGTCCCCAAGCACAATCTTGCCTGTACCTGAAGTGATGGGAAGAAATCTTCAGCTAGTGGGTATTAGCACAGCTCAGAATCGGGTAACCTGGTGAAGATGATTTGAGTCAGCTGTATATCAGCTGTGTATCAGTATGTAACTGCATAGCAGTGTCTATTTCTACACTAACATCTACACGGGCAATTCGTTACAACAGCAGATGCTTGTTCTTGTTTCTCTGTGTTTCAAGAAGAGCTGCCCAAGGAGAGATGGCATATACTGCCGGCATGTATATGTCTCAGTGTCATTTAAAGTAATAAAATGAGAGCTGTAGTGGCAAACATGGTGGGGAGGAGTCACAAGAGTTCTTGAAGCATTTCCGATGACACATTAGTATAGCAAGACTTGTTAATGGCTTAGTGTTTAAGACAATTCTTCGGCATTCTGCAAGTCAGGGCAGTTCTGGATAATGTCGGTTTCTCAATTTGGGAAGAGATTGACAAGGCAGCAGTAGGCTCCAACCAGGAAGTTATTTCACAGTTGTTTAATAAGGAGAGATTTTTTTAGGATTATCCTAAGTGAAAGACTGAGTAAATGCTGCTTGACTCAGAGCCCTAGGTGAAACTACACAGTTTGATCTTAAGGGTACAGGAAGCAAAATAAGATGGGAAGATAAAAAGGGAGGGCTCACAGGCAGAAAAAAATTACTTCTGTGTCCACTGGCTTTGGAGCTCTCCCCCATCTGTCTGCAATATGTGTGAATTCAATGACGTCGGTAGTACAGCAGTAAAAATGGACAGCTGAAGACTTAAGTTTGCTCATGCAGTGAACTCTGCTTTAAGTAATTTCCAGCTTGTACACAGGCTCTTTAGAGTGATTGCTGTTGAACAGAATCCTGCATATTCTGCAGCTTGTGCTGATACAGTTCTAGCAGAGCAACCTGATCCTCTTTGTGTTTTGTTTCTGACAAATCAAAGCAGTGTGCTGAAAGGAAGTAGTTAGCAATGCCTTTCCAAAGGCTGAAACTGCACTTACCTTTGTTTGCTTATGGCTTTCTTACTGTGTCCTTTATGTAAGGAATGAGACTGAAGTCATAGGATGTTGGGATTATTTGGGTGGCACTAAAGATACCAGAGCATTTCTGGACCAGGTGGGATGGTGAGCTCTGTGTGGGGAAACTCCACTCTCTGTACACACCATGTAGGAAACTTTGGTGCTTAAAATGAAGCTATGAACCTACTCTGGGAGTCAGCTATGTGTGTACCCCTTCATGATTTTTTTTTTCTTCCTCTTTAATAACAGAGCCAGGATTAATGAAGTGATACACATGCCTTGCTGCCATAGGGTGTCTCAGTTCAGACACCATAAAAAACCAAAAAGTCTAGCTTTGTGTCAAGTTTCTTCCAGCTTTAATTCCTGCAGCTATTGTGCCTAAGCTTCACTTTAATTCTTATGTTCAAGGGGTCCTAATATCAGCAAGAGGATGCTGTCTTTCAGGGGACTGGAAGACTTGCTGTATGAAGAAAGGCTGAGAAATCTGGGTTTGTTCAGCTGTGAGAAGAGAAGGCTTAGGGGAGACCTTATTACCATGTACCAGTACTTGAAGGGTGGCTACCAAGAGGAAGGAAACTCCCTTTTTACAAGGAGTCACATGGAAAAAAAAAGGGGGAATAGTTGCAAGTTACTCCTGGGGACATTCTGATTGGAGTCCAGAAGAAAATTCTTCACAATGAGAACAACTAAACATTGGAATAGTCTCCCAAGGGAAGTGGTGGATTCCCCTACATTGGACAGTTTTAAGACTTGGCTCGACAGGGTGCTGGGCCATCTCACTTAAACTATATTTTTTTACCTTGAGAGGTTGGACTAGATGATCCTTGGGGCCCCTTCCAACCTGGCATTCTATGTTTCTACGATTCTGTGATTCTGTTTGAACATACTGAGTAGACAAAGTGTCAAGCTAGAGTAGGCTCCAAAGTTGGACTGCAGACTTCAAGTTTCAAGCATATTTTGGCTTAAATTAAACAGACAATTAATAAAATAACAGGCAATTAATAAAAAATCCAGGCAATTAATAAACTTGTCAGCAAATCCTCTGGCAAAGGTAATCAAACGCAGCCCTATGAGTCTTAGCTGCAATGATGTTACCAAGAAAAAAATAAAAAAGTGGAAGAAAGTCCTTGTGTCTTGAAAGCTTCTCTTGTTCCCTGAGGTTTCAGAATGAAAGATGCTCCCTCAGTAAAATCAGAAGGGAAAGCAAAGCTTTAGTAGTTATTTTTTTGTGGGACGTCAATAAAGGATGTTGATGGCTTCCAGAAAAGTGACTTGATTTTGCTTTTCAGGAGTTTTATTTTAACTACTAGATGAAGATTTGGAGCTAGGTCTTCAGAGAAGCACAGTACAGGGAGAGTTCAGCACCTGCTGTGCAAAGGCATTGTGCTCACATAGCCTAACTGCTAGCCCGGGCAGAGGAACCTGAGTATTGGCCAGAGTGTGAGGCTGCAGCCATACTCTGTTCTTGGCTGCCATGTTGTGTTCAGTGAAGTTTATCTAGCTAGAGATTATCCTGGGAAATTCCATGTCTTTAAAAGTTCCCTGCTCCTAAATACCTGGTTTAAAGGATCATAGTCTGGAAGCCTGGTTTTGAGTCCTTTGTTAGGAAATTTTGGGTTTATTAGAATATGCAGATTTTCTCTTTGGAAACCCACGTGTACAGAGATGAGCCAAGAGAAGCTTTGTGTGCCAGGTTGTTCAGTCTAGTAATTGGTGTTTGTAAAGTCAAATGAATGTGACTGAAATCCCGTGGCAGATATGCTTGTGCCCCATGCATCTTGTGGAAAAGGACCCTCAAACTTAGGGACAAGCCAAGTTGTAAGGTGTGTTGGGGGTATACTGTGCTTTTTCCTCATACAAAAGTTTGAATATACTTTTCCTGAATACTTTGAAAGAAGTATTTTAATAACATATTTGTGCTGAATATTTAAAATACTGCTAATAAGTTGGAGAATAGACATCTGTAACCATGAGGAAAAGCATAAGCTATGAAATTTGGACTTGTGTTTGTCATGGGTAACAACTAAGCCACGTTGTAAACTTTTTGTGACTCTAATTATATAGGCCTAGGCTTTTCTTTCCCAACTTGCACAGCCTGTAGGCAGCCATCCTTTCTTTCCCAAATGTGTCTGCAGATCACAACTGTGAAAGAGTCACTCACAGGGTCCTGCACTGGGGACTGGACTCTCTTAAACTTGTGGCTATAAAGGTGTACCCTGAGTTTCCTTCAGCTTTTCTACTCAGGAAGTCTGCCTGACATCTGCCTTCCTCAAGAGCTGTATTTGAGGTGTTAGCACTGGATCAGTATTGACTTTTTCTTGAAGGGAGAGCTATTATCCCAACAAAAGAGCTAAGGAATTTGTCTGGCAAGAAACTTTGTGACTAAATATCATCACAGGCATTTTCTGTACTTTCTATTCATTGTTAGGAATAAAGTGGGTTTTGTTTCCTTGGCAGGTGCCTTGATAAGTGGACACCACTGGAGGATAAAAGATGAAGAACATGCTTGGCTCATCAATCACTGATGAACTGATGTCATCCCAGTGTCCACATGTGAAAGAAAAAGTAATTTTCTGCCTTGACTTCAGGTAAGTGCCTGTTGTGTACTGCATCTCACTTGCCAAGCTTTGGAGGAATCCAGGAAAATGACAGTATGTGTCTGAAATTAATTTCCAAAAAGGCGGTGGCAAATTTCAGTCACATACAAGACCTGAGGTGCTATTGCTTTTGTGACACCCTTTTAGGCTCTCTCAGTTCAGAGGAACAACATTCAGCTTACCTAGGGGACCACAGCCCCTTTCTGGAGTCTGATGTGTCATCAGATACAGATGCCATACTGACAGGGTGATCTGTGGCCAGGAATGCATGCTACTGCAAAGCACAAGCTTCCTCGGTAACCAGAGCTGAATGTGCTGTTGAGTGCTGAGAAACATGGTACATGTAGTTTCTTGGCAGCTGGACTAGATGATCATTGTAGGACCTTTCCAACTGAACTGTTCTGATAAGAGGGCTTCCACAGTTCCTTAATTGTCTAAGAGCAAAGACACCAATACATCCTTCCAGTGGCTACTGATCTAGATAGGCAGGTCAGACCACATTTTGCTCAGGAGACAGATGGGGAATACATTGATCACAAACTGGCAGTTGTTCTGTCACAGGATTAATAATACTTCATTATTATTACAAAGGAATACCTGGCAGCTAAATCACGGAATCACAGAATGGTAGGAGTTGGAAGGGACCTCTGGAGATCATCTAGTCCAACCCCCCTGCCAAAGCAGGTTCACCTAGAGCAGGTTACACAGGAATGAGTCCAGGTGGGTTTTGAAAGTCTCTAGAGAAGGAAACTCCACAAGCTCTTTGGGCAGCCTGTTCCAGTGCTCTGCCACCCTCACAGGAAAGAAGTTTTGCCTGATGTTAAGGGGGAACTTCTGTGTTCCAGTTTGTGCCCATTGCCCCTCATCCTGTCACTAGGCACCACTGAAAAGAGACTGGCCCCATCTTCCTGACACCTGGCCTTCAGATATTTATAAGCATTGATAGATCCCCTCTCAGTCTTCTCTTCTCCAGGCTAAACAGCCCCAGGACTCTGAGCCTTTCCTCATCAGAGAGATGTTCCAGTCCCTTAATCATCCTCCTATGCCTCTGTTGGCCTCTCTCCAGTAGTTCTGTCTCTCTTGAACTGGGGAGCCCAGAACTGCACACAGTACTCTAGATGTAGCCTCACTAGGGCAGAGTAGAGGAGGAGGAGAACCTCCCTTGACCAGCTGGCTACACTCTTCTTAATGGACCTCTTGATACCTTTGACCTTCTTGGCCACAAGGATACATTGCTGGCTCATGGTTAACTTGTAGTCCACCAGGACTCCAAGCTCCTTTTCCATGGAGCTGCTTTCCAGCAGGTCAACCCCTAAGCTGTACTGATGCATTATTAAATGAGCTAGAGACTTGTGGAGTAGTCTATGGAGGGCACCTGGGGAAGATGACAACACAGCAGTCAGATTGCAGTCCTTTCTGAGAGTGTCTTTTTACACTTCCAGTGATTTGAGTCAGGGAATTCTTGGATTGCAAAGGTGAAATCATCATATTTAAGAGCTCTATGTTGAATTTTCTTCCAGAAAAGTTATGATCCTTTTAAATGTGCAAAACATTTGACAGTTTGCATGCCTTGCAGCAGGGAGTCACATACCTTACCTACGTATTATATGGCAGTATCTTGTGCTTGTTTTAAACCTGCTGCACTTGTTTAAAGTCCTCTTTTTGAGAAGTCCACTTGTATGAGAAGAAACAGTGAATAGCATTTTTCTGTTCCTTTCACTACTCCCCACACTGCTCTCTAAACCCCTATCCATTTCTCCATACCTTTTTCGTGTCACAGAATCCTGGTCTATTCAGGCATCCCGTGCATAGAAGCTGCTTTATTCCTTTGATCAAATGTGCTGCTTCCTTTGGGAGCTTTTACAGTTCCTCTCTATTGGCTTTGAGATGAGCAAATGGATCAGAATTTACTAATGCAGTATTAAGGATGCAGGCATAATGTGGATTAAAATTGTGATAAAAGTTTGTTCCCTTTTTACTTTTCTGTTCTCTTCACAAGTAGTTTCTAGTGTTCCTCTTGTTTTTTAACTGCTCCTGAGTTGATACTCTCATAGGAGACTCTGCTTCAATCTTATTCCTGAAAAGAATAAACAATTCAACACTTGGCACTTTTAGGTAAGGTTAGGGCTGTTTTTTTCTGCATGTGCGTCACTTCATACTTTTTCACTCCAAAGTTCATCTGTTGTTTTATTATCTAGTATCTCAATATTATGAGATGTTTCTGCAGCACATTGTAGTTTTTCTCATTACTGTCATGAGTAGACAGTTATCATTGGATGATTGTCATCTCAGTATTTCTTTTTTCCAGACCACTTATGAATATAGGAGAGATTCCTGTGAGGTAATGACCTGGCTTCACAAAAGGCACTGTCATTTACTTCCTATGTTTCCTCTCTTTGGTGGTTTTCCATCTCAAGCCTTCATCTCTCACATCTGCTCAGGTAATTTAAGAGACTTTTGTGAGAGATCTGATTTAATTTCTTTTGGAAATCCAAGCAGACATTATCAATCAGATCTACCTCATCCACCAGCTATTGGCCTGCTCAGGAGTTGAGGTAGGTTTGCAAGACAGCACTTTGCTTTACACAAGCTGTGATGATTTTACCCCATAAAGTTTATCTATAGAAATACCTGCTACTTTTATTAGATTCTTATACTAATGTGGCCATTTTGTGAATCATACTACACGTTCCCCATGCTTGCTTTCAAGTGCTTTTTGGGAAAGATTTCCCTTGGTCTCCTGGCAATAAAGTAGTGTTGGTGAGAGGCTGCATGTCATTGATAATGCAGTTTCCATCCTTCATCCTGGTTGAGTGCTACTTGATCTTGGTCACTTTGTTGTTGGCTTTTCCCCCAGTTTCTTATATTGATACTTTGCTCCCAAGAAGAGTCAGCTGGATGGTCCTGGTATGCTTCTGCTTAACTTTTGGGGTTATTTCTTGCAGTTAGTGTCTGTGTTTATAACCCTGTCTTTTTTTTCCCCGGCTTTTCTGAAGTATATTTTCTTTCTGCCAATGGTTTTTGTTTGGTTTGGGGTTTTTTGTTTGAATTTTGCTTGTTTTGTTGGGGTTTTCTTTGTTTGAGGGGTTTTTTTTAATATCATTGTTTTAACTTTAGGTTTCCTCAAGGCTTTTTAATTTTTTTTCATTGACAGAATGCATTTGCTCTGAAACAAACATAATGTCTTGAAATAGTCTTTCTGTATCCAGAAAATATGCAGTTCTTTAAAGTTCCCCTTTTAGGTTCATTGATTTTTTGTGTGGTTCTTGTTTTTTGAAATTGAGCGTGGTGGTAGTTGATCTTCTGGCTTTGGGGGTCTGTAGAAATGCTGAATCTGATGCTGATACAGTTCAGATGCATGGCAGAAATATGATAAACTAGTTGTGTGTACAAGAGTTGCTTCCCATTTTGTGGGTTTCCTAGCTGCCTGTTCCTGAAACAGTTATTCACAGCATCTAGCGATCTAGTATTATCTAAGTTGTCAATGTATAGATTTCACATTTTACTTCAGAATAATTAAAATAATTGGAAATAATAGTTCCCTTGGATTTCCACATTCCATTGCCTTCCTGCCACCATGTTTCCTTTATACCTTCTATGTCCATGCCCTTGTTTAAGGTAAGCATTCTGGGTCTCTGCCATCGTTATCTTCTTAGGGAATTAAGTGAAACATGGAAAGCATTGTTTTGTTTTTTTGTCACTGTATCCTGTCCATATCAGACTTTTTTTTTTTACTATTGTTGGCTATTTGACTTTTTCCAACTTCTATCCTATTCTTTACTTGAGGTTGCAGTGTCTATCATAGGATTCAGAACAGTGTGTCCGTGTGCACCATTCTGATTTCTTCTACTTTCCAGTTTGAAGTTACTGTATAATCTTCCTGATGTGATGTGCAGATCCCATTTCCCTCTCAGTTCAGGTGGAAATCTGGTCATCCTTTGTTAGGGATAATCTACTCTAGAAGCTTCCCCAGTCCCTGATGAACCTGAGCCTCTCTTCCTTACTCCATTGCTTTAGTTGTGCATCGAGAGTTTGCCACCTCACCAGCTGTTTTATGATGGGGGTTTGAGTCTTTGGCATCCTAAATTTTCCCTTCAGAATCTCTCTTCTTTCTTCTGTGTGGCACCCAGGTGGACCACAACCTCCGCCTCCTTCCCAGCATTTCCCAACTTGTCCAGGCTTTTTTTGAAGTTTGTCAGTGGAGCAGCAGCAGGCATATCAGTACACTGTCTCTGAAATCAGAAGCCAAACCTGTTAGGTATCTGGCAACTGAACCACTGATCAGTGTCCCCTTTTTGTAGTGGGGGTTCTGCCCCAGGGAAGTATTGTCAGTACAAGAAGATGCACAGACACCTTTTGCAGAAAGGGAACAGTTGACAAGGATTATTACATCTTTATCAGTGTGTTGCCTTCCTGCTATGAAACTAGGGCTGCAAGAGCTTTTCAGTGCCCTAAAAAAGCCTCATCAGTTTAACCTTTTACCTTCAGTAGCAAGAAGTTTTTTGCCTGTAGGTGCAACTGCTTAGAGATCACCACGAAGCTTCTGTGTTTGTACATTCTTCCACCTGTGCCATGATCAAGTCACAAGAAAGGGCTCTGTCTCTGAGGATCTGGGCCTGGAACATGTCTTCACACCACCTACACCAGGGGTCCTCAAACTTTTTAAGCAGGGGGCCGGTTCACTGTCCCTCAGACACTGTCGGGGGCCGGACTATAGTTTGGAAAAAAATGAACAAATTCCTATGCACACTGCACATATTTTATTTGTAGTAGTGCACAAAAAAACAGGAAAAAGAATGTGATATCCGGCCTGCGGGCCGTAGTTTGAGGACCCCTGACCTACACAGAGGTTAGGTAACCATATGTATGACACTGGATACTTTACCCTTGGAAATTGTCACCCTCTAGCTAGGCTTCTGACTGCACTTCTGCACCTTTGGACTGACTCAATAGAAGTGTTCCTATAGGGAATGACAATGCAGCTTCCAGTTAAAGCATTGAGAAGTAATTATGGTATGTGCATCATTAGCAGCTCTATTCATTGTGTTTTGTAACAAATTATGCCGAGACATTGACCGAATCCAAATTATGAGGAGCTGAGGCTTATCTTTAGTCTATTTCATTCAGAAGAAGCTGACCTTCCCAGAAAGTCAGTTTTCCTGTTCCTTGGCTATGCACTTGATACGAGGTGGAAGGAAGAGCTCCTGCCATGTAAGTTGTATTTGCATCCCTGCATTACTAAGCTGGTGATCCCTGAGCTGTAGAGGTGTCAAATGAAGGTCATTAAGGTAAAGGAAAAGAGTCCCTAGATGTTACAAACTTTATGGCAGCAAAGCACATGTTTTCTTTGCCACACACGTATTTTGTTGTGATGATCTGTCTTCATTTGCCTTCTGAAGCGAATCTGTGAGTAAGGCTATGAGGGCATATATGTCTTCTAGGAAGTTTTGTGAAACTGAGAAAATTGAAACAAGAGTTCCCCAGAGAAGATTGAGAAATGCTACTTTAGGTCAGAGTTTATGCTTGTCTTAATTGACTTGCTAGTTAACTTGCTGTGAACTAGCGCAAGTAGAAATGCTTCTCTAGAGAACCTGCAAATATTTATATCACAAATGTTTATGAATGACCTAGAAGAATTCCTCCAGGACAGAAATGTGTGTGTGGTTAGGTGGCCACAATTAAAATTAATGTTTAAGGAGTTAAAGGAGAATGAGAAACTTGAATGTAGCTGTTGTTATAGGGCCAAGTTCTTGTCTGGCCAAATGACCAATTTCAAGGAAGTCCAAGGGAGTTGAGACACAAGGTGCTGAATCTACATCAATTTATGTCAGCTCCATATCTGGCCTGGGACTGAACATTGTCACTTTAGAACATGCAAATTATCTGCGCTGGTCCTACCCATAATTTCTGATTTGTGTTTAATTATACCAAAGAAGGAAATAAACTCTGCATCCTTGCAAAATTTTCATGACTCTTCTGATTCGGGGTGTTGCAGGGTGCAGTTAATGCTCTGAAAAGGCTTCAGGATTCCTAGATGAAGGGTGTGATGAAAGAAGTGTATTGTTATTGTTTTAGGGGAGGAATCATGCTACTGGGTAAGCCTCTGTCACTGAGACTTGCTGGACTTGTTTGTTCTGACTTGCCTATGACTCCTTCCTTTCCTAATTCAGGAGATAAAGCCTCAAGCCTATGCTGAGATGCTGCACAGTGTGTTGTGGCGTCTGGGACAGAAGAGCTTCTTGCTGATTTCTCAGTGGTACCCTGAGGTGAGTGCTGCAGTCTTCTGACTTGCTGCTTGGTAGTTTGGGTAGCATGGCTCTAACATGCATAGATTGATAGGGCAGTTTGAGCTTTTACTGAGGGTGTTGGGAGAATGGCAATAGCTCAGAACTTACTTCTGATTTGAGCTGCCTTTCATGCATCAGTAATCCTGCTGATATTTCACCCTCTCTCCTCACTCAAAATACATTTGTTTTCCAAGAATTCCACAGCTCCTCTACAGCATGTTACGGTGAGAAATCAAGGTGGCCTATGGCCACCAATGGTGGTGGTGGGGGAGCAGGTGAGAGTCATCTCACTCTGCCCTGACTCTGATCTGCTGTGTGTGCTACTGCCCTTAGAAAGTGTTGCAGTCACAATTGGTGAGCTAATAGCATGGTAAAAAAGGGTGAATGGAGTAAAGCAGGTAAAAGTAGCTTCTTCTCTTGTTTGTTTTCATGGGCTTTGTATGCAGCCAGTGAAGTGTTAATCTGTGCAGAATCAGCTTGGAAACGCACCAAATCTGGCACAAGACCGTTTCACCCACCCTGCCTTGGAATGAAAATCAAACTGAAAACCCACAAAGACTGAAACTACTTGTCTGGTGTCTTGCTTCTGCAGTACATTTCAATCAGTCAAAGCAGGACAAAGGGAGGCAAGCAGAGCTGTTTTCAAAGGCTGAAAAGCAGACATCTACTGCTAGATTCTGGGACTGCCAAACTACCAGAATAAGATAATTATCTATGACCAGAGCAGCTGGAAGTGGAAATCTGAGAGGTAAAGATGATGTAGAAGCTGCAGAACCTTACCCTAAACTGATTGCAATCTGTGGCCGTATACTTAGTATTACCTTTACTCTGAGATAGTCTCTCACATGTTCATGCTGATTGTAAAGTCCTTAAGTATTGAGTAGCCCTCCTAGTTCCACTAAAGCTTACTTCAGAACATGAGAGTTTCTTAAGATGTTGGCTGTGGCAGTCAACTGTAGAAAGATACGTTATTGATCAAGGATATTACAGTTATGTCCCACAGACTGTTGTAGTAGTGTGGTAGCCTGGCTCTATCCCAACAGTTAAAGAGTTCATAACCTCCAAAAAGCCGTGTGCAAAATGGTTAAGAGAGTAAGGAACAACCAGCCTTTTGTGATGATTGCAGAGGTGACCAGGTAATCAGGGAAGACTGCATGAGCAGCATTCTGGCATCATGGATATAGTTACTGGTAAGTTCTGAGTTAACACATCTCAAAGACCGAATGCAGACATTGAATGTTGATGCAAATGACGAGAATGGTGTTTGGAGCTGTTGTCATTGTGCAGCTGAAGTGTGCTCCTGGGAAGCAGCAAGACCTTGACAGAATTGGATGGTTAAGGGGAGGAGCTCAATTAGTAAATGGCAAATGATGTGCTATCTGACTGCAGAGGGGTGGCATGCAGCACCTACTGTTTTTGTGGGATGTTCGAGGGTGTGGGGAGATCAAGCTGATTCAGCATGACGCATAGAAGAACACACATGTTTTGTTTCCCTCAGCATATCCCTTCAATGTTTAGAAGTCTCCCATTGTATCAGAATTTCTTTGGGACATATCAAACACTGAGTGATTGAGGCTGGTAGGTAACTGACGTCATCCAATCAAGGGTCTTGCAGTACTTAGGCAGGCTTGCTGTTTCAATGTTTTAGTTGCTTCTGTTTCAATGCTCAAAGTAGTAGAGGTTGTCTCATTCTCTTAGGAGTGTGTGTCCTGAGTATGCCACAAGAACAGAGAAGCGTTAGGTTGCTGTGATTACTTGTGGCAAAGGTGGGAGTGGAATTAGCATGTCTTGCTTCTTGGCCCTGTGCTTTTGCTACAGGACTCCTGAACTAAGCCAGATGTTTTTCAGTTGCTGTCATTCCCAACCACCCTGCCAAGGTAGATAGCTTCAGGAACCTAGTCTGGATTTTCAAACTGCACTGACCAGTCCAGCAGATTAGTCTGTTCAGTTGTCTTGCGAAAGGTCCCATTTCTAGGAAGAGTGACTGTAGCCTGAATCCATCTTCAAATGGAAACGACTATTTTACTATAAACACGGAGACACCCTTATCAGCAGATGTGCCACCCAACCTCTGCCACTGGCTCCTCTGAGAGTATTGAAATATCAGTGCGCGGGGCTATAATAATAACAAAATGTAATATTACATTTAATATAGGAAGATAGCAGCGTATCAGATGGAAGAGGTTGCATGTTTTCTTCTATGCAGAGCATGGCAAAACAGCTGGTGCCAGAAAACGGGATTTAGATTAATCTAAAATCAAAGCTAGGTTTTTTTTATCTGGGAAGTGTTCCAAATTGGAAGATAAAGAATTCACTTGGGGTTGATCAGAAATCCAACCTGTAATCTGTTCCCTCTTTGCTCTTCTTCACAAAGAAGAGCAGAAAACTTTAGTTCTGTGAAATTTCAGTACAAATCTTCTTCCTGGTGTGCCAGTAACTGTTAATTAGCTTTATTTCTTGCTGTATTTCACTTATTAAAATATCCTGTATCGAGGCTTGATTTAATTAATTTGTCTGTATCTAAACACAACTTCACTGTGTTTAAAAGAACTTAATTCTATACAAGCATAACTATTTCCAAAATAGTTCATTTGGATTAATTTTTTTCAGTATAGAATGACTTCTTAGGGATACAAAGACATTCTTACCCCTCAGAGCCAAGGTGTATAAACTAGGACACCTAATAGTTTGCATTTCCAGACCCAAATTAAATGTGATACGATGTTGTCAGGTGCTCGTCTCCATGGATTGTCTTGGCTCCTTGAGAATGAAGTGTTTTAATTGAGAACAGAGATTGCTGGAGGAGGTCCAATGTTCATCCATAGTATTGTCAAGATAAGCAGTTTTTTACTGAACTTAAAGATCCTGGCTTTCAAACTTCTTGCAAATTCACTGCAGACTGAAAGCTGCCAGACACAGACCATGAGGAGGTAGTTTTCAGACCAGGGAGGACTCAGCCTTCAAGGGCTCCTGGTGGAGTCTGGCTTTTGATCTGACGTTAAGGTTTGCTCTTGAGGAATGAAAAGCTATCCTCATCCATACTGGAGGATGAATGCGTTGGTGTTACCTGAATTCCCATCTGACCCCCTGAGGATTAATTTGCTGTTTACTGGAGTTTGGACAGGAAAAAAAATCAAGGCGTGTGGTATAAGGAAGCAAGAAGTGTGAGGCTGTACAAAAGGCCCAGCTCTGGAAGTCATCTACACAGACAGCTGTGGTATTGGGGGTCTTCTGAGGAGAACACCTATGTATTAAGCATTGGCTCTTTGCCACAAGAAGAGAGAAAGGATGCATCTATGGTTGAAGGCGATGAGATCATCTAAGCCTTTGCTTTCATCAGCACCGCAGAGGATCAGTGTTTCTCTGGCCAGTGAGTGTTGCTGGATGGAGCAGACTTTTCTTGGTTACTGGAGTGCAGAGAAGACCATGCAGAACTCTGATTCCTTAACTGGGGATCCACCTGCCACTGAGCTATTTAACTACAGAGACGGATGTCCCAGGCACAGGAATCCCTGCCAGGTGGTTATTCTGCTGGACCATGACAATCCAGCCCTCCATGGCATAATAGAAGGCTGGAGTGGCGAAGGAGCTCTTCACTAAACATGCTCATAGGTCTTAGCAGAGAAGGGCTCAAAATCAGACCTAGCTGTGAGTGTATTCTGTTTTGTGATATAAACCCTAGCATGACAGTGTCAAAGGCTAGAATTCCTAGGCACTACTGGAAATATGGGCTGCTCTAATAGAAGCAATACACATTTTGGGTTGTCTGCATTCAAGCTGCTCTTCAAAGAGTAAAGGGTAACTGATTTCGGGCCAAACAAAACATACCTATTGTCTGCATTCATGCTGATTCCTGAAGTGGGTGGCAAAAGATTAAGTATTTCCCAAAAAGCTAAAAGCAGGAGAGTTTTTATTTCCCAGCCATTCTGTACAACTGGTGACTAGCACGTCTGCTGATAAAATAAAAACAAACAAACAAAAACAACCCCCCCAAAAAGGCTGCTGAGCTGGGTCCTGCACTCAGGCATTGCAGATGAAGGATACGTACACTGTGGGAGGTGATGAGACTTTTTCCTTTCATTACACAAGAGATTTTTCCTGTTCTAGTACTTACCTTAGTAAGATAGAAGTTGAGAGCATCCTACTAAAGGGAGGAAATGGTTTTGCATTTGAAGTATTTCCACTTTATATATATATATATATAAATATATAGAATATGTATTATATATAATATATATAGAGAGAGAATATGCAAATGAATTGCCTATGTGAATGTAGAAGTATATGGAAATGTTTCCTTTAACCTGTTTTCTTCAAATAAAGTAAAAAGTAAAATAAGAATCAGAAGTGGAGGAGGTTTTTATTCCTCATCTGCTATGTTTCCATTTCCCCCAGCACTGCAGCAGTTCCTAAGGTATCTGCTTCTGCTGGCAAGTCTATGTGACCCGTGGAGAACAAGCCGTTCTGAAATGTTGGAGGAGAAGGGGGTCAGTGTCACCAGTATTTGTCAGTGTAGCCGGTATTTGCACAAAAAGAAAATAGACGGGTTGAAATGGAGGACAGAGCTGCCTGTTAGAGCATGAGTCCCACTGGCAGCAAGAAGTTTATTTTTCAGGTCTGAGTCCTAAGCTTTTGTAGCGTAGGCATATGGCCATGTCTTGAGGAAATCTGTCCGTATACAGTTCAAGAAAGCTGGCAGTTATGAGACAGGTGTACTGTTGCCTCCATAACTGCAGTCAGCCACATGCTGTCAGGGCTCTGCCATGTGCTCTCTGTGTCAAGCACAACAGAGGGATGTTGCTTTGATTGCTGTTCAGGCAGAAGCCCCCTGGAGTGGGGACAGACAAGGCACCGGGAACCAGTCTGATTAACACTGATGGCAGGGTCTCAGGCTGGAGAGCAAAAGCTCTCTGGTGAGGAGAGAAAACTCAGATGCTAAGGCAGAATCTTTAAAACATGAGAGGTGGCTAGCTAAGGAGGGGCAGAGGCATATTGCCATAGTGTGCTACTCTGGTTAGCCGAGCGGCTTGCACTCAAGGGCAGTAATTGGCTGCCCATGAGGTATGCTGCAATTCCATGAGCTGGGACTGTGAAAGATGATGAGCTGTGAGATGAGGATGGGAATACTCCATGGGAGGCTGCAGCATGTTAAATAAACTTAAAACCAGTGGGACTGTCCTGCCTCAGTTTTTATCCAAATCTCTACATCTCTTAAACCCTCAGGGGTAATGGATAGTGTATACAGTGGAGGCCTGGATAGTGAGAAGTCAAGGCACCAGTTGAGCTCTAGTACATTATATGCTTACTGCAACATGCAGTTTCACAAGAAATTTATCTTGGCCAGCCTAGGCTTTCAGACTGCTGTCAGCTGCCCTACGGTCTGTTTTGCAGAGTCTTATCATCAGAGAACCGAACCAGTCTAGTGGGGAGACAGCTAGATTTGTGGAAAACTTGGACTGTGCGTTGCCAGAACATAGCTTTGTCCCAGTAAAGCAGCACAACAGAAGGAGAGGTCCTAGGCTTCTCTGTAGCATGTGACTCTGAAGCAGAAGGCTTGATGTGGTCACCTGTCCTGTGTATTTTGGTAACGCTAAGCTGCTGCATGTGACCACCTGCAGTTGTGGTGCTGGCTGAAGCTACCCTGTTTAACTTTTTCTTTCCAGTAAGCAACAGTTTTTGAGTGGGTAAAAACTTGCCTGCTCCCCTTCTTGAGCAATGGACTAGGATACATGCCAGAACTCTCACTAGCCAAAACCAAGCTTTTATGTGAGGAAATGAAACTCTCAGTTGCTTCCAACTTCCCTGTCACTTGCTGAGCATACCCTCACTGTGTGCAGACCTCACAGTTTCCTCTGTGGCTCTATCTTCTTTTTTTTTGCCCAGTTTGCCTTGCTTACCATCTCTTTCTTGTGGCTTTGCTCAGCTTTCTTGCCCTCTGGGCAGAGCATATAACCCCATTCTGCTCTCTAACCACTTCACTGTCTTTTACTGTCTTGGATTTGTGCATCATACCCTTTCCCTTCACTGCTTATCTGCCCCCTCAGCTCATTTCCTAAAATGGAGCCTCTGCTAGTATCCTGCTCTGCTTTCACTGTGATTTCTTCTTTGCCACCTTTGTAGTCAGAAAACCTGCAAAGACTCACTCTCTCTGCCTGCCATTCTGCCCCTTCCTGCCCCTAATTTCTCAATTGTTGCTCAGAAATGGCTGTGCCATAGGCCCGGAAAGGGGAAAATAGCATTTAACGTATCTGGTTCACAGCAATAGGAACATGAATCAGGAGGTGTAAAACAGCATGGTGGCTAGCCAGCTGAGTCCCTCCTCCCCAGAGGTGGCTGCTGCCATTGTCACTCCAGGCACCTTTGAGAGATTATCCCACGTGTTTTTCTCATACTCTACTAATACCAGCCATGATGTAGAGACTCAGTGCATGGCATGACAACAATTACTACATAATGTGCTGTGGAATTACTAGGGATCTGAAATAATTGTGCTTAAGGCTTTGCATCATCCTACAACAAAGCTACTGAGGACATGTGCAAAAATGCAGTTTTCCAAATGATCTCTTGCTTAATGCTGCACAAGAGGTCATAAGTTGAGGAGAAAGGCTTATGTGCCTTTGTCCATGCGTAAGTTCCCAACCCTTGAACACGCCTGCTCTTAGCTTTCAGTGAGCCACTAAGTCTGGGTCCTGTTGCCATATCACGTTTGCACGAGTAGCTATTTCTCTCCCCTCTGACAGACTGTCTGGCAGGAGAGGGGATGTGGTCTCCTACAATGTGTCTGTGGTTTTGGTACAATAAAATCCAAACCCTGTAGGGAATCAATAAATGTTACTACACATACCAACTAAAAATAAGTCAAAGCTGTATGTTATATGGTATCTCTGGCAGCCTAGCATATCCTTGGTGCAGAAGTTATTTCATCAGTCATGAACTATTACATTTATGTTCAGTTTAAGCACCTCTGTGGGCAGTCAGCTGCAGTTGAAATCTGTGTAATATTTCTTGATGGGAAATTATCTCCACTAGCAAGATCTGCACAACTCTAGGCTTTTCTCAGGGATGCATGTGAGGCAACAGAGGCAAGTTAGAACGCAGGAAATTCTAACTAAATAACGAAGAAAAAGCTTTTGCCATGAGAGTGGTCAGAGTGGACCAGGACTCCTGAGAGACTGGGGATCTCTGTCCTTGGAGATGCTAAGAACTTGACTGGACAAGGCCTGGAGCGGCCTGCTGTAGTGGCACCTGGTTTGAGCAGAAGGTCAGACCCCTAGGGTCCAGAGGTCCTTCCCAACCTACCTCATTCTGTGAGGCTTGTCAGTGGAGCTAAGCTGTACCAGATAGGATTTGGCTCAGGATATGCTATTGTCTTTGTAATAGAGCTGAATTTCTCCATGTTGTTTTATTCAATGCAGATAGTGATCCAGATGGACAGAGCAACAAAGCGTATGGAGCCATGGAAGATAGCAGTCATCGTTGTGTCAGTGATAGTAGGCTTAGCCCTCATCATTGGCTTGATTACATTTCTTTTGTGCAATGGTAAGTGCACCACTCTTTTTATTGTCACAAGACTTCATAAGTCTGTTGTGTTTCACTTGCTGCTGTGATCTTCCCTGATGATTTGAGTTTTGTCCCTTGTTTTGTTTCTTGTCTTGCCCTGGTGCCTCCATGGTATCCATGGTCAACCAAAGGCTAGCAGTCTTCTGCTGAAGCCAGGGGTGTGTCTAGTACTCAGACCGTGCATAGTAAGCTTGGTCTTGAACAGGGTTTTTGCAGAAATGGAACCTGTCACTGCTAGCTGAGGATATTCCAGAAAGAGGCTTTTTGGAGCCCAGGAGTCAGTCCTGGTTGTCAAGGGCCCAGTTTCAGTAGCAGGTGAATGAAGCCATCTTTGAGATACCAGCGTGAGAGATTTTGAAACGCCTTCCTACTGGGTTGGAACTAATCATGTTGCTGTCTCAGCTCACCAAGAGTTGATGAGGCTTGCATTAGGACACTTGACAGAGCAGTGGCAGAGCTACAGCTTAGCTTTGCCTTTTGTGAGTTCTGCATTATGGGGCCACTCTCAGCTGTTCACTCAAGAGCCAGATTTTAAACTTAACCTGACTGCTGAAGTGATGCAAACAGCTCTGGGCCACCTACCTTCCAGAGGGGCAGGGACATGCCAGAGTGCAGGTAGGGAGTAGTGAGTGTGCTG
The DNA here is from genome assembly GCA_013400335.1 of Eurystomus gularis. Taxonomy (NCBI): domain Eukaryota; kingdom Metazoa; phylum Chordata; class Aves; order Coraciiformes; family Coraciidae; genus Eurystomus; species Eurystomus gularis. Next base: position 41,121 of record VZZY01016109.1, read on the forward strand.
GCTGAGTCAGAAGGGACATATGTGGGCTGGTGTGTCTCATGCTTTGCTTGCCTCAGGCTGATGAGAAGCTGGTCCCCAGGGAAATCTTGTAATGGGTGTAATTTAGAGCTACTTGGGATGGTCCTCAAAGTAGACATGAGCCCCTAGGTGGAACATGGAGCAACAAGATGGTCCAGAGCCCTCTTTTCAAAGAGATTCTAACACTGTAATTCCACAGCTGGCAGGGTCACAGCCAGAGCCCAGGAGCTTTACTTGTGCCATGCTCTGTGAGGTACTGTGCAAGTCTGAATTGTACTGAAGGGGATCAGTCACCTTTCCTTTTCTTCTCCTCTGTAGATCAGGATCGATATTACAATGCATCTTTCCTAATGACCAATGTCAATTATGATCCTCGGTATGAAAGGCAAACCACGGAAGAGTTCAGGCACCTGAGTCAAGAGATTGAAACTATGGTAAGCTCAGATGTTTCTCTCTTTCTGCCTGACCTATGGTGAAGAGTCCTGCAATTACCTGATTGGAAACAGAGTCAGAGGTGATTGTGCCTCATCTTTAGGCAACTGGCCTTACTTTTCAAACCTTGCTGTAGTGGGTTAAAGATACATTGCTGACCATATGTAAGCAGATGGTAAGCACAGGTGTTGTCTGTCTGGTCCAGCAGCCCTGTGGTGGAACAGGCACTCACAGAGCAGAAGGGACAGCAAAATCAGCCAACTCAGCTGTTTATTTTGGTTCTGCATCCTCTGATGGAAATTTAGTAGTAGCTTTGGTGTAGAGGTGGAGATCGTAAGGCATTTTCTTGTGTTTCCAGGCTCAGGAGACCATTATATGTTGAGACCATGTCTGTATTACAGATATATTTTAACACAACTTTTTTCCTTTAACAGATATCCTCAGTATTCAAGGGGTCCTTTCTAAGTAAAAGGTACATCAGGTCCCATGTTGTCAGTCTAAGGTAAGTAACGTGAAGGTCCGGAATAAGCAGGGACATGATAAATAGCTCTTCTTCCTACCCCTTGACCTTATGGAGCATGCCTGGTTGTTTATGCTTGGATTACATCAGCAGGATGGCCAAGTCTTGGCTGGGTGTCGCTCTCCTTTGGTGCTCACAGCACTGAGGGCTCACTTACCTTCGGAGGCCAGCAAGTAAGATAAATTTGGCCCTATAGTTTTGCAGGTTGATTACATGAACACCAGTTGTTTGTGGTCATGATGCAGTAACTGGATTTCTAGGTGATCCCAGTCTTCACTGCTAGCTAGGGGTCTGAGAGATTCGATCAGCTCTTTATTCCACTTAATGCATCCTGTGGAAGCTCAGGCTGATGTTTACCCCTCTGCATGCTGTGCAGCAGGAGTGACTCTTCTCCTTCCACTCTGAAAAGGTGTGAAGGAATGAATGATTCCACTGTGAGATACCTGGATACATAGTTGAGGGAAAGAGGCAAGTGGGACAAACAGGTATGAAGGTCCTATTTAAGAGCTTTTAAGTCTTCCCTCTCTGCAATAATTATGTTATCACTCACAGCAGTAAGATCCATCGCTTTCCTCTACTTCACATTACTTTGGTTTGGAGTTGTATTTCTGTAAGGCTCAATTCTGCTCTGGAATATTTTTCCCTGGACAGAAAAGAATGCCAGAATTCCCACAAATGTGCTTTTTCACATTACTTCTGGGCTTTCTTCCCTTTACCTGTCTCTAGATGGAATGAGTCATCTCCTTAAGTTGTTCTATATTGTTTTCTGTTTCTGGTTTCTTCCACAAGCCTCTCATACTGTGTATCAACTGAAATTGCAACACTTGGGAACCAGACTTCAAGCAACCTCTATATACCTTTTAGGCTGACCAAAGAGCATATCTCTTCTAAGCTTGTTTTCACTACAAGATACGTTGTTGTGCAGCTAGGCACCGGACCAGCCTAGCTGCTGCACCTTGGCTATTTTTCCCTCTAGATTCAGTTGGTTTTCCTTTAGACTGTTAGTCTAACTATTGGGCCCAATACTTTATACTGGCAGTAAGTGGTCATGTCTTGCTCTGATAACTCAAACTATTGAGATTTTTGTCTCTAGATACAATGGAGCTAACTGGCCAATAAATGGACAAGTGACTTAAATAGAAAGAAGTTCCAAAAGACCTTTCTAACTTCTGTGGCTCTAAACCGGGTCTTTTGAGTGGCTGTTAGGAACAGCCTGTTGGGCATCTGTTGAAGGGTTTTAACTTGCTGTATTGTTCCTGCTGCCATCTGTGTCCTACTGACTACGAGCTGCATGGAGGCCAAAGGGAGTGATCCTTCCTCTCCTTCTCAGCTATACCACTTACAGCAGTTACCAGAAAAATCCCCCTGATCATTGTTATGGTGAGAACCAAGCCTTTTGAAGGCTGTGTCATCATCTTCCTTTACTTGTGCATAGCTATGTTATTTGTTCTATACATCTGTGCAGACCTGTTCTTGTACAAAGAAGGCAGAGCAAAGCAGAACAAAGAGGATTAGAGGGCAAAGAAAGAATGACACCACTTTGTTTTTGTTGGTTTGCAGCCCAGATCCTGGTGGAGTGCTTGCATCTGTTGTTCTGGTATTTAAATTTCCCTCGGCTGACAGTGAGGCAACGAGCTGGAGTCACGTCAACCGTGTGTTACGCAGAAGGCTGCAAACAAGCTCCACGTTCTTGAATGTTGACCTGTCTACCCTTAGACTCACAGGCAAGTGCTTTAGGTTTGTGTTTCGGCTTTGAATTTGTTCCTCACACTTTACTGTTCTTAGTGTAATGAGTTTCACTTTAGTATGCAAATATGGGCTATTCTTATTTTCTTCTTTTGCCTTCTTGAAATTGTGTTACACTGACAGCCCAGAAACTTGGAAGAAGCAGCATTAGAAGAACTAAAGCTTGCTGGTTCTGATTTATGAGTGTGAGCTCTCCTCTGTGCATCAGAGGCTCTCTCTGTGTGACCTAGCTCTGTTGAGTGAGATAGTCCCCCCCAATTAATACATAAAAGGCCCAACTTTGTGACCATGGGTTCACAGATTACTTCAAGGCGTGCAGTGGATTGGACAAGAACCTGCATCACCAGGTACTGAAATGCAGTGTCCTCAAGCTATTAAAAAAAATGCAGAGCTGAAATAGTTCCCCTAACTCCCTGCCACTTCCTTTGCTTATTTGACAAGTTGCTGTAGCAAGTGTTCGTAACAAAACCCTGAGGTTCCCTGGGCAGCAATCCTCTCCCATGAATCTGTTGCTGGTTACAGTCAGGATCTGGCAGAAGGCTTTTTGTAGGAAAGAAATGTTACCTTACAGTTTTTTGTACGAAAGAAATGAAAGTAACGTTACAGTTTAGCTCCTGTCAATCCCACTAGTGAGGATTTGTGAAGACTGTTCTGACCGCCTGGCTGTACTGAACCTGAACAAATATATGTAGGCATTTAGATCAGGCACAGCCGCCAGCACGTGTAGATGTTCCTTGGACCTGTTTGCAGTCATCTGCTGCTTTTATTAGCTTTGAGCTAAGGCGAGAAAGATATATTCTTTGGCCTTACACTTTCAGTGAGGAACAGAGGTTTAATCAAACTTCTCCAACAGAGCAAGTGACTCCTTTCACCGTACTGTCACTCCATGTAGTGATGCAAGCCATTTAATTTACATTTGCTGGGTACAGAGAGGGAGTTGTGCTAGCTCACACAGCAGTACGAGATACACTATATTCACTGTGGTGTTTGCTTTTCATTTCAGAGTTGAATAAGGAAAAGGGAGACAACCTTTTAAACAACTGTAAGTACAAATGCTTTATAGAAAAGGTCTGGGGACATGGTGCTTTAGGTTCTCTGTTTACAAGATTCTTATGCTTTTGAGATGCAAGTTGAAAAAATAACTTGTTAAAAATCCTGGAGCAGTAGACAGCGTGTGAGCCAGAAAAGACTTCAGCTCATCTTCTTGCAGTCAGGCTGGCTCTGTAGTGTTTGCAGAATCAGACATGCAGACTTGGTGGTGGTAAGTGCTTGCTTTAATGTTGGCTATGGGAAGTAGAGGCATGCAGACGAGCTGCTGTTAGTGAGCTTTGCACAGGTACTGCTGTTGCTGTTGGCCAAGATTCTTGGAATCCTTCCAAAACCATTTTCCCTCCTTCCCACTCCTCCCAACAGAAAGGTTTGGCAATACATGTCTATTAGATTTGAGCTAAGCCTTGCAACGTGCAGGGAACAGCCAGAGGGTAGGAGAGAGAGAAGAGCTGGCCACAGCGAGAACAAGGCAGTGGCATAGCCCTGGAGAGGGGCAGGTTCTTAGTCCCTCTCCTGTTCTGTGCTCTCCCTGCCCTAGGTCGTAAAGCTCCTCTGGAAACAGGGAGACAGCGTAAGTTGCTTCCCCCAGGGAACTACATCAGTCCCCTGCATAGTCGTGGAGCCTTTGCCCGTTAGCTTTCCATCTTTACATGGAGTCTGAGAATTAACTGGTTTGGATCTAACTTTTTTCAGCTGAGTATTACATAACTGTGCTCTTGGCACAGCGGCTCTAAGTAAACTGTTGGAGGAAGAGGACCCTTTTTTTGTTGCTATTGTCAAGGCTGACCTTTCTTTGCTTAGCTTGTGGGTGATTTGTTTTGTTTGGTTTTGTGGTTTTTTGCAAACTAGTCTTCAGCAATTCTGTGACACTTCAAGCTGTACTGACTCTGTTGGCCTTGTCTTCGCTATACAGGTGGGATGTTACAAATGGTGGGAAGATTGCCTCCACTGAGTTCAGGCAGTGTCTGAATTGTGCATGCTTTGTGATGTGTGTATTAAAGTTTAAAGCCGCCCTGGTGTAGTTGTTGTTTATGTGGAGGTTCCTCAGCATTTTCAAACTCAATTTTTAGAAAAGTCTTTAAAAAAAACCAAAAACAAACTAAGGATGTTCTTTTTTATGAAAGCTATATGCTTAGGTTAATTATCAGTGCATGTTTTTGTGCCTAATAATCTGTGTGTGTGCCTGTAAGCATAGACACGCTGATGGCTATGTACAGCTTTGGTCAAATATCAAACAAAGCAAAGTTTGTAGAGGCCATTTTATTTTTAACTGGGTAAACTGTTACAACCGGGGAAAATAAATAATGTCTCAGTCTCAGGTACACAGCCTTGGGAGTACATATGGGGTTGTGTGTCTGAAAACTGGCTTAATGAAAAAGCAGTGACTCTTCTACCAAACTTCTTTGTTTACCCCACATCTATCCTGAGATACTCGTGACCATGACACTTATTTCCCTGCTATTGGAGGCACTGCTTTAGGTGAAGGCTTTCTCTTGACACCCCTGCCTGTTATGCCTGTGCCTGCGGCTATGAGGGCCTTTCTCAAAGCAACACCCTGATTTCCCTCAATCAGCTAAAGCAGAGCTGCCTTTTCTTTGGCAGGCTGTGGAATACGAAGACAGGCGTTCTCCTTCACAGGAGTGGAGAGAATAGTTGGTGGGCAGCGTGCGCGGGATGGGGAATGGCCATGGCAGGCTAGTATTCAGCTTGATGGGACCCATCGCTGTGGTGCATCAGTGATCAGTAATACGTGGCTAGTGACTGCAGCCCACTGCTTTAGAGGGTAAGTTATCAGCATCTTTCTGATCCTAAAGGCCTTAGGACTCTGAAGTGCTTTCCACTAATGTCTGTATCTGCTGAAAGATAATGAAGTTTGGCTCTTCTTTGTCCCTTAGGCAAATGTGGCCACGTTGCAGTTTGGTGCTTAGAGAGCTAAACTTCTTTGGGAATCTTGTTTTGTGTGGCTGTGACATAACCTCAAATATCTTGCAGAGGAAGAGATCCTCGGAGGTGGACTGCCAGCTTTGGAATTCTGCTTAGACCTCCAAAACAGAAAAAATTTGTCCGAAGAATTATTGTTCATGAAAATTACAGCAACTTCGTCCTTGATCATGAAGATGACGTGGCTCTTGTGGAACTTGCCTCTCCTATTGAGTTCACGAGTGACGTGCACAGTGTCTGCCTTCCTGAAGCATCTCATGTTTTCCCAGAGAATGCTTCCTGTTTTGTCACAGGCTGGGGGGCTTTGGAGAATGATGGTGAGTGTCTCTTGCCTTCGCAAGCCCTGTCACACATGTATCTGAGAAGACTGCTGTTAGTTTTATGGGGGTTTTGTTTATTTTGGGTTCCTTATACTTGTTGTTTGATAGGTGCATGTGCTAATGATACACTTGTGGAAAGTTTGCTGCTTTTTTTCTAGCTTCGTCAGTGGATTGGTATGTGGGGGAAAGACCCTATAGGTGACCTTACAGGAGTAAATGCAGCTTTTCATCGTTGCTGCATGCATTGTGCTGGTTGAATATATTCTATTCTCCATTACCACTGGCCCAGTCCCTGTGGGTTCTTTCTTCATTCAGCTTTGTCATAGATGTGTCATGACAGTTTTCATCAGTTAATCTCTCTTTGGTCATAAATCAGGCTTCATCCAATGACTTGAGTGAGGTTCATTTAAATTAGTCCGTGTCAGTGAGTTTAGAGATGACGGGACTATATATCTGCTTGTAAGAGCCATTGAACTATGTAGATTGTGTTTCATGGCCATTGCAGTAACCAAATGGGTCTCTCCTATTATATCAAAGACCTATCTTGTAACCTACTCTTGAATTCAACATGGAAACATGTACAAAAATCTGTTTAACATGTGATGAAGATGAAAGATGGAGAAGGGTTATGTTTGGGAACAAGTGGAGGACTTTAGGGGAAAAAAAACTTCCTTCTTCCTGCGGCATTGTCTGGGTAGCTCCCTTCATTGCCTGTAATGGCAGAAAAGCTGTGGGAAAACTTGGCTGCTCCTAATCTTTGAGGTTTTTAGGTTGCATACCCTGTCTGAAAATTCTAATGCCACTTCTCCTTCTAGGCTCTAGTGTTAATCAGCTTCGACAAGCAGAAGTGAAAATTATAAGTACGGCGATTTGCAATAGAAGACAAGTGTATGCTGGAGCGATAACACCTGGAATGTTGTGTGCTGGATACTTGGAAGGGCAGGTGGATGCCTGCCAGGTAAGTCTCTTCAGAAGTAATAGTAAAAAGGAAATAGGTGGGGTGAGAGGTGATGGTTCCTATAAATAAAATATACTTTGGGGAATCCTGACTAAGTTTATGGGGTTCAAGATCTTGACAGATGTTAATGATGAGCTTCATGGTTCATGGGCTGAAGTCTGCATTTAGGTGCTTGGGTTTTATACATAATGCACATGTGAGAGAGTACAGATACCAGGGTGTGGAGTGGGAGAGACCGAATTAGACATAGGCTGTCAACCTCTGGCTTGTCAGTAAACCCTTTGGAGGTTGGATTCTAGCTGTGGTCTAGAGACAAGTGTCTGTCAGTTGCAACAGAACAATTTGAGGCTTGCTGCATTAGTGAGGTGAACACTGTTTACTTTGTTCCTGCCTGTTGACATTTTTCTCCGTAGGGTGACTCTGGTGGGCCACTGGTGCATGCAAACTCCAGAGGAATCTGGTATCTTGTGGGAGTAGTGAGCTGGGGAGATGAATGTGGCAAGCGAAATAAACCAGGAGTGTACACACGAGTGACTTACTATCGAAACTGGATCAACTCCAAAACAGGCATCTGAAACCTGCAGCGGGTTAAGTGTTGTCATCTCTGTTTGCCTATTCCTCTGACACATTCTGCTCTGTGGTTACCCTCTAAAGAGCTCCTGGCTTAGCTTGTGGTCATGTATCAAGTGCCAGCAAGCTCAGAGTAGTCTAGGACTTTGAACTGGTTTGGCCTACAGCCAGATAGGAATGGACTTGATCCATGTGACAACTGTTTGTTCGGGAAATGCTCTGTCAAAGGAACAACTGCCTTTGTCTATATGCTATATACTGACCCATTTTTCCCAGTGGCCAGCTGTCTTGGCCCCAACTTTTATACGCAGGCAGTGTTTGAGCCCCAACAGTCACTTACCAGCATCCAAGACAACGTAAAACTAAAATGTGGCCTGCCCTTTTGCGGTGTGCTTCCAAGGCCCTCTCTCTCTGTAGGCCAGCTGCAATCTAGCCTCTGCCTCCAAGGCCGTTGTGCTTCTGAATTCTTCTTGAGCTTTTTCCTGCATTGTTCCAGGGAGCGTACTCTAATGAAGAACAGAAGATGTGTTAGAGAAGTCCTGGTTCCTAATATCACATCAGACTGTTACTTAGGTGACTAGAGGATTTTTCCTTGCTGTGTTGTCCTGAGAAACTAGTGGAAAACACCAGCTTCCGTCCACCTTCTTTGAACAAGTGTATGTATGCCCACTCATTGCTTCACATGAACAGCCCCTACCATGGTGTTTGCTGGGAGAGCAATTGCTGGGCTTATGATGAAGATCTACTTTACGTTCATACCAGTCTGTTGTCATACCAGAGTATTTGTCTGAATTAATTTCCATTTTTAACTTTCCAGATTATATTGTTCTGAATAAAAGTTGGCTTTTTGTGCAGGATGGAGGATTGTAACAATCTCAGTATGACCATTGCTGAAAAAACCCTCTCTCAAACTTCTTATTCTTGTGAATGACATTCTCAGGTCTTTATAATTTAATATGTGCATCTTCAGCAGCATCTGAAAAGAAAAAAAAGCATTTTTGTTACGGTGGAAATACCTCTCTCCTTCAGAGCAGGGCATAACTTCTGACTGACTCAGTAGTCTTATGTAAAGATCTCTCTCTTCTGTCAAGAAGTGAGAATTGCCCATGTCTCTTTACGAGACCATACTGGTCACTCATTTGTTCTCAGCCACACAAACTTTGTATTCTCTTTGACTTTACATTTTCAGGAACTAGTATTCCATCTGCCAGGTAGATCTCAAACACTTTCTACACCCTAGCAGCAGAACACATCCGTTCCTGGTGAGGATGCTTTCCTTGCTGTGTCTACCGACTCCTTCCAACATTTTATGCGGCTACTGATCCTGACAATAGCAAGTGCTTTGGTCTTAGTTGCTAGAAAATGAGCCACTCAATTGCTCTCTTTTCCTTCTACGGGCAGAAGAGAAAAAACTCAGCAAAGGAGATACCAGCCACCCTGCCAAGACTTGAAGCTGGTCCAGTGTGGCAAGCAAGCAAGAATCTTATGCCAGGCTAGGAAAGGCAAACAGCAGGCTTTTGGCATGCTCAAAGTTAGAAGATCTGGGAGAAACTGTCCCTCAGTAATTGCAGTCTTAGGATTAAAGTGTTGTCCAAACTGGGTACAGGTCAGTTGATATAGTCAATGGCAGTTCAGGGGGTCCCCTCTGGACTATGCAGCTTGCTGCAAATGCTGCCAAACAGAGCAGCAATCCATTGAATTAACAGAAGTATTTTGATTACACATCCTGCGATCTGCCAGTACAGAGAACCATGCTTTTCTAGAGCCTCATTGGAGGTACTGGAATACTTGGATGCCCAGAGAACATCTGCATGAAGGACAAGGGTCTGCAGTTGTCATGTGTTCTATACTTGTGTATTTCAGGAAACCTGGCACTTGAAACATTTTTCTCAGGGAACTTTTCTTGTGGAATCTTGTGAGCTTCAGAAACAAAATTTGGTGGCTTAATTTCTACATAGGGAATAAAAAGTGTCAGACTGGTTCTGAGCCCAACACGCCTCATTTTAGTCCCTGAAGCGGAATGTGGCTTTGAAGTATATTGCTTGCAGAGGAAGCTTAAAAGTGACGTATGACTAGTATATATGACTATTTTTTTTTCTTGCTGGTAGCAATTATCTTACCGGGACAGTGAATAAAAGAGTATCATTACAAGTTGCCGTGGATTTCCAGTTTCCAAAGCACTCTAGGCTTAGGCTTTCAAAGGGCAGAATGGTTTCCCCATCCTGCTGGATTTCTTTGTAACTTGTAAACTTAATATTTTTAGGCTTGCAAAGCCCACCTATCTCACTTGTTCCCCCAAACAGGTAAGTAAATGTACAAAAAATTTATTTTGCCTGAAAACTTTCCAGTTGTGCTCATTTTGGGTATAAAATAAGAAAGCTCTAAGCATTTTTCTCTGTATCAAAGGCTGCAGTAAATATCATTCTCCAAAGTGAGGCACCCAGGGCTGAAAAAGTTAACTCATCATTTGCTTAAGAAGCTACCAGTTCTGGGCGTCTATTCTGAGAGGTACCTTACTTGATCCACCTTAATGCCAAGTGCCAGCACAGTGCAACTGGGAGGAGTGGGGCTGAAGAGGACCTGACACCTACATGATGTATGTTTTGGGAGCTTTTCTTTTGGACTGCCTTGTGGATTTTTCCTGATAGCAGCCGAAACAAGTCTTGTGATCCAGTTTCTTCTGGAAGCAATGTAGTTTACATTCTCTGAGGCCTCTTGGTGGCAAAAATAGAGACTGTCAAGAAGAGCACTTGAAAGAACATCCCCTCATCCATTGGGAATGTTGGTGGAGATGGATGAAGTGGGTCTGAATCCCTCACTCATGGCAAAACTGCACTGATGTCAATATTGTCTGGCTTTTCCTGAGGACAAATTATGGAAACCTGAAGCAATGTAGATGACCAAAATGTTTTATTTTGTTTAGGTGGCCTAGAAGATTTGTATTTATTTTAAGCTGCAGTCTTACCTATTTATGAAGCCACAAACTTATTTTTCCCTCAGCCACATTTTCATAGGAATTAACATCTTCACTCAGGGCAGAACGGGATGTATCTATCTATGCAATAGTGTGATGCACAGAAATGTAATTTATATGTAAATTTAATTATTAAAAATTTGCCTTCGGTTTCATGTACTTGCTAATTTCCTGCGTCATGGCAAGCAACTGTAAGATGGAGACTCTCCTCTGTTTTAGAATGTGTTACACCAATCCTATAACATCTATTTATGTACTGGCCTTTATGTAGTCTTAACCGCCTGGTTTTGTTGCCTTGTTAGAAGAGCATAACTGGAAGAAGAGCGTAACTGTTAGAAGAGCAAAATGTTATCCAGGCTTGGGCAGAATTTACCCACCTGGCCAGATGGTCACCCGAATTTGTGTGCAGGCAAACAGGTCTTGTGTCAGCCACTAGAGGGTGAATGGTACTGTACAAGAGCTTCAGGCTCGTGATGGCTGGTGGTGCTCTGTTTCAGCTCAACAGAGAGGAGCTGGAGGACAAGGCACTGTGTCCAGGTTGCCTTGAAGATGCAGAGGTGCTACACAATTGTCTTGCAAAGTTTGAGGAGACTACAGCCATTCAGCTTTTAGCATAGGCCTCTGCAGCACTGGGTGAGTTTTCAGTCTCTTGCCTCATCAGGAAGCTGACCTCCAATGCTCCCCTGCTTGTTTGGAAGAATAGTAGCCCTTTTGTCACATTTTATGGGGTCAAGTGCAATAAAGGGAGTCTTAGAGACAGACTTCTTAAAGGACATTATCTCAACAAATGTAATTTTTCAATTTCTTTTTTATGGCTTAGAGAAAACTGCTTTGTGCTGTGTTCCTGAGAGAGCACATGCCGCGTGTGTGACACTTGAAGTATTTATGAGCATTCAGTAGCTGGTAACAGTGCCATGACCCAAGGATATGTTCAGCTGCTGTGGTCATATTTGGCTGGGGGAGCTATGTGGGTGGAGTTTCTGTCAAAGGGTTTGAAGGGAAGAACTGAATAGAATAACTCTATTGTTCTGCGTGTATGGTTGAACCAAGATCCTTCTAGAAAACATAGCTGCCAATATTTCAGCTTGGCCGGGGTCTTTGATCCATTATGGCTGCAAATAAAACTTTCAAAAACTCACCTGGTTGGAATAGTTTAGAAACAAGTATAACAAATGGCAGTTAATCTGCTTTATCTGTAAGAGATCTGGTTCGTGGCCACCTGAGGAACCTGAACATACATAAATCTATGGCACCTGATGAGATGCATCCCAGAGTCCTAAGGAAATTGGCTGATGTGGTTGTCAAGCCATTCGCCATATCTGAGAAGTCATAGCAGTCAGGTGAAGACCCTGGTGACTGGTAAAAGGGAAACATTGCACTCTTTTTAAAAAAGGGTAGAGAGGAGGACCCCAGGAACTACTGATCTATGAGCCTCACTTCTGTGCCTGGGAAGATCATGGAACAGATCCTCCTAGAAGCTATGCTAAGGCACATGGAGGACAAGGAAGTGAGTCAAGACAGCCAGCATGGCTTCACCAAGGGCGAGTCCTGCCTAAACAACCTAGTGGCCTTCTATGATGGAGTGACTACATCAGTGCACGAGGAAAATAACTACAGTTGTCATCTATCTGAACTTCTGTA
>VZZY01016110.1:861-55683 GCA_013400335.1 Eurystomus gularis
AAGAAAAAAAGAAAAAGAAAAAACCTGCAGAAAAAAGATGATGCAAAGGATAGTTAGGACAGTTATGGCAACACTACTAATAAAAAGTTGTTTATCTCAGTAGTCTTCCAAAAGATTTGTCATTTATCTTACCAACACATACAGTTTTACATGTGCCTTAGTGGTTCATTACGTCATAAAAGGAATACCTGTAAGGGTCAGAAAACTTACTGTCAAGAGATGTTAATATTTTTTTACTCCGTGTATTTTATTACATGAAATTTAATTTTTATTCCTTGACATTTCAAGAAAGCTCTGAATTTGTTAACTGAAGTGTAAAGTGTGAATTGATTTTTCTATCTTCTTTTGGAGCTGAATTTCACAATAGTGCTGTGTAAACGCTGTCTCAATAGAGAGGGTTTGTGACAAGGTGAATCTTTCATTTCAAAGGCTCTTGTAAGAAAGAGTATAATAGCCAACAACACTGCCTGCTTGTAAAATTGTGCAGTATAGCTTACATCTTTTTGGCATTCAGCAATTTTTTCAGCACTTTATATAAGACACAGAAGAAATGGAAAATTAATTTTTGAAAATTCGTTGATTTGAGTAACGCATGAAAATTCAGTCAAAATATTGAAAGCTTATAACATACTAATATCTAATCCTTAAGGAATTCAATGACTAGAGAGATGACTTAGGAAATATCATCACATTACTTCTAGTATGAGGTAATTTTAAAAACTCATGTCAGAAAACAGCTTTTAGTCACTTGTTCTCAAAAAGCTAAATTACAAGCATATCTGGGATTGTGTATAAAGTATTTGTTTGCTCCCTTGGGCAATAATATAAATTTACTTTGATTTTATGAACAGTTAGTTACGTATTGAGAGAATAGACAATAATTACTAAAAAACGAAAAACATCCAAACCCACAAAGCATACTTCCCAAAGAAAATTTATTTCTATTACTCACTTTGGCATTACACCTAATAAACATTCTGTTTTATTTAGCTGTAAGTCAATGTGCACATCTTCTTTACTAAATTAAGGTAAAAAAAAAAAAGAAAAATACATATAAAATTGTTTCTGAAAAACAAAGAAGTATAAATATAACTTTTAAATCCTGTACATCATTCTTCAGTGGGCTGTCTCTGAACTGTGTATCATACTCTTTGTTCATTTGTTCCTCAAAACAACTGGACTTTTATAAGGAATCATAATTTGTGTCAGCAACTTTAAGATTAAAGCCTTACACAATGTTGGTTTCTCACCAGCTTCAGATGCTGATACAAAAGTAAGAAAGAATTTTATACGTATAGTTTTAATATTATTTGTTTGTCAGTATATATATGTATACATATGTATACATATATATATGTAAAGTTTGAATCACATTTCCCTATACTCTGAAAAATGAACACATTATATCTAAGGCCCATAACCTTCTTAATCTAGTTTCAGAGTTTAGCTTCTACCTGACACTGACTTGCTTTATACTGAGAGAAATAAATTAATGTTCCTAACTGTTTGTTCTGCTTGTTCAAGTGTCCGGAACAGAGCACTTTTATACAACTTCCTCAAACTAAGCCTTATTTCAGCTGGATGAACAATACTTGGATGGGCTTTCAAACTGCTGTCTGACAGTGGCATTTAAAGAGATACAGCAGTTCTGCTGTGGTGAAAATATTATAGCATGCTTCTTTTCCCCAAAAGTGAACAATTTGCACAGTTCAGTTCTCCCTATTCCTACTTTAGCTGTGGCTCTGATTATTGTAGGAAACTTTCAAAGTAAATAAAAATCTTTTTGAAGGAAAAAAAACATTGTTACAGATGGTTTCCTAATTGAGGATGGATTAAGTCTCCTTGATTTGATGTGAACAACAGCTCATAAGTTGAAAGAGTCTCTGTTTATTCATACAATTAGTGTTAATCTAAATAGACTTTGAGTTTAGTAAGAAGGTTGACATTAATTAGCAATCTGGACTTTATTTGTTGAGATAGCTAAAAATTCAAATTTACCCCTAGAAAGAATATAATGTATTCAGTTCTAAGAGATGCTTAAAATATTAGGATAGTTCAAGCAAAATATTGAATCATGATTGAGAAGTGTAATGATATCTGGCCCTATAAAGACTGGAATTGGAAAAGACATATTTAGGGCCTTTGCAATGGATCAATTAGTAAATTTACTAAAATTTACCGGAATGCAAAAGTCTTTCCAAACTTTTGGGCAAAACCAGGCAGTCGTTTTAAAAGTGCATGTAGTAATGTGCTAATAGTTATATCTTTCAGTGCTCTTTTATAACCACTTTTGACCTTACCTGAGAGTGATAACATTGTTTGTTTTATTTTTTGTTTTACATTTCTTGTCATCTTGTTACTCTTTTTTTTTTTTTCCAAATTAAGTAATAAAAAAATCTTTCTAAAAGGACTATGTTTCTTGCATTGAATTTTTTATGTGACATGAAATTGCAACTGAAGAATAAACTCTAATTAGCTAATGTGAAATCCCATGGAACATAAGCATATGAAATAAGTAAAATTTTGATTTATGACAAAAGTATCATAGCGAAGATTGGACTATTGATAATGAGATATTAAAAATGCAATTGTACATGTCTGGTAACAAAGTTTTAAATTATGTTTTGTAGTAATTCAAAAGTTTCTTAGTTTATTTCATATCACATAAATAGCTACATTAACCTCAAATAGATCAATGTATACACACTCATTTAATATCCAACTAAGTCTTCCTCAACAGCACTGCAATGAAAACACATATAAATGAATGAACTTTTAAAATTCCACATTTTGTCTATTTTGACTGTTTCAAGAGAAAGGAAAAAGCATTAAATATTTGTACCAAGTTTGATCCAAATAGTCTATGAAACAGCTGAGAAATTAGAAGGTGAAAAAAGTAGTTTATAGTGGAAATGCTAAATGGACCCTAACTCAATCATCATGGTTCTAGTGATCGCTGCTACAACACAGGATATATTTCTGTAAGTTGAATTGGTATGGATGGCAGGCTTCTATAACCATAACAGAAGGTACACTAATCGGCTAACTTCAACAGCTTGTTATGTAATGTATTACTAATTAACTATTTATAAAACTTATAATTAAGTCACTTCTAAAAAAAGGACAGATAATCATTACTTTTCATCAAGTAATTTGCCATTGCCTAGCTCAGAATGAAACTATAGTCAAGATAAAAGACAAAATTATTCTCAGCTTCTATCATTAAAACAACCTTTCATATGAGAAAAAATGACTAAAGCATAATAATCTAGATTCTGACAGTGGGTAGCTCATGGCAGAAGAAAGTCTAGGCATTTCGTTTTGGCAATATTTGTCAAAGACTTCATCTAGCACTAAAACAACAGGGCCAATGCAGAAATTCTATACTCACACAAGCTTATAAATTCCCATACACAGATACATGCTTACAGACATGCTTGGTTTTGTACCAATATAATTAAATAAGAAAAAAAGTCTTTAATCCTTTTAAATTGTATTGGAAACTAAATGTAAAACACATACAGGAAATTATATAAGTAGCTCATTCAGAATTTTAAAATCTATTCTCATGTAGAGTTAAATGTTTTCCTTCTTCGTAGCTAGGTATATGCCTATATATTTTCACATCAAATGATAGGTACAGACCTAGTCTACTCTCTCTCAGTGCACATACCTATCAGTGAGCTAGACTGTGATTCTTTTCAGCACTGTTTAGAAGATATGGCATTGATAGATGAACAGAAAAATTGCCATATTGAATTGACCTCATTCTTCTAAAATAAGTCTGCTTTAAGGACAGATAGATGACTGTTCAGATTAGTCACTGTCAGAATACAACAAGCTCTGAGAAGTTTGACTTTAAGCTCCAAGATGCATAAGCCAAGAAATTCCAAAGTTAATCTTCATACATTTTTTTTTTTAAACTCTCAGAAAGCAGTATATTAAGTCTAAGCTATGGGTAGTTATATCCTAAAGTTTTATTTCCCTTTTAAAGGGAATGGTTTTGGTTTAAAGAAAATAGGAAAACAATCCATAAATACATAGACAGCTGACTAAATAAGCCCTTGTGAGCAAACATAAAAGAATTCGTAATAGCAACAGAAAATCTGGAACTTTCCTTGAATCTTGAAAACCAAACTTTTAATATCATAGAAAGCCAAATTCTACATCAATTATAAATAACTGTTTTCCATGGAGGGTACCATTTACAAATGAATTTGAGAGTTTTTGATTTAGAAAAAGAGAAGGGACTGAAGATCTAGTCACCTACCTTAGACATGAATTACTTTAGAAGGCAAATATGACATTTTCATGTCTATCCTAAAGAGTATTAAAATCTTTTTAGCAAACTAAAAATGGCCAAATTAAGGAACTCAGACTATTTCAATGCTTTAGATTCTCAAAAGTACGTAATCTAGGTTCATATCTACCCAGAGAGATGAAAAACAAATTTGAATCTGACTTTTTCATGAAGTGGCCTAGCCACTGTAAGATGGACACAGCTTTATGCACTAATCACATCTTTTCAAACTGCATGCATACTGAGATCTAACTGTGATACGTGTTAAATAGTTCGTAATTCTTCGATCACCAGAAATGTCCTCATGGTGTGGCCCACTATCCCTGACCTTGTTCTCCATAGGTCAGTCTCAGAACCTCACTGAACCAATAACCTTTCTTCTTTGCGCAAATATTAGCTTGTGCACCTTTCCCAGACTTTTCACATACAGAAAAAGCACTTCCACAGTTCTGCTCATCCCTCAAGGCAGAAAAGTAGATGAATAAGGACAATGTACTTCCAAGCTTATAACAAATTTTAACATTTAAAGCTTTGATGTAGTGCCTTGAAGTTTTTTTCTGACACTTGTTTTGTAGCATGGCGTTAGACACCTCTGTTTCAGCTGCTGAGTCACACTCTTCCCTTTTGAAAATTTTGTCTTCATTTAGATATAAATTTTAAGAAAATATTCTATTATTCTTGTGTAACAAGAACATGTAAGATAGTTTTATTTGCAGAATGCATTTTAAAACACATTCTGCATTTGAATTGCATTTTTATTTTTTTTTATTTAAACCATAAGTAGAATATTTATGTTCTGACATGTAAGAAAAATTATTTGTTTAGAAAAAAGGGCCTCAGAATAGAAATAAACTATTAGAATAGTTTATACAGATGTGTATAGCCCTTTCTAGGTTAAAAAAGGAATTTGCTGTATAGACAATATGTATTTCATATGTTTTGTTTAGTGGAGATTACTTTGGTATAACACAGAGATGTGTAGCAGAAATACTGAAACTGGTACATATGAAAGATGAACAGAACTGTGTGTGAAAATACAAGAAGCAGTAACACAAGGATTAATACAATGGCTTGTATCTATAAGGATAGACACCTTTCCCAGGTGTACATAATATAACTGCACCAAAAGCTGCACTGCCAGAAAAGACAAAGCAGATGCCACCGTCGGAGGGAGAGAGAGAAAAACAGAGCAAGGGAGAGAGAGAGAGAGAAACTCCGATCGCACTGAAAAGCTACAAGCTGCTGACGTCATCAAAACAGTCCAGGTCTGCCAGTCAGGCATAGTCCACAGGGACCATTGCCAAACGCCGAAAGGACACATGCACGCACACACACGCACCATCCACACATACAGGTCATATTTTGACATAATTAAGTCCTTATTTGCCCTTATCTCTCGGTGGGTGAGAGAGGAAGTGAATGGGTGGGCGTAGTGTTCTTTAATATTGTAATATTTCCATAGAGTAAATAAGGTTTTATTAGAATATATTTAGTAATAAACTTGTTAGATACTCATTCGATCTCCGTGTCTGCTTGCGAGCCTGGAGGGGAGATGTCCCAATTTACCCTCAACCCTTCTCCCTTTGGGAGGTGGTCGGACCTCTGCGCGCCCAACCGCGACAGGCATCCTGAGAAGAAGAATCCCGGAGACATGATGAGGACTCAATACTGATGTCACTTTACCTCTGTTTAACATACAATTGATCCTGGTCAGACCACATAAACTTGAGTGTTGGTGCTTGTGAGTATGTGAATAAGAGAATACGAGAATGAAATCTATGACAAATCTATAGGTAAAATCAACTTTGAGATTTGTAAATATCTACCGCCTTCCCCATCCAGCCTCTTCTAATGGTCTCTTTCAGGCTATGACTCATCTCATCCTGAAGATGTCTAAAATCGGTCAGATAAAGTGGGCCCTGAAACCATTTTTTTCTCACCTTTGATTATATATGTAATATATATATATAAAAATATACCTAAAATTAGGCAACATAAATCCCACTGCATCTCATTCAGGGTAAAGCACAGTGACTGCAGGGGAGCATGAAATACAGTTTGGGCTCCCTTCCTCTTTGCTTATCTACCGAGATCCTGCCCCATGAGACCTGTTCCAGCATTGCCTCCTCTAATTAATATCTTCGCCTCAGTTCCAGTATTTATTACCGCTGCACTTAAATTTGGTAGTTCTGATACTGCTACCTAGGTCGTATACTACCTCAGCCCTAAAGAATATTACAGAAATGATCACTAAGGCACTGCTGGCTTTGCAAGATTCTACTCCTGACAAGGCCCCAGTACTCCCTCCCACTGTCTGGGAAATCTGGCTAACTCCCTGTAGTGGGTCTGGCTGAGCTGGTTTTCCACATAGCAGCAGTGTTTTGTGCTGGGAGCTAGAAGGGTACTGATAACATACCTGTGTTGTGACTACTGCTGAGCAAGGATCCCAACATTCACCCCTCCAGTGGGATGGGGTGGGCAAGATCTTGGGAGGGGACACAACCAGGACAGCTGACCCAAACTGACCAAAGGGATATTCCATACCATATGACGTCAGCTCAGCTATAAAGCTAGGGAGAAGGAGGAGGAGGGGGGGGCCGTGCCGTTGTCCTCCAGAGCAACCGCTACGCGTCTTGGAGCCCTGCTTCCCAGGAAGTGGCCAAACATCGCCTGCTGATGGGAAGTAGAGAATAAAACTTTGTTTNGGCTTGGTGGGCACCTGGCGCTCAGCCAAGGTTAACCCACCACACTCCCCTTTAATCATTGGTGAAATCCAGCTACCCTCATGGTAGTGTCTGTAACCCACTTCCTTCTAGTGGTCTAGCATGGTTTAGGGTGAGGTGGTCCAGATGCTTGACTTAAAAGCCTATCTGACTCTGCCGCGATTGAAGAGACAGGACAAAGCTTGATGCAAGCAAGTGTCGTCTTATTGTACACAATCATTCCCTTATATATGCTTATATTGACTGCGTGTTTTAAACAGATTGGTTATTTAAACATATTTTACTTATACGGCTACATCTAATTGGTTACAATACATTACCTCATTAGTTCATTAATACGTTACCTCATTAGTACATAAATAGCAAACTAAAAAACACCTTCCAAGAAGTCTGTCGCCATAACAATGCATTGTTTAACTTTTTACGGCAGGGCGCCTGACCTTGTTTATCTTTGTACCCTCTTATCTTCCCAAGGTTTCTGGGTCATAGAGGCCAGTGAACTTTTACTAATCAGTTGCATAATGTCTGAATTTCTGTTTTGCAGACTTCTTTCTACATGACTCCTCTTCAAATTTAAGTGAGGTAAACCAGTTTCACAGTTGTAAGCATTTAGGTGAAGCAAGAGACTGCTGGTGCCAGAAGTCAGCAGCTTCCCTTCTTCACTTTCCCCACAGGTTGCATTACTGTTATGTCAGAGATGGACAGTATCTGTGCCTCCACTGTAGCTGGGGTCCAGGGCTCTTTGAGCTGTTGCGAAGATCCTGTCTATTTCTCTCTCATGTTCTCTGATGATAATCTGCAGCCTGCTCACCTCCTCCCATAACTCCGCCAGTTAGCAATGCAGCTCTTCTAAGACAGCACACTTCCTGCAGGATGGAATACAACCTCTCCTGGCACTAGAGAGAGGCTCCAGACAGTCCCTGCAGCCTGGGACTTGCAGGGACACATCCACCATCTGAACCTCCATCTGGGCTGAAGCCTCTTGCGCAGCAGGGACAGTTGTTCTGACGTCTGTTGATTATTTGTTATGTCCAGCAGTTTTTCCTGTTGTACTCAGTAGTTTCTCATAGTCTGTTCAGTTAGCTAAACCTCAGACCAGGGCCTGGTCATCTGCCTGCTTACCTTAGTATTATTAAGCTGAAAGTATTCATACACTTCTCAGTAAAATATTAATTAATGACCACAGCAATTTAAATTCTGCTATTTATTCCTGTTCGTTTGTTATTAATGTGAATATTACGTCATGAGCCCTG
Organism: Eurystomus gularis; assembly: GCA_013400335.1. Taxonomy (NCBI): domain Eukaryota; kingdom Metazoa; phylum Chordata; class Aves; order Coraciiformes; family Coraciidae; genus Eurystomus; species Eurystomus gularis. The sequence continues at coordinate 9,138 of VZZY01016110.1, forward strand.
TTATGGGGTTTTCTTTCACTGCAGTTTGATTTTAACTTTCAATTTATATTCAATGGCTTTCACATTATTTAAATCAGTCTGTATATATACAATAAAGAAAAGAAAATCTATTTAAAACCTGAATTAATCTGAGAAGTCAGTTCCCAAAAAATTGTAGTCCAGAGAACTGGAGTGATGATAAAATAATAATTTTGTAGTCTGTAAACTATTGTAATTAATTTAGCGAACTTTTGTTCAATCACAGAGACTGGAACAAATGATTGGAATACATAAAGTTAATTTTATTTAAACAGGAATTACATTTCTTGGTTTTTAAATTGTAATTGCTGTTGCTTTTAACCAATAAACATGATAATTACCTATATTGTACTCTTGGGCAATGACAGTATATAATTATACATGTGTATATCAAATTTATAAATCAATGAGAATGCTTCATGCTGATTATTCCTGATAACTGAGTGCTGGAGGCTGACATCTGAAGAAGGGAAAGCATAAGAATAAAGGAATTTTATTCATGATCAAAAAATTGTCATGACACAGTAAAAAATTAATGCATTTCTGAAGAGACAATTATATTACAGCACTGAGTCAACTAAGCAGCTAGCCTTAAATCTAATATTGTTACCAATTTCATCTTGGCTACAGTAAATCAATTCAATATCCTGCTTCTATTACATTACATTTTACTGTTGGATGGTATATATTTTTTACAAAATTCTTACACAAAAATGTTCATTAACTTTGCTTTAAGGTTGCTAAACTGCATGACTCACTGACACAGACTACCAAAAATTGTGAAATAACAAGTTATTTATTTATTGTTCCTTTTCACAATCACATCTATCTGTCCTATTTCCTAAATCATGGAGATATTTTCTGTTCTAAAGAAAAAAATGTTTGTCTGGAGTTTTTGACTTTTCCTAAGACATACAGTATCAGATTTTTATAAACATCAGGCCTCATTATTCTGAAAAAATTACAGAAACCTGGTTGGTGAATACATCAGATTTATATTAGCACGGATGGCTCCAGGTGTGCCTTGGATTAAGAGCAGCAGAGGAGATGACAAGAGAAGTAGCATGACTGTGGTATTTATCCAAACTCAATAAATCTTTCACACAAACTTGGACTGCATATCAAGTTTGCCTGGATCATGTCCTTTTCTTCTGTACTAATGCTCTGGTGCAAAGGCAATACCATGTCTGCACATTTCCCTGAGCTGGGAATTACTGTTCCATGAACTATAAGGCTTTAAAAAGAATATTTCTACTTCTTTCACTGTCCTCCAATGTAAAGCTATCGTGGTAGTTGTGGGTAAGGATTCGGAAAAGAAACATAATTTAAGAAGTAAAAGTTTTTGAAAATCACTGATGACGTGAAAAAGTTTGGCTGTTTTAACATGTAATGAGTATCTCCTGAATAAGCCCTATGGATCTAAAGATTACTACCTCCTTTCTACAGCACATTACTGCATATTCTAAAACTTGAACCAATTCCTATCTATTAGTGTGTTTACTAGCTGGATGCCAGGTGCCCACTGAAGCTGCTCTATCACTCCCCTCCTCGGCTGAACAGGGAAGAGAAAATATAATTAAAGGCTTGTCGGTTGAGACTCACTAATTCCTGTCATTGGCAAAGCAGATTGAATTTGAGATATTAGTTTAATTTAATATCAATAAAAAATCAGAGTAGGATAATGAGAAATAAAAACCTAAATCTTAAGACATCTTCCCTCCATCCCTCCCTTCTTCCCGGGCTCAACTTCATTCCTGATTTTCTCTACCTTCTCTCCTCCTCCATCCTCCAGCCACACAGGGAGACAGGGAATGGTGATTGCTCATCAGACATTGTTTCTGCTGCTCCTTCCTTCTCAGGGGGAAGACTTCTCACACTCTTTCCTGCTCTAGCATTGAGTCCCTCCCATGGGAGACAGTCTTCCATAAAATTCTCTGACGTGAGTCCTTCCCACAGGCTGCAGCTCTTCATGAACTGTCCCAGTGTGGAACCTTTCCACAGGGTTCCATCCTTCAGGAATAAACTGCTCCAGCATGGGTTCCGTATAGCATCAGAAGTCTTGCCTGTGAACCTGCTTCAGCATGATCTCCTTTCTCTACAGGTATGGGTCCTACCAGGACCCTGCTCTAGCACAGGCTTCCCACAGGGTGACAGTCTCGTTTGAGCATCCACCTGCACCAGCATTCGGTCCTCCATGGGCTGCAGATGGTTATCTGCTCCACTGTAAAACTTCATGGGCTGCAGGGGACAACGTACCTCAACATGGTCTTCACCATGGGCTGCAGGGGAATCTCTGCTCTGGCACCCACAGTACCTCCTCCCTCTCCTTCTTCACTGACCTTGGTATCTACAGAGTTTTTTCTCTCACATATTCTTACTCTTCTCTCTGGCTGCAGTTGTACAGCAACTTTTTCCCCTTCTGAAATATGTTATCACAGAGGCACTACCACCATCACTAACGGGCTCAGCCTTGGCCAGTGGCAGGTCCATTTTGGAGCCAGCTGGCATTGGCTCTATTGAAATCTTCTATCTTCTATGAAAATTTTCCAGCAGGTTCTCACAGGAGCCACCCCTGTAGCACTCCCACCACCAAAACCTTGCTGTGCAAACACAATACATTTAGGTAGGTGGTCTCTGACAAACCTGCTTCACTAGAATGACCCAATATGAGCTCCTGAAATTTTTAATCTCCTAAATATAGCAGTGCCAATGCTGATAAAGATTGGTGAATTCTCCAGATACATTGTCTAACTATTGTAATGGTTATAGACCAAGAACAAGGGTATCACCTAGCTATTTTTTCTTTGTTGCCATTCTCTCAAAATCTGAAGATTAGAGCACTGGAAACACTTACCAGATAATGATTTTCCACAATTCCATCTGTGAGCTCTATTCAATGTGTTGAACAGAAGAATTATTTTGATTGCTCTTCTTTAGAAGCCTTTTGAGAAGGTGAAACTGCTTTTAAGGGTGCTTCAGGGTTGTACAAGAATGGGTTTAGGGAGGTTGTACAATTGATTCTTTAGGAATTCAGCACTGTTTCCTCTTGTTTATCTCATACTGAGGTTTCTGAGAGTGAGTCCACATCAAAAGACTCAATCAAGATTATTTAAGGATAGCAACTTCACAGGGGTTCTTTTCCAGCTAACAAATAGGTCATTACATCGGCTTATAGATATTGACTCTTATAACATCCATACCACTCTGGGACCAACAACAGGTGTGATCCTAAGCTTTTATCACATTAGATACTTTTGGTAGGACAGTCATTAAACTCTAGAATTCTTTCTGTCTTCCAGAACACACTTGTGTATTTGCTACCCTGACTATCCTGAGGACTAGGATATGTGCACAGAGAACTGGAGAACTTATATTTTCTTTTCTTTCTGGGGTTAAGGGAAGCTATTACATGTTTGGTTTGTAATATATAACAGAGGCCTTTGAACTTTGTATACAATGATTATTTTTTCATTGAAACTAAAATCAGTAAAGAAGTACCTATGCTGGGGAAGTTCATTCTTCATGCGAATAAAGTACAAACAAGTGTAGCTTAAATCTGTAAAGTACTCCCAGTAGAATGATGTTATCCTCAAGGCATCATATACATTGAGCAATGATTGATTTTCCCCTTCCTTCTTTGCCCTCTGAAAAAACAATCAATCTCATAAAAGTGAGAGAGAAATGGATAAAATAAATAAACAAGGTATGAGAAAGCTGGAAATATTAAAATACAAGTGAGATCAATGTTTAAGCAGGTAGAATTTATGGAACCTTTCTCAACAGTATTTATGACTATAAAGGGATCTTAAAAGTTGGATACTGTTTCTGTGTCTGTAAAATGTCTTTATTATTTATATAGTAATTCGACAAACAAGTTAATATCAGTACATTCCTGGGATGTATGACTCCCAAACATCAAACAAAACTGTATGCCATTTAGAACGAAGGGCCGTGTCAATAACATTTTATTTAGCAACATATAATAATAAGGAAAACTGTATTGTATCTGATCTATTTTGCAGGTTTAAATGCCCTCGCTCATTTGAGACAACATTAGAAGAAAATACCGTCATATTTAGTTTCATGAGCCTATAAAAGCAAAATCAGATGTCAGCACAAAAGCTCATAAGTTAACAATATCAAGTTCTAATAAAATGTAGGAAGCACAACAGCAAATTATTTGATACTGATATTTATTGTACCTGGTCCTGTTCTCTAGAGATCTTAAACAGTGTCAGAAGGAAAGAGAAAAAACTGACAGTCTATTTCAAAACCTAGCTTAGTTCTTTCATGTCAAAGAAGTGATCCACCTATTTAATTAAAGTGGTTGAAAATGTTTTGAAATAACAAATTTATTCTTTTCTATCCTAAGAAGTCTATATAATATTTCATCTATTGTTATGTTGCTCAACCTTTATATATAGCAAAAGGAGAGTTTTCATTAGAAAAAAGCATAACACTGTTCCTCATATTAATACACGTCCTCCACAAAAGCATTAATGTAAGAAAAAGCTTTTTATAGGAGTGCACTTCTAGCTACACCGGTTCCTGGAAAGCCATGCTTTACTCAGGGTGAAGAATAGAGTTTTAAAAGTTACTTTTTAAAAAAAAATATAATCTGTTCCATAGGATGAATGTGGAAAGCTTACACTTTTATTCAGGACCTATAATGGCTTGCCCTGAATGGAGAGAAATAGACTTGCCCTAGTCTGCAGCAACAGGATAATCAATCAGCTAGGCCCTCCAGCTGTAATATATAATGACAGGAAACTAAAAATAATCCAGAATGCAGAAATCTTATCTCCAAGTTGCCCAGGTAGTGAAACAACTATTTTTTTGTTTTATTTTTCCATCTGGCAGGATCGTGGAAACTATGCTGAATGGCAGTACAAGAGAGGAAGTTTAACTGGCCTATGCTAAAATAGATTTGTTGTCTATTACACTTTCAGCTGATAACGTTTCAGTTTGCAACCAAAACTAATTGGAAGTGAGAAGTATTGTTCTTCTAGTCTTTACAGTTCCTGTAATTTCTGTCTTGGAGAGACCTGAATTATCCTGAGGTGAATTACTGTCCTTTTGGAAGACAGGAGGATGTTTGTTCTGGATTTCTTACTGGTATACCTCTGTGTTATGTACAGCATGTAGACAATTTGGAGAATTAAACCCAGAAGGTGTACAAAGGTTTCGATAAAGCCTGAAATGTGTGTTGGGTTTCATAATCTTTCATTACATATTTACAAAAATATCTGGTAATTCTGTTTATGATATCTTGAAATGTTGTACTCTTGTCTATTACACTCCATCCTTCCCTCTCACAACCATGAGACCTCTGTATGTAAGGAGCCATCCTTTCATCTTCATCAGTACTTTAATAGATGTCTGCATGGGAAAAATGACTCATCTAGATTTTAATGATTTTTTTCATGTTTTTATATGTATATATCCTGACATTTTCTATCAAAATACAGAGAAGAAACTGTTCAATAAAACATCCCAAGCCACAACTAATAGAGGCAAATCAATGTTAATAAACCAATACATATTGTTAAATTATAGCCTCATTTTTTCAAAGAAAATTGTGAAACTTTAACTGCATTAATAATTTAGCTAAGTTCAATACAGAAATGGCATGTCATGAAGAGGTGTTTCAAACATTAATGGACAGGTCCAAACAAAATTAGTGATTACACTAGTTTTAACAGATTTGTCAACACATGTAGTGATTATTTTGTAAATAATAATGATAATTATAAAATCTACTGCAAATATTCTCCATTTAAGTCACAACCTGTTGGACAAATGCCAAGATTGCTAGGAAAAAATCCATGTCACCTCTTCCATTGCATTAGACTGAAAAGAGTTAATTCACTGAGAAGTTGTAAATAATATTCAATAATGCATTGAAATGTAAAATTTATTTGTAAGAAAATATGTGAGATAACAAAGTTAGTCAGAGAATATTAACTCTTTTCCAGAATTATATTTATCTACCAATTTGCTGGTTATTTAAGTTGCAGTGTTTTCCATTTTTATAAAAGCTCATTGTAGGTCCAAAATTACAGAATTGAATTGCTTGGTAAGACTGAGGATGACATATATTAGATTTTCAAGAGATGCATGTTTCCAAACAATACATTTGTTGTTTTGTGGTTTTGTATGCTTTCTGGTTTTTACATATAACTTTCAGACTTTCAGATGCTCACTTGAATGGAATTAAACTCCTGAAGATTTTCAGATTGCCAACAAAGTTAGTGACAAACATTAAAACATGGTTAGTAAGAATACATTTTTTCAGATGTACATGAATGAGAAAAAAAAAATTCCCTCAAAAAAAATTGTAGTTGCATTCATATAATCTATAAAATTGACCTCAGATGTCAGTCTTTTTTTCTCCTGAACAGAAGAAAATGTACTTCAAAATACTTCTGAATGACACACTTCCCATATAATGATGACAAGAATGTCGAGAGAATATAGAACTTTTTTTGGAAAAATCATCTTATCAAGTTTATCAGAAATATATTTTCCATCTCTTCTTCCTCTTCCACAATTTCCTTTTCCAGTAGTACTGGACTGCCAGATTTCCACAGTTTGCAATGTGAAATCCAGCAACTAAATTTACAGCAGCTGGAAAATCCTCGGATAGTCATATGGTTGTGACCCTTGAAATAAGAGGCAATAGCCAGAAACTGAAAAAGGAGACATCACGTATCATAACATAAGCAGAACATCACATAAACAGAAAAAAATCTGCATCCAAAATGGAAATTAACAGCAGAATTACATTACTGAAATTTTATCTTATTTTTTATTACTTTTTTCTTTGCAACTTTTCACTGAAATGAAGAAATAGCAGGAGTTATTGAAATGAAGTTATTAAAAGTTTCTTTAAGTTCCTTAAAACTAGGTAAATAAAGGAGATGCTATTACACGGTGACAGCAGTTCTGCCATTCACACTTGGTGATACTGTGCATATAGAAAGTAAAAGCCCCTTCTTTCTGGGAGGAATAAACTTGTCCTTCTTTAGTGTTGCTTTATTTTAAATACTGGTGGATTCATCCATGAAAACAGATAAAATTTTGTAGCATGATGTGTAGTGATTAATTTCGGAGATGTTGAAAATATGAGGGGAAGGGTTAGGTATTCAAACAGTAGGGATATTTGTCATCCTAATGAGGAAGTCAGTTGTGGAAGATAGGAAATACAGAAAGAGTATCTCACTTGCTCTTGGTTCAAGGCTGGAGCAAGATGCAGTTGCCTTAAAGGAAAACTTTGCATATGAGGAAATGTAGGTAACCTGCCTCTACTTACTTAGACATTTTAGACTATTGAACGGTGTTAAATTCATGTCATAACTATAGACTAAAAGCAGAATAAGTGTAGAGTAATGGAGGATTCTGTTGATTTTAACTTTGTAAACTTGACAATAAGATCCCTCAGGAAAATAGCCATGAGTTTCTGAAATTGCTTTAAATGCTATCTTTCCACAGCTAATGAGTTTTCCAGGACACATGTAGAAGCAGGAAAAACCCTTTTGGCTTAGGGAAACATCCATTATCAGTAATATATTTTATTTTTTTTAATTCCAAATTGGAGGGAAAAAAAGAAAGGGAGAAAAGTACGTGCCTCTCACAGTAGGAAGAATGTTCAACCTTTTAATTTTTCAGAAAGAAATTAAATGGGGAAAAAAATGGAATATACCAAGTGGAAACTTTAGACAGGAAAATGAGTACAAATATCTCTCTTGAACTGATCAGTCTTTCACAAACTACAGGTTGAATCTTACCAGGCCTAATGAGATTATTCTGCCTCCACTCCTATAGCCTGAAAACTTTCTACTTACTCAGGGACTCGGTGGATTTTTTATTTTTTTTTCAGATAGTGTTCATTTATATTGCATACTGTGCTCCTGGCTGTTGTACTGACCTTTGAAATTGTGTTTTCTGATAGAAAGTATGATCTGAAATCAGTTGAAACAGTCGTATTCTTGTAATTATTATGGTTCTCAAGAGCTTGGATCTTGTCTTGAATTTTAATCTGTCTGGCTGAGGGGGGAAGTAGGTACATGTTTTCTGGCTTTGGTCTTGCTTCAGTTCACGGTGTCTACAGACAGTGAACCCTTCTCATAAATAATGTGAGAGCCTTGCCCATGGGCAACTCTAGCCCCATTGGAGGATGCAGTATTGACTTCTGCAAGAGATAAATGAGCTGCCAGGATCTTAACTTTTGGGAACATGTAGTGTATTATTTTTCCATTAGAATCTGGGAATAATGTCATGATGTAACTTTTGCTGCTGTTTGTTTATTTCAGAATATCTTGAAAATGTAAATGAAATGTAGCACATGCTATGACAAAACTCATTAGTTTAGTACTTTCTATGTTATTACATTTCGGATATCTAATTGCATGAGAAAATCTTTACACTTATTTAAAACCAAAATCACTAGACTAGATGTGGGCTGGAACACCTCCCCTAGTAGGACAGACTGAGAGAGCTGGGTTTGTTCAGCCTGGAGAAGAGAAGACTCTGGGGAGACGTTATTGTGGGCTTCCGGTATTTGAATGGGGCCTAAAAGAAAGCTGGGGAGGGATCTTTCATGAGGGCTTGTAGTGGTAGGACAAGAGATAATGGCTTCAAACTGGAAAAGGGTAGATTCTATAACAGACTGTATCGTATTGAGGAAAGAATTGTAAATACGATAAAATATTCCTGAAAATTCAGGAAGTGTCTAAGTAGAAGAAAAGAACAGCTCATTATATTTCAAATTAGTTTTTTTTTTTTTTAAATGCTTGAGGTTTTCAATATTTGCCTCAATTGTTTTCTTCTTAATGTACATTTTGCTATTCAAGAATATTATCTTCAAAATAAAATATCATTTTTAAGGAAATTTGTGAAACAAACGAACTGATGTTTTTGCAAGCTCTCTTTTTTTTCTTATCAACTGCTAAAAGTTTCTCATATTCCTATAATGGGCGTGTCCTTTTTCCAGAATTCCTCAAAGTTTACACATAATCTTGTTTGCAAAGTCTTTCACTTATTTTGGCCAACTTTCTGTCTCTCTCATAAACATATTTTAGGCCTCATTCTTACAGCTACATCTGACAAATACAAACTGACAACGGTATTATGTTGCACTAGTCAATTTAGTTAGATGCCAGGTTGCATTTAATCAGATTTGCTGTCATCTATCTCTCCAAGCTCTCCAAAAAGAGATGTTTACATTGAGGGGGAAAAAAAAAAAAAAAGAAAGCTAGCTTAGCTGCTATTGTAATAAAAGCTAGACAGTTTGTTTCTGTAAATACTGTATACTTTACAATAGGATTTCAGATGTGGCTTTTTTAGAAGATATCTAGTGTCAAAATCTGAAATGTAGTAGCAAAGAAAATACTGCAAGGGGCAGTACAAAAAATGCAGTAAATCTTGTATGTTCTTTTCCGCTTTCTGGTACTTTCTTTTATAATAAATCTCTTTTCTCCATTTCCATTCATCATAGCTGCATTTGTGAAGGTCTGCTCATGTGTTTAATCGGTTTTAGCAATCCCTGGAACATCTACTATGTCAGTTAGTCTCTGATTTTCTTTTGAGCTTTTTTCCTCCCATTGTGTTATAATGATTTTGTATAGTGTTTAATCCAACAATCCAGTTTCATTGAGTTCTTCAGTGAATATCATAACTCTAATAGAATTTTGGACTATTTTACCTCTAAATTTCATTCTGTGAAACTGATATGATCATAATAGTAAAGCATAAAAACCAGGATAAATCCCACTTTTAGTAATCTTTCTAAGACAGCTGTTGCTGTGGAATGTGGCCTTCAAGAAGCTGGCTGCAGTTCTTCAAGGATGTATATTTACATTTGCAAGAAGCGAGTTATTAAATGATACATGTATTGGTAAAAAAAGGCAACAGAAACTATTTTGCCCAAACGTGGTAAGTCGTTCTTTCTTGCTACATCTTCCCTGATGGTCCTTGTCAACACCCAACAAATATCTTTCTTCTTATTTTTATTTTAGAGAACATAAATGCTACTTTGAACATTGAAATGAATCTTGCAGCTTGCATAGAAACTATTCTGAATACCCAAAGTCCAGGAAAAATTTCATCAATTTAACGTATTAATCTTAAAAGGGCTATATACATCTGCATTATGTATATGAATTTTAATTAACAGCTCATTTAATTTTTCTTAATTTCTTGTCTTCCATCCAAGGAGAGCAAAGCATTCTGTGAGGAGTAGGACAAGGGTATACAATCTGGTGTCAGTCTTCATTCTGTTGTTTACTGGGAAAAATAAAATATAGCATTAACTTCCTGATTACTTTCTTTACATGTCTCCATAGGGCTCACATCTATATCAAGAGAAAGAAAAGCTGCCAAAAAATCTAAATCCTAGTCTTTTAACCTTTTATGTTAGCTATTTTATTTAAGGCTTAAATAATCATGGCATAAAAATTACTTTAAAAACACTATTAAAAAACCCAACCAAACAAACGAAAAAACTCGGGTCATATTTTAATAATCATTCCACTGTTAAAATCACAGTAAAATAGTAAGTGTTCACTAAATTAACAATATGGAAGTTCAAAATTTAGACAATTGAAAATCAGTAATTAGTTACTATTATATGCTCTTTCTGGTATGACCAATCAGCAGATGAAAAAAACAGAGAAGGGGAAAAAAAAGACAGAACTGTAGATGTAATTATATTCCGGGAACTAAGTATTGTCTGCTTGTAATCTAGCTGAATAATTGTCTTTAATTGTCTTTTCCATTGTGAATTGTTTCTAATTTTGAGCAACAATATACAATGATTTTGAACAATGATATGTTCCATTTGTTCTGTTCTTCCGTTCCTCAATCAGTTTTCAGAAGCTATTGGGAGACCTTCCTATTTTAATCATTATATTTTCAAATAAATTCTTAGTGAGCAAAGTATGGATCTGATAGAGACAACTATCCCACATAGAAGGAGGAATTCTGCCAGATCAATTCCTAGTGTGATTACTTAATCGAGTTGTGAATATTAATTTACCTAGAACACTTGGTGACTGCCACATCGAGAGTTTTTCAGTCATTTAGAAAATGGATGAGGAAAGAGAAATTGTTATCTGTTAATAAATTGGGAGAACTCCCAACAGTTACAATACATGCTTAGTAATAATTCTTGAGGCAGTTCTAATGAAGAGGGAGCATGTTTATATTTGTTGCTCAAAAAAGTATTCTGATGAAGGTAAAAGTTATACTGTTATTTTATTTTGTTGGGCCAAAATTATTTAGTATGATAACTGAACAAAGTTCAAAAAATGTCCCACCAATGACTACTTTAATTGAGGAAATATCCTTAAACTCTATGAAACTGTGACCACAGCAAAAAAAAGTGATATTTATGTGGAAGCTGTAAACATTTTTCAAATATTCTTCATTTTCCCTCTTATGCTAATCCAGAATTCATATATATTTTTAGAAAATTATCTGGTTTAGATTTGATGAAGAATAAACAAAAATATCTTATATTTGTCAGGATACTGAAGAGGGGATTGTTAGTATTAAGTATATACCTTTAGACAATTCATCTTTAAGAACAATAAGTTTATAAATTTTGTTGGTGTCTGTATCTTGCATAAATCAACAGCTTACATAAGGACTGAGGAATTTATTCAGGTGCCCATACCTAGGATTTAGTACTACTGATGATGTTCTAAGACATTCTCCTAGTTCTCTAGCTGCCACTTCAAATAAACATGAGTTTTCTGGAGAGTTGTGTGGAGAGGAACCTAATGAAGTTGAACAAGGGCAAGTGTAGAGTCCTGCATCTGGGGAGGAATAACTCCATGCACCGGTACAGCTTGGAGGCTGACCTGCTGGAAAGCATCTCCAAGATGAAGGACCTTGGAGTCTTGGTGGACAATAAGTTAACCTGCAGGTTAACAGCCTGTTTAGGCTAGGGAAGAGAAGGCTGAGAGAGGGTCTTACCAATGTTTATAAATATCTGAAGGGTGGGTGTCAAGAGGATTGGGCCAGTCTTTCTTCAGTGGTGCCCGGTGACAGGACAAGGGGCAATAGGCACAAATTGTAACATAGGAAGTTCCACCTCAACATCAGAAAACACTTCTTTACAGTGAGTGTGACAGAGCACTGGAACACACTGCTTGGAGAGGCTGTGGAATTTCCTTCTCTGGACACTTTCAAAACCCACCTGGATGTGTTCCTGTGTAATCTGCTCTAGGTGAACCTGCTTTGGCAGGGCGTTTGGACAAGATGATCTCCGGAGGCCCCTTCTAACCCCTACCATTCTCTGATTCTGTGATTCTGTACGTCCATTACTAGGTGTTACATTGGGTCACTCAGACTGGTACTTGTGCTCTAGCTGTCCACTTTAGCCTCCCTTCTGTCTTCATATTCAGCTGCCTAAAAAGCATATGAAGCTTTCTGAAACATTTCTATGTGGCTAGTAGATCTGACACAAAACCTACAGGACACTCACAACAGTCTGGAGTGGCAGCTAGAAGCTGGGTGAGATACTGTAGTCCACCTACAATGACTCCAGAAAACTTTGTTTAGGAAATGAAGTCCCACATCTCTATTGCATGGGCATCCACAGGACCTAAAGATATCACCACGAAGACATCTCCGTTTAGATGTCATAGTCTGAAATGCTATCCTATTCCAAGTACTCCGTTAAGTATATATCACATTATGTGCCAGACTCTGCAAGATACAAACTGACATTTCTCTGCCCTACTACAGCTCCAGTCCTTCCAGCAGAGAGGAAAAGGCTCACCTTATTGCATTGCCTTGTATTAATTACTGTCCTCATGCCCTGTCAAGAGCTCTCCCACAACAGCTTTATTTCTTAATAAGAAAAAATGACTTCATAAAGTTATAGCTCCCAGCTGGAAAAAATATCCTTTCCATAGGTACTTCTTGAAAAATCTTTGCACATATTAGGGAATAATAACTTTCTATTAAGTTCTTTAGAATGGCTAAAATTCATGCACTCACTTTCTAAATTTACGCTCCAAGATTTTCTTGTTAGGGAATAACCTGAACTGTATCCATTTCCATCTAAGTTACGAGGGGCTGTTGTCAAAGAAGTCATTAAAACGACTTTTCTCTGACAGAGTTCTAAATGTGTTTTCCAAGAAGTGATCAGGAAATTGAATGTTTATATGGGCGGTTTTTGTTTGTTTTCTAGAAAAATAATAATTTTATGCAGAATGAAATGGTAAAATCAATAATTCAATACTAAAAATCCTCAGTATTTAATTTTGAAATATTTATTTATTAACAAAATTGCAGTTGTAGGACACGTGCTATGTAATAGCAGTTAAACTAATTCAACAATTCAGTTGAATTGTTTGCGAGTAGTAGTGAGATGCAACAACATTGCAGGGCTACAGTTGTATCAGCAGTATTGCATCAGACCCCGAGAATTTTCTGTTGTCTTTATGGCTTTGGAAACTATTGATTTCCCAGGCAGTGTGAGCCACACAGCCCAAGTGCCTGGAATGCCATGGATAACATGCAAATGACATGAATACCATGCAAACATGGTTTTCAAGCCAGAGCTCCTGTGGCTTTCAGATCAGTCCAATTTCAGCTAAACTTCCAGCCTTATGTGCTTTCCAGGCTCCCTTCTTCTTTATCATTCTCCATAAGAACAGAAATGACAGCTGGAGGATGCAAAAACTGCAGTTCTGTGCTCTGCACTCACCAAAGCTGAGAAATGGCAGAAGGTTCCAACTACTACATAGTTTTTTTCTTTCTTTTGTTTGCTTGTTTTCTTTTTCTGGGAAATTTCAAGAAATCATAATTGACAAGAAAGAAAAATTGTTTTATGCTATTGAAAATTATGCTGGTTAACTTCAGAGGTGACTGAAAAGGTTCAAGGGAGGTTTCAAGTTCTTGCTTATCCTCTCTATTTTCAGAGAGAACTCGTCTCTGAACTTGTACATGGTAGAACTTGGTAGGCTGCCTTTTTCAGGAAAGTTTCCCAAAAAGGCTTTTGGGAGTCATTCCAGCTAAAGGAATGACTTTTAAAAACTGGCAAATTCTCCCTGGCCCTATATCCATAATAGTTTAAAAATATCTAATTCTTAGTGAAATTATTGGATGCCAAATGATTTTGCACATCAGAAGTTTAAGGCTTTTCTTAATTTGGAGGAACATATAGTTTGTCCTAAAGGGAAGAGCTTTAACTCATAGTGCTAGGCATTTCATGAATTTAACCATTTATACATGCGAATCATAGAAAGTTGTAGCATAATGAATTTAGAATCCCAGATTTGGACATAGTTCATCTTCAAGACTGGGATGTAAACTGATTATATAATCCCAACATATGTTTCCTCCACAATGCCCAAATTTTAAGCAGAATAAAGGACGTCTTATGTACATTTTTCAATGCAAATCCTCCTGTGTCTGCTGGTATCTGTCTTGAGTTTGGCTAGGATAGGATTAATTTTCACCAGAAGCTGGGAGGGGGCCACAGCCACGGTAGACAACCTAAACAGCCAAAGGAATATTCAATACCATACTGATGCCATGCCCTCTATATAAGGCTGAGGGGCAGGCTGTGAAGGGTGCATGGTCTCTGTTGCAGAGGTGTGATGCAGATTTAGGTGGTTTTGTTCTTTTTCTGTCACTCACCTTATATATAATTTCATTACTGTTATTATTATTAATGTTACTTCTTCCTCTCTTGCACTGTTCTATTATATTTGCCTTGTCTCAGCACATGGGGTTTTGCCCTTTTTTCCCTATTCTCCTTCCTGGTATTTGTGCTTTCTTGATAAAGTGTTAAGCATACCGGGTGCACTTACACATTGAGGTAAAGAGTTCTATCTAACTTCCTTCTTCAGCAATCATTATATTCTTTTCATTTCTAGCAGTGCTTCCAATCAAAAGGCAGACACCAGTTTTTCATCTTCTCTTCATCTAACTTATAGCTACCCTGAAGTAATTGCAATCTATGACATATCATCTTAAACTGTGAGGTAACTAATTGGCAATTCTAAAAGGAAAGGGAGCTGGAAGCAGAAAGCTACCCTCCCACAATAAATATGCCTGAGAATTTGTGAAATCCAGGGCATACAGCACTTAACGACAAATGTGGTCAAAAGGCAGAATACGTACATTTGACATTTGAAACAAACCCTACCTCATTATCAAGACAGTTAACCCATATTTCTAATATCTGGATGATCATATACTGAGTGAGGTTGTCTACTGAGTTCATTAAGATATCAGAAATCCTGCAGATAGAAAACTTCTCTTAGAAATACTTCTTAACTCAGCAAGTTAACAGTAACTTTCTTTTAACCTTGCTGTGTAGTTACAGGCCAGATAATAGGAGGAGCTATGCCTCAGTGTCAGACTCTCAATGGTCTCTATTTCTTTTTAATACAGTTAAGAATCTTAGACACTTTTTGTTTCTACTGAGTACATGTTTTCAGTGAATGGCTACAATGATGTGCATGATTTATTTCCCTGAAACAAATTCAGGATACAACTAATTGTCGTAATTTCATCTAATTTGCGTTATATTACATTTGTTCCAACATATTCTAGTCACCAGTGGTTATAAGTGACTGATTTCAGCAGCCTGATGACGAAGGTAGCTGGCCAAGAACTCCTGCAAGATTTTTTTGTAAATAATAATGGCCACAGCTGCCAGAGAAAGAGTTCTTTACTTCCAGAGCTAACAGGAAGCAAAGCATCTTAAAAAGAGTGTTTGGAAGGGATCCTTGGGTGTCATTCAGGACAACTTGCTATTCAAAGTAATTATGGCTTCTAAGTTAGACCAGGTTGTTCTGAGTCTTGTCCAGTAAAGTTCTGAGTATCTGAGGATAATTATTCTACAGCCATTCTGTACAACTTGCTCCAGTGCTTAAACATTCCCTGTGCAAAGGGTTTTTTTCTTATGTCCAATCAGGATTTTCCTTGCTGAAACTTGTGACTGTTCCATCTTGCCATTCACTGTGCACTGCTGAGGGAAGTATGGTTCCATCTCCCCTGCAGTCTCCTTTTAGTGGAAGTCTGCAGTAAGATCTTTCTCAGCCTTCTTTTCTCCAAAGAAACTAATTTCATTTGGCCTCAAACTATGTATTCTTTGCTCCACCTCCTAATCATCATAATGATTCGCTCCAGCTTGCCTTGTGTTGTGGGATGCAAAAGTTCAGGGAAACATCAGTTCCCTCAACGTTTTGCCATGTACTTCTTGATAATTCAGGATGGTTATGTATAAGGTTTGTTGTGAGATTTACCAGATCTTCAGCAGCTGACTCATGTTCACCTTGTTGTCTGCCAGGACCCCTGCCTCCTTTTTTCATTAATTCCAGCTTTGTACATCCCCTCCAAGTTTCATTTTAGGATGTTACCCTGTTATTGACTTCACATATCATTTGCATTATAGAAATTCAGAGCTACATAACAGAGCTGGAGAAGTTTAGAGCACCCCAAAAAGTAGAGTGAAATGATCAGGTCAAGGCACCTATTGCTTCTCTGCTGTCCTATCAATCCTATACAAGTTGCAAGACCTGGAGCTTTTACAGCATTCAGCTGATATGGTAAGGTTAACTCATACTTTTGCTCCTTCTGACTCATTATTATACACCCCTTATTATGGCTGAACATTTCTGAAATGCATAAAGTAACTTATCACTGTAAAAGTAGCACAACTACTGCTTTTGTATCTCCCCTGACCAAGGGTCTCTTAGAAGAGTTACAGACACAGAATGTCTATGTATCTCATCCATGATTCAGCTTTCACCTTAAGGCACAAACACCCTTACTTCTGTCTGCCCAGTCTGTGCCTATGACACTAATAACATCAGTAGGAACACAGTAATACAATCCATGTATTAGGTGTCAGTATGAGTCAGCAGCTCAGCTCAGGAGCCATAGTTGACTCAAGCTCATAAAAGGTGATCGATAATACATGCATGAGTATGCTTTTCAGAATAAATAAATAAATAAATTAATAAAAAGTTATTAATAGACAATTAAAGTACTTCTTGCAACACAGTTGCAAATACTGTCTACCAGATGGAAAAAAGGCACAAATGATGATGTGGACTCCAGAAATTGTGTGCCTCCCAAACAATCAAATAGAGAAGAATACCATTCCTCTCAGTGACAGGGCAAAGAGAAGACAGTATTCTCTGTTGTTGTCACTAAAGGCTGCTATGAGCTTATGCCTCTGCCTTCCATTCTGATACAGTTTATTTCTGTATTTGAGCAATACTAATCTCACAAGCTGACACTTCTAGTGGTTGGTGATTGTACAACAATAATGAGGCCAAAGCAGTCTATATGTGTTCTGTTCTTTTTCTGACTTTGCTTCATCTCAAGATAGAGATTTTCTGTATTAGCTGCAATTGCAGGTTCTTCTCTCATACACATGCTGCCTTTGAACAGTTTTTCTTCTAGGTCTGTTATTTGACTGTGAATCTGTGCATGCAACAGTAAGATACCCCCTCTTCTCATACCAAAGTCTCAGAGGGAAGGATTCATTTACCAAATATGGGGCTTCTTTTGGTCTGTCTTTCCAGGCAGACAGGAAAGTCACTAGGCACTTTGGTGGCTTGATTTATCTTGTTCTAAAGTAGATGTCTAAACTAAGTCAAAGACTCATGGCCTGGGGTTGCTTATTTTTCCTCATTAACTATAAATTCAGCTTAAGGTGACTGGTCTAGATTCAGAAAGCTACAGAGTAAACATCTAATTACCTGAGATGAAATCCACTCAGCATCTATGATCACTAGTGAATAAGTCTAGAGTATAAAATGATTGAATACAAGAACCTAAATTCTCAACAGTATTCTTGTTTGATGAAAGACTTTCACTCCTATTGAGATTTTTTTTGCTTTTGAAATGCTGAATGGAATAGGATTTTTTTCACCGATTTTAAAGATGTGAAGTTTTAAGTGTCTGATTCTCTTTTAACCAAAAGGTTGCATGGTTGTTTACAACTGGGCAATGTGGGTGCTTAATGCTATATTTGACATTTAGCAACAGTGGAAAACAATGCTCTTATATTCTCTGGATTTTTTCCCAGGGCCACATGAAGTTTTTCTTCTGACATACTCATCTCATGGTTACTCAACCTTGAGATTACTTTCTTGCAAAGACGTAGTGAGCTGACAGTATTGTCTAATTTCAATTTTTATTACCTTCCTGTATATTTTAATGAGAATTTAAACTCTTAAATGTCAGATTTTAGGGTATATTTAGATAAGGTTAATGATCTGGTTTGGAATTATTTTCTAATGAATATGAAAATTGTGAAGAGCAGCCAGTTTGCCCTATTCTCAGAAGAATCCCTGTTACAACTGGAACTCTAGCTACGTCAAAAGCAAAGAAAGTTATTTTCAGGCATATTATTATTATATTCACTGACAGGACACCAGAATGGTTATGCTGATGCACCAACTTTGCATATGACAAAAGCTGTAATAATTGTGAATGTGCCTATTCCAAAACCCTAGGCAGGAGATCATTCTGGTTTAGTTCTATAAGGGAAGAAAGAATGAAGGGTTAAAGGAAGAAGACTCTAGTCTCAAATTGGTGCACACGGGAACTGTGACTGTCTGGCAGATCTACTTAAAGAAACAGAGGTCACAGTCACACAGCTGTGTGACTGCTTAAGCAGTATCAACTGCATTTCAGACCTGTCTTGTTACTCAACTGTATCTCCTACAGTTCATTAGTCAAGAAAGACTATGTCACCTGTTGTGGCGCAGCAGTTTTTACCCTTTCTTAGACATGTTATCACAAAGGCACTACAAACATTGCTGACTGGCTCAGATTTGATCACTGGTAGGTCTGTCTTGGAGTCAGGTGAAACTGGTTCAATCAGACATGGGGTCATGGGAATGTATAGAGAAAAGTCCCTGTCCTAGTTCGACCCTCAGACTACTACCTGGCAATGATTTTTCAGGTAGTCGGTGATGAAATTACAACAAGAAGTCCAAGGGCAACAAAGAGAGACTTCAGGCCCCTGTGACAGCTAGTTAGGGGATCTGGAGCACAAGTAGTGTTTGCCTCTATCCCACCAGTTGAAAGGATTGAAAAAGGGATGAACAGGAAGAGCCAGCAGATCAATATCTGGCTACATGACTGGTGTCATCAGCAGAACTTTGGATTCTTTGACCACAGGCTGCTTTACAGGACACCAGGCCTGCTGACAACAGATGGGGTACACCTATCTCAAAACAGGGAAAGGAGCCTGGAGCAAGAGTTAGCAGGGCTCATTGAGAGATCTTTAAATTAGATTCAAAGGGGGATGGGGATAAAACTGGTCTTGCTAGAGAGGAGCCTGGGAGTGGCATGCCAGTACCTGTGGGACGGTGTGGTAGTAAAGTCTTAAAGTTGGCTGTTCTCAGTGAAGGTGGGGGATGATGATCCATGTGGCGGCAAAGACACAAGAGTTAATAGGCTGCTATCTATGGAAGCATCTGAGAATGGGTTGGTGGGAATTAGGACTCCTCCCTCCAAAAAGGTGGCAGGACCACTAGCCCAGCTGAAGTGCATCTGTACCAATGCACGTAGCACAGGCAACAAGCAAGAGGAACTGGAGGTCATTGTGCAGTGAGAAAAGTACAATATAGTTGCCATCACAGTGGGATGACTCATGTGACTGGAGTGCTGCAATTGATAGCTATCAACTTTTCAGAAGGGATAGGTGAGGAAGGTGAGGTGGTGGGGTGGCCCTCTGTGTCAGGGAGGGATATGAATGTCTACAACTTAATGATAGTGATGATAGGTTTGAGTGTTTATGGGTAAGAATCAAGCTGAAGGCCAACAAGAGAGATATAGTGGTGGGAGTTTGTTACAGACTGCCCAGTCAGGATGATAAGACTCATGAAATACTTTATAAGCAGTTGGGAGAGGTTTCACATTTGCTACCTTTTGTTCTCATGGGGAATTTCAACTTACCAGATGTGTGCTGGGAATATAACAAAGCCGAGAGGGAAAAGTCCCGGAGGTTCTTGGAGTGCGTGGAAGATAGCTTCCTGATGCAGCTGTTGAGGGAGCCAACTAGAGAAGGTGCCCTCCTGGACATGTTGCTTGTTAATAGAGAAGGAATTGTAGGAGATGTAATGGTTGGAGGCTGTCTAGGGTGCAGTGATCATGAATAGAGTTTTTGATTTTTGCAGAAGTAAGGAGGAGGGTTAGCAGAATTGCCACCTTGGACTCCTGCAGGGCAGACTTTGGCCTGTTCAGGAGACTGACTGGCAGGGTCCCTTGGGAGGCTGTCCTGAAGGACTAAGGAGTCCAGGAAGGCTGGGCACCCTTCAAGAAGGAAATCTTCAAGGTGCAGGAATAAGCCATCCTCATGTCCTGAAAGATGGGCAGGCAGGGAAGAAGACCTGCCTGGATGAATGGAGAGCTTTGGCTGGAAGTCAGGAAGAAAAGGAGAGTTTATGGCCTTTGGAAAAGGAGGCAGGCCACTAAGGAGGACTACAAAGATACAGTGAAGTTATATAGGAAGAAAATTAGAAATCTGGCTATTGCCATAAAAGATAATAAATAAAAATTCTATAAATACAATAACAACAAAAGGAGGACTAGGGAGAATCATCATCCTTTTCTAGATGCGAGAGGAAACATAGTGACTAAGGATGAGAAAAAAGCTGAGGTACTGAATGCTGCCTTTGCCTCAGTCTTTAATAGTAGGACTAGTTGTCTGACAGATAGCCACCCTCTTGAGCTGGAAGACAGGGATGGTGAGCAGGAGGAGGCCTCCATAATCCAAGAGGAAAAGGTTGCTGCACCACCTAGACGTACACAAGTCTATGGGCCCAGATGGGTTACACCCAAGAGCACTGAAGGATTTGGCTGTTATGCCTACCAAACCACTCTTCATGATTTATCAGCAGTCCTGGCTAACTAGGGAGCTCCCAATGGACTGAAGATTAGCAACTGTGACACTCATCTACAAGAAGGGCCTGAAGGAGGATCTGGGATACTACAGACCTGTCAGACTGACCTTGGTGCCAGGGAAGTTCATAGAGCAGATCATCTTGAGTGCCATAACACGCTATTTACAGGACAACCAGGTGATCAGGCCCAGTCAGCATGGGTTCATGAAGGACAGGTCATGTTTAACTAACCTCATCTCCTTTTATGACAAGATGATTCACTTGGTGGTTGAGGGAAAGGTTGTAGCTGTTGACTACCTGGACTTCAGTAAAGCCTTTGATACAGTTCCTCACAGCATTCTCATAAAAAAAATGGCCCTAGGC
This sequence comes from Eurystomus gularis, assembly GCA_013400335.1. NCBI lineage: Eukaryota > Metazoa > Chordata > Aves > Coraciiformes > Coraciidae > Eurystomus > Eurystomus gularis. The sequence continues at coordinate 30,407 of VZZY01016110.1, forward strand.
CTGGACAAGCATATGCTGTGCTGGATCACACACTGGCTGGATGGCCAGGCCCAGAGAGTGGTAGTGAATGGAGCTCAATCCAGTTGGCAGCTCGCCACAAGTGGTGTTCCCCAGGGCTCAGTGCTGGGGCCTCTCCTGTTTAATATCTGTAACAATGATCTTGGCGATGAGATTGAGAGCACTCTCAGTAAGTTGGCAGATGACACTAAGTCAGGTGGGAGTGTTGATCTGCTTGAGAGTAGGAAGGCTCTTTAAAGGGACCAGAGCAGGCTGTATTGATGGGCTGAGGCCAACTGTATGGACTTCAACAAGGCCAAGTGCCAAGTCCTGCACTTGGGCCACAACAACCCCATGCAACGCTACAGGCTTGGGGAGGAGTGGCTGGAAAGCTGCTCAGTAGAAAGAGACCTGGGGATGTTGATCAACAGCTGGCTGAACAAAAACCAACAGTGTGCCCAGGTGGCCAAGAAGGCCAACGGCATCCTGATTTGTATCAGGAATAATGTATCTAGCAGGACTAGAGAAGTGATTGTGCCCCTGTACTTGGTGCTGGTGAGACCGCAGCTTGAATACTCTGTTCAGTTTTGGGTGCCACAGTATAAGAAAGACATTGAGGTACGGGAGCAGGTCCAGAGAAGAGCAATGAAGCTGGTGAATGATCTTCAGAATAAGTCTTATGAGGAGCGGCTGAGGGTCTTGCCGTTGTTTAGTCTGAAGAAAAGGAGGCTGAGGAGAGACCTTATTGCTCTCTACAACTAAATGAAAGGAGGTTGAAGAGAAGTCAGCCTTGGTCTTTTCTCACAAGTCATAAAGGATAGGACAAGAGGAAATGGCGTCAAGTTGCATCAGGGGATGTTAGGCCTGGTAGAGACAGTGGTTGGACTTGATGATCTTAAAGGTCTTTTCCAACCATAGCAATTCTGTAATACTCGGTAATGCCTACGTTACCTGACTGCCTACCATTATATGCATTTAAAGTATTTATTTCTGAGGAAGTCAATCTCACCAGGCAGTCTGGCAGATTCATAAAGATTGTGTGCCTTACCCATAACTATAGCTACTATATAATTACTATAATTTGATATATAAATATACCTTGACTTGTCTTATCTACAGTTATGGAATATCTGGGCCCTACACTTGGCATTTCAGACCTGCTCTGAATTTTACACAAGTAGAAAAAGGAAGTTCCTGTATTGGTGGAAGCATATTCCTATTCTGACTGTGATACACTGTTGCAGTAGCCAAATTTTTCTATAGGTAAACTTCAGAGTTACTAACTTGTTCTACATTCCCCAAAATCTTTAAAAGACTCAGAATTCTCCCTTTACATAGGCATTCATGAGCCCGCAGTAAATGAATAAATTCATATAACATAATTCTGGTATATGTGTGTGTTTGCTAGCTGGGGAAGCTCAATTGCTATCTGTTCTGGAAGGAAATTATTATTGAGAAGCAAGAAAGTGGGATCTCTTAGACCTCTTAGACCAGTGCATTCAGGTACATGTTATAGGCAAAACTATCCTGCTCTTTTGCAGCAGTTCATTGATACAGAGCTTTAAAGTTAAGATTTCTATTCAAATAAGATCTCTGAATGCCTTTCTCACACTGATGGATAATGAAGTTATTAAAAGCACACTCAGAAAAGTCAGTGTCATAGCAGAAAAGCTAAATGAGCTTTTTTTAATAACTATTCACTTCAGAGAAGTTTGAAAGTTTAACACAATAGAAGTCTTCATATGGGATAAATATGAAGAATGATCTCATGTTGAAGGGTTGTTAGAAGAAGGTGATCCATCAGGAGGAATAATCAGCAAGGACTAGATTCTCTTTATGCATAAACTCTGAAAAAGCTGAATATGAAATTGCCACAGTGGTGACTGGTGTATAACCTCACATTTAAATTAGTCTTGCTACCACAAGAAAGGAAGACAGTAAATGCAGTGTCATTTTCACAAAGGTCTTTAGAAGAAATCTGTAGGAATACAGACACTAGTGTGAGTGCATTTGACTTTTATACCAAGCAAAGCAGTTAGAAGTATAATAAAGTGAATGTATAGTGCTATGATGAAAAGTCAATACACCATTTGTAGAATAAAGTCATGCCCTACAAATTTTGAAGAGGTCTTTAGTGATGACAATGAGCTTGTCAGTAAAGTTCATAACAGTATATATGAGCTTCCAAAAAGCTTTTAAAAGGTTTTTTTGGTTTTTTTTTTTGGAAAGTGGAAAAGTCCTGTCACAGATAAGTAGTTGACTGAGAGACTGTAGAAAATGTAAGAAAAATGATAAACTCCTGTAATAGATGGCAGGTAATGGTAAGAATCCCAGAGGGGTTTGTATTTGACCTGTGTTGCTCATTGTCCAAATCAGGCATGAGAGGTGACTGATAGTGCTGACTACTCAAGCTGCTTAAAAGTAATATAGACTGTGAATATCTGAGAAATCATATAATGAGTCTCACTGACTATGAAAGAAATTTTTAAATGTAATAAATGTAATGTTCACAAATAAAAGCAAGTGTAGAAAGAGAAATGTAATTCTAACTGGATATATATTCAGTGGGCTAAAAATTAGCAACTTCCTTGCAGGTTGTCCATGACATAGGGTCCTTGTAACAACAACATTTAACAATGCTCTAAGATGTAAATTAAACCTTAGAATTTACAAGAAAAGGAATACAAATAAAAAAAACCTTATGTCCCGAATATTGGTGTGTAGTTGTACTCAGACTGTCCAAGACGAGAGATAGCAGAGGAAAGAATGAAGGGAAAGGCAATGAAGATGATCAAAGAAAGATTTTCACTAAGAAACCCATCACAAAAAATAACATGAGAACACACTTGTATATATATGATATAATGACAAAAAGCCAGTGCAGCTTATACATTATGTACAGGAACATTTATTTTAGACTAGGACTTTTCAGCATGGAAAACAGAAAGATAGGAGGGATAGAAGAGAGGTAGATAAAGCAACTAATGATACAGAAAAAAAATGTATAGGGAAAAGTTTGTTACCATTTCTCATGTTACAAGATATAGAGAGCACTTAATGCCTTAAAAATTAAAAATAAATAATACAAAAATGAATATAAATTTCACATAGTGCATGCTTGCATTCTGTATCTCACTGTGGTAGGATGGCTTTTATGATGAGAAAACAATTCAAGACAATACTATATGAAGTCACTGAAGTCATGGAGGACTCTTAAAGCACAGCAGTACAGACACAACCTGTAGTTCAGGGAAGGCCTATGCTACAGATTGCTGCAAGCTGACGGGAAATGCAAGTAGCGGTGGCACCCAGTACTGGTCCTGTTTCTCAGATTAAAACTGAACAACCAAAGAGTGTTACTTTCTCATGTGTGTCCAGGAAGCATCCAAGAATCTTCACTTTCAGCAATAATGAATGCATGTGCTATTAACTGGTTAACATTTTTTTTTCTGGCTACTAAGGTAAAAAGGTTGGTGGGCCAGTACCTTGACAAGACAGGAAATTCTGAGGACTGCCATATGCTGAATGAGCTCATGCAGTCTCCCACTGGTTTATATTGTATATGAATTCAATAGAGAATCATTTTGTTTTGTGTATCAAGGTGACTTTGTCTGTCAAACTGCAGGACTAAATTGGAGACATGATATGGTGGAGCAGTGATTGGCTAAAATTATGAGCCACAATGGGGTGCATTAAGTGAATAGAAGACCTCTCATCCTTTCAAAGGGAACTATATTCCTCACTGAGGCACCGAGCCGTAGAGAATCCTTTCCCTTAAGCAAAGCTTATTTCCACTGTTATTGCACTCACAACAAAACCTAGAGTTTCACTTTGTAAACCAGAATTATAAAAGGAAAGAAATAGGTTTTCAGTGCATTCATATTAAGTAGTCAGCATCTTGTGTGTATGTGGTTTACTACACTTACGATGTTGGTCTTTTTATCATGCACTGTTATTTCAGTTGCATATAACTTCATAGAATACGTATAAATACATATCCATATAAAAAGTAACTAAATATGTTGAGTCGACATAGAGACTTGTAGCTTAAATGAAAAATATGTTCTGATACTTAGCTGCATATTCTAAATCTCCTGTTCGTGATACATTTTAACACAGGAAAAGACAAATTAGAAAAAGATACAGTTCCATTGTACACAAATATGTCCATAAGTGTCTCACTGGAAAAGAACCCAATCCCACTATTAAAATAACTGGTCTAACAAAAGGTAATGCTGCACAGCATAAAAGGGAGTTGAAAAGGAGACATGGCATCACTAAAATATTTAGATTAGATTTAAAATTTGCACACTTGGAACTACTAATATTATACTAATGAAACATATCATTGCAACCAAATGCTATTGATAAGATAATAATAGAAAAAAGGTAGCGAAGTAAACAAAATTGACAAAATTAAACTTCTTCAGAAGATGAAAGCCAAAAAATAAAAAGAAGTAATCTTGCATCCAGAACACCAGGTCTCCAGTTATTTCTGTGCCTGCCCCTAATCTGTCAAAAATCTGTTCTTATTTTGCATTTATAGTGATTGCAGAAAGAGCAAGGGAGTTAGGAGCTGAAGTGTATGAAGAATTTTCTTCTGCATATCTTTATTTCTAAACCTGAATAGACATTTCACATGCTGGCAGATCTGATCTTTACACAAATCAAGTGTCTGCCAGGGCCTGAAAGGCACAATGTGAAGCCAGAGTTAGGGTCATTCAAATTAAAGGAAGCATATATCACTCTCTGATATGATTATGACTATTAGGTTCAAGTAATCCTGAGGTTTAGATAAAACTGTGTAAAGTTTATATTATTTTGTCCCTGATCTCAAGGACAGTTTTAAAGTTGTCTAAAAAATGTTCCTTGTTGTATTCATGAAAGAAGAATATTGAATTCTAAAATTCTGAAACTCTTCATTAGATGGAGTGCAAAATCACTTCCCCAGGTTCTGTCTATATGTCTCCTGGTGTAATACTAGATGGGAATTGACACTATTGCTGTGTGCTATCAAAACAATGAAACTGGCTCCTTGTCACAAACACAAGAGACACGGACTATAATAAAGGAAAGTTGCTGTTGCAGAGGACTTACATCTATAGCCCAAAGATGACTTCCATCCATGCTCCTCCATCTCTCTTCCTCTAACAGATCACACTAACCATGGGATCACCTGATTTGCAAGACCACATTATTCACACCGAAAAGCTACTGTAACTCATAATCTAACGGCTCTACTGATCAATGTTCAATTATAGTTCTTTCTCTGAGCAGGCTATAATGTAAGCTTTTAGGATTATATAAAACACTGAGACTGGGGCTGAACACATGGGAGAAAGTAAGGGTGAATGGTGAAGAGGAGCACAAGCCTGACTGTACCCTAGTAGTCGGAGAACTCATAGAGAGATTTATGGTTTCCACATGCTGCTCCTAGAATAACTTCTTTATTATTTAAATAGAAGAGCAAGCATGTAAAATACGGAAACAGTCTTGAAAGTCTGAACTGGAACCCAGGATCCATTTATAGTCTACAGGTCTTTGGTCCTTTGCTCAATAAATATTTAAGAGTTCTTCCATATAGTGGCACAGTTTTATTGGGAGGAATAATGTCTTACTCTTCAAATGCTTACATTCTTTATTGGTTCAGGCTTTGTAGCAACGACATGATTCTTGTTCCTTTTGTCTTCTCACTGGGTCTGAATCACTACTGTGTCTTTCTAATCTAAGAATGTAGCTTTTAGTAACAGAGCAGTTCAATTACCAACAACTATAACTGGAATTATGTCTCTATCTTTTTAATGGTGTTGTTTTTCTTCCCTGTTACTCCTGCAAATCAATATTAATGTGAATATTTAAATCTACAAAATCTGCACTTAGTCTATTTGAAATATTAGATGAGGCTTGCAAAGCTGTTCTTTTATTCAATTCCTTCTCCCAGCCTAGTCAAGTTAAAATCATAGAAAAGTGGCAGGTTTGTGATTTATTCTCAAAGCTTTTAGCTTTAATAGGCTGGTGCTGTATGTTAAATTATAGTTTTTTTGTGAAGTAGTGAACATTTATGCTCCTGATATGCATAGGAAATAAATGCACTATTTGAGTGAATGACAGATTCTTAGAGTAAGAAAAGGGATGAAAGTTGGAAAATATATTTAACAGGTACTTTTGCAGTGAGTTCCCCCCCCCTACCTTTAGTGTCTTTCTTCTTTCTGGGGGGTGTGTGTGGGGGGGGTGGGGTGGAAAAAAAAAAAGTCCTGAAAGTAACCCCTGCTTTTTCTGAAGCCTTTTTTATATCTTTCTGTTCTCTTTTTCCTGTCTCCAGGAAATACATTCAACCTTTAAGCATATAGGTGAGAAATCACTGAAATATTTTTCAAAAGCAAACAGTTTGTTGTTTGAAAGGAATCCTGCCCAGCAAGGTATTCTATACACACGTAGTGTTGTCTTGTTGCATTCAGTGATGCATAGCTTGCCACAAAAATTTCTATGATCAGAAAAATACTTCTCATGTGAGAAAGATCTTTGTTTTTTGGATGACACTTATACTATGCTTCTTTATGCAGCACTCTCCATTAATGTCTCTGATTCTGATTTCAAGGATCTTTTACATATTTACAGCTAATGTCAACTCAGATATTTTTATTTCTCAAGAATTCTCTACACATAATGGAAAGAGAAAGAGGAGCAGAAATTGTCCTCCAGAAGCACATTTGGAACAGCTAAAGTAAGTTTCTGATTGGACTTTCTATAAGTTTCTGTTGATGTGTATGATTAGCCTTATTTAGCTAATCTGGAGTAAAGCAGGGAGAACAAAGAATGCTAAAACCGAGTCCAGAGAAAGTTTTGAGCCATAGCAAGAGAAAAGCAAATTCTTAAAGACAAGAAAATCACTTCAAATATTAGGAGATTTAAGGTTAAAGAAAAAGGACATTAACAGAGGAAAACAGGATTTGCCAAAAGGATATTGAAGGGCAGCCTTAAACCAGAGGAGAATGAGAAAGATTCTGGACATGTAGGAGCTATTGATCATAACTTGTTTCCAAAATATGAAGGAGCTGAGGCATCAAAACACCTGCAGGCTTTCTTGGTTTTGCTGACATCTCTATGAAATTACTTTATAAGCAAAACCAGCCACGCTTCAATACCTTTGTGCTCCGTGATGCATTCACCATATGCCTTGGAAAACGTAAGCTGTAGTTGCCTCTGCAAGATTAGTATCTTCTCTGAGCATTTGAGGGAACACTCAGGAAAAAGGAAGATGTTTGAATGATGTCATTGGTATAGTGTCCTATCTTCTTACTAATTTCAGTAAGCCAAGGACTTGTGAGTTTCTGTGCTATGTGAGTTTTGGGACATATTCAGCAAGAGAGACTCAAGCACATCTATGACACTTCTCTTCCCCCTAATGCTTGGTTTCTAGGTAATACAGTTTATAACTCAGCAGAGCAGTAAAAAGGGAGCTAATTCAGGCTGTATGAAATCTCCTGCTTATTTGCTCTCTGCACACAGTTATAAGGATGGGATATGATGGAAGATACAGCAGCCTCCTCCCTTTCATGCCTAATCTACTAAATGATGGCCAGATACAGTGCAATGGAGACAGCCAGGGCGTATCCATGGAGAACAGACTTTTCTATTCACCTCTGAGGTTAGCTGCAGAAAGTATAATCTAGGTCTTGGATTTTTTTTCAGTTAGCTACTTTTAAGTAATATCATTTAGTACAAATGCTATTTTCCTTTGATTTCAAAGAGCATGTTACATTTCTGATGTAACTAAAAGTATACATTTAGAGTCTTTTCTATTCCCCCTTATCCTATTGACAGTGTGTTTTCTATTAGAGTAATAAACTGAATCATTGCATTTAACTCTTGCTTTTTGCTACAGATAGTAGGGTCTGAAAAAAATAGTAGTATACAGGTAGAAGATGACAAAGTATACACTAGCTTACTTGCTTAGACTCAAAGATTAATAAACTTGCTTTCTGTTCTCTTGGAGGATATAAACTATATTTCATCTTATTTCAGTGTTTCAATAACAGTGTCTATCACGTCTATTTTTATTTATTAATATTTCACAAAGTGGCAAGGTATTTTAAGTTACAGGTCATGCAGATGTATCAAAAAAGTACATTGACAACCAGTAAAGCTCTGCTTTCCTAGAAGATTATTAAAGCTGTGAATTTATTTTCCAGGTAAGATTAAAAAATAACGGATGGCTGTGGTGGGTTAACCTTGGCTGCACGCCAGGAGCCCACCAAGCCCCACTGTCACCACCCCCCCTTTCCTCTCCCTCCTCAGCAGAGCAAAAGGGGAAGGAAAATAAGATGGGAAAACAAAATCCTTGTGGGTAAAACAAGAGCGGTTTACTGGTAACAAAGCAAGCAAAGCAAATCTGCGTGAGGAAGCAAAGAAAAACAAAGATTTATTCTCTGTTTCCCATCAGCAGGTGGTGTCTGGCCCCTTCCTGAGAAGCAGGGCTCCAAAATGCGTAGTGGTTGCTCTAGAGGACAAAGGAATGGTCCCCCCTCCTCCTACTTTTCCCTAGCTTTATAGTTGAGCTGATGTCATATGGTATGGAATATCTCTTTGGTCAGTTCGGGCCAGCTGTCCTGGTTGTGTCCCCTCTAAAGACCTTGCCCACCCCATCCCACTGTGGGGGCAAATGTTGGGAAGATCCCTGGTGCTGTGCAAGCACTGCTCAGCAGTAGTCACAACACGGGTGTGTTATCAACCCTTCTAGCTCCCAGCACAAAACACTGCACCATGAGGGTTGCTATGGGGAAAATCAGCCCAGCCAGACCCAATACAAAGGCAGACATTGGGTTTGAAAATCCTAAACATTTTCACGTGTTCCACAGGGGGCAGCAGAAACTAAACAAAATAAATATTAAAATTGAGAAGAAGGGGCAACAGAAATACGAATTGCCCACTTTTCACCGTGTGTAGTAGGTAGTAATGTACCTGAATTGCTGCAAAATTATCAACATTCCCTAATTATTATTCTTTACATTAACAAACATAGATTGTGTGCATTTCTTTTTATCTAATCTCTTATTTTATATACGGAACTACTGAAGCTGAAAAAACCCAGTGAGATAAAATTAACACACAAATTGTTTTTTCTTCCCTTTGGGCAGAAAAAACTGCAATTTACAAGGAAAATGCAATTAAATATTTATGAAACAAAAAAAGTCAAACAACATCAGTAGGGTTTTGTGTATGTGTGAGGTAGCAAAAAAAAAAATCAAGTTAGAATGTTTGATTAATTATTAACATTTTCACTGCGTCCCAATGGGGAACTTATTCTGGAAAAGGCACATTTTTCTATTTGTTATTGTCCATAATTATTTTTTAAGTGGCAAGCTAGAGTGTGAGCAAAAGAAATTTAGTTTTTAATTAACCAATAATACAGATCAGTTCTACTTTTTCTGTCATGAAAATAGTGGAATTGAAGGTACAATACAAGGACATGTCCTTCTTTCTCCTACCTTGCACAGTAAGGTGTTGGTAAAAAGAAATTAAGAAAGCAATGGGGATAAATTATTTTCTTTATTATTCTGTGGGGAGAATCTCTCTGGTCATAGGTTTAAATGATATGATTCGAAGTAAAGGGTAACATTTTTCATTTAACAGGACATCTGGATCAACCCTATTAAATCATATGACCTGAAAACTGTAGAATACATTATCTTTCACTCTTATAGCAGTGGGTCTTTAACAAAATGTTTTGACTGTATAGCTGAAGATAATTAGATGCAAGCAGTATCTGCAGTTCATATTCTTCTGTTTTAGTCTTAATACACCACAGAGTTTTTTGCAAAATAATGTATTAGACTTTCATTGTTTTATTTATTTCTACATCACTTAAGTTGATTAGAGACTTCTGAAAATCCTAATATTAAATTGATAAAATTATGAAAACTACAGCAGTCGAAAAGCAACAACAGTAGCAGCAACAACACAGTAAAATATAGTCAAAGTGGCACAGCACAGCTACAAGAGTTTACTGACACTTTTTAAACCATACGAATCAGTGCATTATAATAGAGATTTCAGCACCGCAACATAGCACAAACATCACAATCATAAATTAAAACAAAGATGTTAAGTAGTGGTCTACCTATAAAATGACAAACAGTGCTGAGCATGCAGTGGGAGGCAGTTATAAACGCTTATATCTGAATGTAACTATCTGACACTGAGATGACTGCCTTCCTCCACTTACTGTAATGTGAAAATATTTCATTGAAGCCCAATAGCTTTCTTTTCTCACACTGCTGATGTTTGAAATAAAACATTAAGCTGCCTTGCATAGCAGTCATTTTATAGTCCAAGGCAGTGATAGCAAATTTCAGAACATTTGTAGAGTCTGTTAGCATAATCAACACAGCAGATTTTTGTTTCCCTCACAGAACAGATATTTATCCAGCCAGAAATGAACATTGGAAGGAATGAATAGAATGAAATGATTTCCACAGAGCAAAGATAATATTTTTCTGTCTTCATATCTTACATAAGATCAGACATAGACACTGTAGGCCCAAATGTGTTTTCAGTGGGTGTTCAGTGTGGGAAGAGTGGAGTACTGAGTCCCTGCAGCCTACTATTCATCAGTGAGAACAGATACAAATTCTTCTCATTCCCAAAACTTGACATTTCCTGAACTGTCTATCAAATTTATATAAGTACCTTATTCAAGGACAAATCTATGTCTTAGAGGAAATTATAATTTTAAAGTGTAACCAAGCTTTCCAGTAGACAAAAATCTGTTTTATTTAAATTATTTCATTAAGTACCCAAACATTTTTATAAAAAAACAAAACAAAACAAAAACAAAAACAAACAAGCCAAAAACCAAACACTCCCTCCTGGTTCTTATGTGGAACATAGATATTTCTATTTAGAATTTTAAATCAAGACAAATACATAAATGGGACAAATATGACTTTTCTAATTTCAAAAATGATTTCTTCTTTATTTTTTTTTCCCTCAGTAGGTCTTGGAAATCGCTGAAGGGCTGGACACCCTATTCCAAAAACCTTGAAGACTGGGTAGAAAGATGCTGTTGTAGTTGCTACTATCAGCTTTTCTATTTTGGACTTGAGAAGTTTCTTTCTTTTGTCTGGTATGTAAATCCTGTAAAAATGGACATCAGGAGCTTTGGTCTGGCTGTGTGTGTATTTTGGTAAGTCTAAAGCCTAATGATAACTTTGGGGTAATGATCTCTCATGAAGCGCCAGGATCCTTGTAGCCTTTACATAAAGAAATGTTGTACTGGACATAACTTGTATCATATTGTGTTGTCCTTTTACAACATCTGTGTGTAACAACAAGATTATTAAGAGTCTAGATATGCAGCAGGCACTGAATAAGGCTCCTCCAAAGACCAATTATTAAGCTTCTTTATAGTTTCATTTTTTCATTCCTTGTATGCTTTTTACATATTTTAACAGATTTCAGTGACAAATACTCTGGATTATATTTCTGAACACTTTACGTTCATACATTTTATGAATAAAAATAATAATAAACTGTTCTTCAAACAGATCAATTATCTCAAGACAAACTCAGTTCAATAGACTATTTCCAGTGCTAACTAATAATAGAACAGTGGTAGAAAAAGAGCTAGCCTCTTGAATGTTATGCATCAGCCAAAAGCATTTGAAGGTTTTGAAATAACTTTTGGGTTATAAATTGCCTGCAAACAGTTTATGAGCGTAGCCAGTCTGGCATGACTACTCAGACTTAATATTGTCGATAGACAAGTTTAAAAGATTACACTTTTTCTAATGGACTTTTTTTCATCTATTTGTTCAGGGGTTTTTTTGGTTAGAAGATTCACATCTCCTTTGTGTAGCAATAAAAGATAAAAATGTATCTCTATGATTTTTTTTTTTTTGGAGCCAGTATATTTGCAGCACAAGGTCTACTGACCTTAAGATCATTAAATATCTCTTTCTTCTCTTGTGCTGTGCTCCAGGAAATGAGGCAAATGCTCAAACCTCACCACGTGTCCCTGGTTAGTTGCCCTGTACTTTAAGTTAAGCACATACTTATCTGCCTCACTGCATCAGGGGCAAAGTGCTTAGCTCTAAGCAACTGCTGATCTCCTTTGTATGCAACACAGTACTGAAGCACACAGTTTTCTGTTGGATTGGACCTCCCTTCAAACTGTCAAAATAAATAAGCAAGAACAATGATGAAAATGATTTTTCATTTTCCACAGGTATGAGCTTGCATTTGATACATGATTATATAGTATTTTATATGCAATATTCTTTCTGATATAACACTGAGGGATAAAACATCTGTTTCAACAGATATTATGGGCCGTTAAAAAAATGTACCAAGATATTTGGGAAGAGCAAACACAAGGATAAATATGTATGGAAAGTTATAAAAAACCCCAAACATATGTTGGGGTTTTAAAATTGTTATTCATTTATCTTGAGAGCACATAGGAGTTATTCAAAAATTCTTCCCGTTCAATTTTAAAATGTAATAATTAAAAAGTTTGTGTGCATAAGGATCTGGAAATATCAGCAATGACACAGGAGAAGGGATGTAGCAGTGACTTCAGAACAAACCTACATGAAGCTGATGAAAGTATCTTTCTCCCTCTGGAATAAGATAGGGTTTAATAAAGTATTCAAAGATTTCTTCTATGTCCAATCCTCTTTCATTTAATATCTTCCTTTTCAATCTGCTTTCTGTTTGATTCTCTATTACTTTCCTAGTATTTCCTTATTTCCTAATATTTTTAATTCTTTTGATTGCCATTGGGTACTACCAAGCCCATCCTATTTCCATAGAGCTAGCTGTAGTAACAATAGTACCTTACTTCTGAATGGAAACAACCAGTCTGGAACTCATCGCATAGGTAAATGACTGAATTTGCTAACAATGTGAAAGTTTTTTTCTCTATTTAGATAATTATATTTATCCAATTTAATTTCATTTGGCATCTCAACTGCCAAATTTCTTACTAAGTCTTGCTAGATTTCTTCTGAAATTCTTTGATCTTGCCCTTATTACTTTGAATAACTTTGCTAGCATTAGTAAACTTTGTTCCTCACATTGCTTGCCTTTTTTCTCCCAGGTTACCTAAGGAGTGTGTTAGCACCAAGACTGTAGCCTAGATCTTCCCAGAACTCCACTGCTGAACTGAATCCATTGCAAGACTGGTCATTATGCCTACTACATTCCTAAAATTTTGTATGTCTTTTAAATAGCTATGTCAAACACTTCCTCTTTAGCCCATGACTACCTAGTTTCCTTGAACACATTTGATGAGAGATTTTGAGAAAAGACTGGACATCCAACTAAACCGTACATGTTGTATCTTGAGCTAATACAGAAAGCAAAACTCTGAAACTATTAAAATATTCATCTTTTCAAGGACTTCTGTATTTGCTTGTTACACCATACAGAATCAAACTATCAAAACTAGAAACAGTTTGAAGTTTTCCAAAACAGAATATTTGCACACAAGAAGAGAAAAAAATAACTAGATCATTCTGTGACAATTGCCATTACAGTATCAGGTTATGTCAAAGCTTGTTACAATGGTGTTTGGACTGAGGTTAAAGTTTATTTGGAGTTGGGTTTGGGTAAGTAACTTAAGTCTATAAAGATATCTCACTGTATCAACAAGTGAAATCAGAATCTATTCAGAGCTCTATCACTCAAATTTGAAATTCATATCTTCATTTGTTTACTATAGCTACATCAGGCAGGTTAATACACAGTACATTATTTAATTAAAATAATATTTGTTTTTTACTATACAAGCCTAGGTTCTGACAGTGAAAACATTTTTCATTTTAATGTAAAAACATGAGAAAAAATTTTGTAAATCAATCAATAAGTTTGTTCTATTTGAATTTACCATGCTCAGTATTCAATTTTCTAATGTGTTTGAGATATTTTCCTAAAATCATACAGTATCACTTTGTTTTAACCAATTTTTAACGAATTTGAAAAGGAAAGCTCTTAAATTGGATGGAAGACATTAGAGATGTAGAGAATCTGAGGACCTAACAGAGATGATACAAGGTTAAAGTTCCTTATATTTTAGGCCATGTGGATATGGTTTCTAGAACAAATAAACTAGTTAATTGTGGGGCGTTTTTTTCTGAGAATTTTTATTTAATTTTGTTTTACTGTGCTGATGCAAGACTTACGTTGCACTTCTATATTTGTGGGGTAAGGCCAGATCCTAGCTGAAAAACCTCTAAGCTCCAATCTGACAAGTGTTTATACTCTATTCATTTAAATACTGCATTAAAAAAAACACCAACCCACTATGCATCTTCTACATATTAATCATTAACTCTCCCATCAAATACTTATTTTTAAATTCAGCAAGAGAAAATAAAAATAAAATAAAGAGAAAAACCGTACATTTAAACATTCCCTGACTGGATGAGGTTCAACAAGGCCAAGTGCCGGGTCCTGCATCACAAGAACCACATGTAACATTGCAGACTTGGGGAAGAGTGGCTGGAAATCTGCCTGGTGGAAAAGGACATGGGGACATTGGTCAAGAGCTAGCTGAATATAAGCCAACAGTGTGCCCAGGTGGCCAACAAGGCCAACAGCATCCTGGCCTGTATCAGAAATAGTGTGGCCAGCAGGACTAGGGAAGTGATTGTCCCCCTGTACTAGGCACTGGTGAGGCCGCACCTCAAATACTGGTTTCTGTATTGCTTCCCTCACTACAAGAAGGACATTGGGGTGCTGGAGCATGTTCAGAGAAGGGCAACAAAGCTGGTGAGGGGTCTAGAGAACAAGGCTGATGAGGAGAGGCTGAGGGAACTGAGGTGCTCAATAGAGCGCTTATTGCTCCCTACAACTACTTGAAAGAAGGTTGTAGTGAGGTGTAGGTCAGTCTCTTCTCCCATGCAGCAAGGGTTAGGACAAGGGGAAATGTCCTCGAGTTGTGCCAGGGGAAGTTTAGGTTAGGGAAGTTAGGAGAATTTACTTTACAGAAAGGATTGTCAAGCATCGGAACAGGCTGCCAAGTGAAGTGTTAGAGTCACAATCCCTGGAGGTATTTAAAAGACAAGTAGATGTGCTTAGGGATATAGTTTACTGGTGGTTTGGTAGTGCTGTGTTAATAGTTTAATTTGATGATCTTAAAGGTCTCTTCCAACCAGAACAAATCTGTGATTTATTGAAAATATAAATTTCATTGTTTCTATCTTGTTTCCTTTCTTCACTGGACTTTTTGGTATTTTGTAATGGCATCTATATTATTAAAAATAAAGTTTTATGATTCAGATGCACCCAACAGCACCTTTCATAGTAAGCAAGTTTGGAGACTACTTGTCTTAACTTTCTCACTGTAGTTAACATATGGAGTACATGAAAATGTAGTTTATGCGAGCTAGTTTACTCTCTGAGTGTGCTTGCCTCTAATTCATTATTAGCAGTTCAGTTACCTGATTTCCAAGGGGGTTGCAACTTTATATGACTTTGCCAATACAATTGTTTTGTTTAGGTTTGTTTTTTTTTTAAGTTGTATTTCTGAAACTGTTCCATATCAGTTTCAGCTGTCATTTTATACTAAAAGTCTGGCATTGTATGCTATTGAATAACTATCTTTTTTTAAAAAAAAAACCTATCTCTTCTGATCAGTGAATTGAATTTAATTTAGCTTTGTTGTAAAAAATATTTATATTAACTTAAAATTATTTGGTCATAGTTATAAACTGTTGATTAAAGAAAAAGAAGAAAAATAGATAGCTGTTTTGCAAATACTATGTGTATGGATTCTAGTGAGTAGGATTCTATTTGATATGACAGTTTATTTTGTACTTATGTGGATGTTTCATACAGACGAAAAAAAACCTCAAACATTAAAATATGCTACAGAAATTTTAAAAAGTCACAGGAGATGGTAAAAAATCAGAAACTTGATCCTACCAGACTTTTGCAACA
Source organism: Eurystomus gularis (assembly GCA_013400335.1). Classification (NCBI taxonomy): domain Eukaryota; kingdom Metazoa; phylum Chordata; class Aves; order Coraciiformes; family Coraciidae; genus Eurystomus; species Eurystomus gularis. The sequence goes on from VZZY01016110.1 coordinate 46,346, forward strand.
ATCTAACAATTTGTCTAACTTTATAATTTGTAATTTATCTAACTTTATAATGTCCAAGTAGTTTCTGAAATCAAATGCAGTGGTACCTGTCTTTTAAATTACCAGTGTTACTTTCCATATCTATGGAACATTTATGAGAGATTAATTCTCTGAACTGATACCTTTAAGTCCTTTTAATAAACTAAGTCTTGTCACATGTTAAATCTGCTTTTATTGTTGAACATTTTCAAATATGAAAGTATTTCCCTTTCCAAGTATTTGATCATGAATCATTCTTTCCACGATTAAATTTTCACACAAAGACAAATCATATAGTGCAGTTATACACCTATCAATCAGCTCTCCAGCATTTTTATGTCTTTGACTGAAATAAACTTTCTGTCAAAACATTTATTTTTAAGCCAAAGTATTTAGCAGATGCACATTTTTTTTCTTAGAGTTTTGAGTTTCAGGGAGACCATCTGCTATAAAAAGTAATTGTTTTGTAACTCACATTGATGTAAAATATATATATTTTTAATATATGTATATATACATATAGCTGTATGTATATACACATACACTCTTCCACCTGAAGCACAGTTATAGATGCAAATAGTTTCCATGAAATGATGAAAATAGGCGGTAGACGGGACTGTATCATAACCTGGTTGTTTCCCTGTAATGGAAACGTGCAGTTTTTACTTCCTGGCTAGGTATTTTCATTGCTGTATTATTAAGTGGTGCCTCCAAAGTAAGAAGAAGAGTGCCAGGGAAGTGTCTCTTGCAGCCAGAACAATCTTTAATTCTTGCATAAAGTAGGCATTGTTTACTGGAAAAATATTTCTGCACAAGTGTCATGGGTGAAGTCTGAAAGTATTACTCAGATAAGTGAAACATTAATTACATCTGCCCAGCATCATAATGGTTGGAAAATACCTTAAGGTCATCGAGTCCAACTGTTAACCCAGCACTGCCAAGTTCACCACTAAACCATGCCCCTCAGCATCACATCTATAAGTCTTTTAAATACCTCCTAGGATGATGACTGCAACACTTCTCTGGGCAGCCTGATCCAGCGCTTGACAACCCTTTCTGTAAATAAATATTTCCTAAAATCAAACCTAAACCTCCCCTGGCATAAATTGAGGCCATTTCCTATTGTCCTATCACTTGTTACTTGGGAGAAGAGACCGACACCCATCTTGCTACAACCTCATTTCAGGTAGTTGTAGAGAGCGACAAGGTCTCTCTTGAGTCTCTTTTTCGCCGGGCTAAAGAACCTCGGTTTCCTCAGTCTCTTTTCATCAGCCTTGTTCTCTAGACCCTTCACCAGCTTTGTTGCCCATCTTTGGACATGGTACAGAACCCCAATGTCCTTCTTGTATGTCTTGTCCTTTATACAATATGCCTCAACCTATCAATCCTGCCTGTCCAGACCCCTCTGTAAAGCCCTCCTATCCTCAAGCAGATCACCACTCCCATCCAACTTGGTGTCATCTGCAATCTTACTGAGGGTACACTCAATCCCTTTTTCCAGATCATTGGTAAAGATATTAAACAGAACGAACCCCAATACTGAGCTCTGGGCAACATCATTGGTTGTCAACTGAATTGAACTCCCTTCACCACAACTCTTTGGGCTTGGCCATCCTGCTGGATTTTTATCCAGCTCATTCATGAAGACTTAATTTGTGCAAAATATATGTAACTTAAGTAATCAATTCAGTTTTGTCTGAATTGTTCATGTGTAAATATCTCCCACATTGACATTTCAGGAGTTGGAGTAGATGACCTTTAAAGGTCCCATCCAACCTAAATGATTCTATTATTCTAATGATTTGTATTAAGATAATTAAGTGGCCTGAAAGCACAGTAGCAAGTGATCTACAAACATCTTAGACAGAAACCAGATACCTTGTTTAAAAAATAAAGCCTTTTCTGATACTTATTTTCCAAACTTCAAACTCTGTTAAAATATTTTTTACTAGTATTTCAGTAGTTACATGAACTAGATCTTACCACACCTCTGGGCTTGTGAGAAAAACATGAAATGTGGTAGCAAAACAGTGTTATTATACTATTTATTTTATTGTGGCAACACCTATCTCCTTTGGTTTGGTTGTTGGGGAGGGAGGCATTTGATTTTCTTCTGGTGCTGGAACATGAATGCTACATATTGTTTTGTCACATAGACATGCATAGATGATATGTTGACAAAAATAATTATGAATAAAATAGACTCCAGATGACCAAGTGGAAAGAATGGATAATCTTTACTAATCTTAACTGGCTACATCAGCACTCAGTTTACATGAGGACAAATAATGTAGCATTGATAAATATCAACAGAATCTCTTGATTATTTATTTTTTTAATAGCATGCAATTCACAAGCAGAACTTTCAAGCAAGTAGAATATGCAAGTCAGATATCTATTTCCTTTTGTCGTCTGTTGAATCTTTACCATTGTTTTGTGGATATTCCATTTATCAGCTCACTCTTGCTCTGTTCAGTTATCACACATCTCAAGCTGCAAAAATGCTGCCAGATGTTTTCTTAGAATATTTGTCAATATTTAATTTATCTTTTTTACTGTGAACTGGGATTACATGAATATTTGATGAAGTGGCAAGACGAATATTCTCCCAGTTAGTCACAATTCAAAAGAATTTTAGTGGTATTTATAGAAAGAAGTTTTTAATTTATTAACATTTGATTTTTATTCTGAGGTCAAGTACAGAGACTTTTGATGTGATTTATACATCCATTTAAGGTAATTCAGTTTTTCATGCTGACTGATCATGAAACTGTTTAGATACAAACAAAGGTTAATAATTTAGTATTAAATGTAGTAAAATACAATTGTCCTTACGTTTCGAAAGTCTCCCTTGATTTATTCTACAGCAACTTAAGCCTATTGCTTTTTGTGTAATCCATTACAGATACAGAAACCAGACTGCTGCCTTCCTCTCAGCAGCAGTTTCTCATGCATTTGAAGACTGTCACATCGTGTCTCCAGGATCTTTTCTAAACTAAAAAACTTAAATTCCTGTAATCGTTTGTAGTGCACTGTTCCCTAGATTTCTACTCATGCATATGTATACATACAGATATACATCACAAATAATGACAATATAATAGTATCTATAAAATGAAAGGATACTTTTAATATGTTTAAATCCTGCAGTATATTATTAAAATACTGTAGTTGTCATCTTTTAGCTAGGAAGGACTGACAGGCTCAGTCCTTTATCCTGTAATATTAAAAGTCTAGAAATGTTAAATGACTAGCTCAAAATTAATTACCTAGACTCTTTAGAATAAGTTCATTAAGCACATACTCATGTAAATAATGCTGTTTAAAATGATAGGCAGTTCCTGTAGTTGTACAAAAAACGTGGGATCCTGAAATGCTTCTCAAAACTCCTCAATCTCACTGTCACCTTTATTTCTTTCTGTTGTTAACTGAGCAAGTCAAAAGACAAAGAAATTTAATCCAATTCAATGAATGTCATAGTCATTTATTACATTTGCTGCCAGAACTCTCTCCCATCAGTTGTTTAACATCGTTTAAGTCTTGCTTCACTACAGGACAAATCCTGAACTGGCTACTATTTATGGGGAAGCAGGAATGTTGGAAATACCCCTGCTGCAGAATCCTGCTGGCCAAGACAAAAGTCAAGGGGGAAATCTGAGGTTGCTCAGCTGAGCCTATCATATTACTTGTCTGAAAAAGAGCATTTCATGGCCCTAGTTATGTTGGCAATTGTTTAATGGGTGATAATGTTGCCAAATCCTTTACCTTGAAAAATCTTGCTTTAGAGAACAGGGCACCAAATGAAACCAATTTCACATTTCTAGCTCTAAGCTGGGGTTTACTAAAGTTCTGTAAAGAAACTGTACTACTACTTGTGTATCTTATGAGATACCTTTTCTATGCCATTTCATCCTAACATAACTAAGACATGTTAACATGCAAGAACTTGTAATGATCTATTGGTAATCCAATAATAAGCCTAGCATAAGGGAACACGTATTTGATAATCAAATATTATTAAAAACAAACCACCTGTTCAATAACCAGTCATATACAGTTTGTCTTTCACTAAAAAAACTTTATTGGCTGGATAGCTAGTGCCGTGCAAAATAGAAAGACTGTGTCCTTTTAGGTAGGGAAATAGAAGGTCAAAATACATTGTTTTACTTATATACTTTAAAAGACCCTTTAGCATATTACCCTGCTGCATCCCAGGATAAATAAATAAAAAGAACCTCTATCTATTCTTTAAAAGCACTGTTTTAATTATTGTATTTTATCATTGTGAAATGATATCTGGAGATTTTAATTCACTCATTCCAAGTGAATTGTCTTTAAGGCTGGTACCTGACAGAGGCGTATCTGACTGGTGTATTTATGTTACACTTGGATGCATTTCCTCTATCTTCCAGCAAAAAAATGGAGTTGCAGCTGTTGCAGCTTGAAGTCTTATAAATAAATTGTGTGGTGTGAACCACCTAGCATACCTTATCTTGCCAAAGGAATAGCTTATTGTAGTACCACAAATAGATCAAACATCTCTGGAGAAGACATAGGTTTTCCTAAATGCTTGGAAGGCTTTTTTCCCCACTCTTTGCCTTACTACTTCCCACTGCCAGCAATATATTTTGCAAAAAAAAAAAAACCACCAAAAACAACTGGATACTCTACAGTAACTCCAGGCTTTTGCAGATTGGACTTCTGTGTTTGTTTTTAGTATTGTATCTATTAGGGAATGTAACAGCGATATTTCTGTGTGATTTATGACTAATGCTCTATTTTGAGGTGAATTTTTAAGTTGTTCTTTAGGGCTATATTCTTAATGACTTCAAGAGGCCAAGTTCTAGTTAGTAACCAAGCCTTTCTTACATAAGCATGCACTATAAAGTAAGTATGGCATACTTATAATAAAAAAAAGTGAAAAGAGACATTTTTAAATTTACTTTGCTTCTAGGAGTGCATATTTTTTTTTAAAAAAGCATTAAAAATAGCAACTGGCAAGTAAAAACAACATCAGGAAAGCAAACATAGCACCTTAGGTCTTAGATATATTCTACTAAAATTCAAAAGTGTAAAGACAAAATTCTGCCCCAGCTAAGTCAGATCAGTTTTCATTTAAGTCAATAGACACTGTGAGTGAAGATCTAAGGCAAAATTTACTTCTAAATTTGTCTCTGTCCTACCACGACCCAGTGAAACATAAGAGTTATTCACATCAAAACAATAAAAAAAAAGTACCCCAGGACCTAGAATTAGTCATCTCTCTCTCCATCGCAAACTACTTTTCCTTAGGGTTTGCCTAATACATTATATATAATACATAGCTCACAGAGCTGACCATGACCTACATAATCAATCATTACTGTTTCCATTTTTATTATCTTGCTCACACATTGAAGAAAGAAGGTTTTGCTTTCTCCTGGCCTTATATGAAGATCACTGAAATCCATGGAAGACTCCTGCTGACTTCAGCTGGAGCTGAATTGGCTCTGAATGAGCGATGTTTGACATCATAATAGCTTAACGCCACACTAAAAGACAACTGTGGCTCACTGATCCTGATGTTGCTTCTGTGGCAGAATTGTTCCCAATTTAGGCCTGCTGTAGCAGGCATCGAAAAGCAGAGGCAGGGTGTGGGAATGTTTACCAAAGGAATCAGTTGCAGAAACACCATTGGGATTGAAACATCCTATTGAATCAGTGTAGCTCCAGAGAGCTTAGCAGAACCAGAGGAAGCAGGGAGTAGGTGGGTAAGTAGAAGGAGGAACAGGAAAAAAATTGTGAACGGAGCTAACTGCTTCTATTGCTTCCATGGGCATGAGATATATCGGACAGTGTGATTTTTGTGGTGTGTGTATGTGTGATGTTTAATTTCTGCTACGAAGAAGAAATACATAGCTTTTTAATTTACCCTTTAGGTTTTCTGTTAAAACTGTGACATTCATAGGAACCTCAATTTATCTGTACAAATACTTGGTTTATATTTGTGGTACTATGGACTTACAGTGTGGAATCAATCCCTCATTCCAAGCCTTTTCTGCCTGCTTCTGACTTCTTTGGTACTTATTTCTCTGTATCTTTGTTCAAATTTTCAGTCCTGGAGAACTGAATTATATTCATACTATTAATATATGCTGCCTCCATTCAAATTTTCAGAAAAACAAGGTTTATAACTGTGAACCATATTAGATTTTGAAAATATAACCTGTGTTCAAAAAGGGAAAAATACTCCACCTACTTTGGAAAAAATACTTGAAAACTTCTTAGTAATTTACTCTTATCTTATTCTGAATAATCTATCTGAATTACATAATTACACTCTGTTCAAGAAAACTATTGCTTGCATTTGCTCAGTAGAGACATTTTGTTTCAGAGGAAAAACACGGAAGTTTTTTTTACACTCTACATATTCCAGATGACAGATGCAATAGCCGCATGGAAGTTTTCTCAAAACTGCTATTTTTGTTACTTTGGTCTATAGGGTTGTGGAAGACCAGCCCACATATTAAGATGTCTTTTGAAGTCAGCTCTGTCGGGGTCTTTCCAGGAACAGGAAACCGGAAGTTATTAGAATACGACTAAGTATAAAATTCAAATCAGGAAAAGAAACTCTCTCTTTTCCCCCCTGTTCTGAGTGGAGAAACACCGTTGTCTCTGCTGTTGCTACGCCTGTCGCAGCGCCGCGGGAGAGCCCCGGGCAGCTCCAGGCCAGGGGAGGAGGGAGCATTCCCCGCTCCGAGGAATTCTAGGAATCCACTGGAGGAAGAAGCCGCGAGCCGCCCGCTGCCGTGAGCCAGAAGCCACCGCTGGGCAGGGCCCCCCCGGCCGTAGCCGTCCCGGCGGGCACGGAGAAAGCCGTGCCGAAAGACTGCTGACGTCACTGAAGCTGCCCAAGTCTGCCGGTCGAACGTCGTCGCCCCAGCCCCACGGGGACCCTCGCCACAAGCCACCATTCACACATAAGTTATATTTCTGACATAATCGACTTCTTATTTTGCCCTGTTCTTTCCGCTATTTCCAATTCTCCTCAGGAAAGGGGGAGTGAGTGGGACGTCTTTTGATACCATAGTATTTATATACTCATTGGCCTCATAATTGCCTATGAGCCTGGTGGGGAGGTGGTCAGCTTAGCCCTCAATTTCCCCTTCTGGGAGGCGGATGGACACCTGCACTTCCGACCACAACAAGGATATCAGATAGGAAAATTAAAACTTTGGATCCGCAGTTTTAAACATTTTCCTGTGGCCCATAAGCACTAAGATTCTGATGTGGATGTAACAAAATAAAGCCTTTAGTATATGGAGAAAACAAATACATGGAACCAGAGGCCTCAGAAATAGATGGGGCATGATTCAGTGTGAGCTGAAGATAATATGTGGGACAAAAAAAAAGCAAGGAAAAAATCTTAGTTCTAATATGAAACTTTACTAAGGAAGCTAGGTCTGAAACAAAGATAGGGGGTAGGAAAAGCAGTAATTCACAGTCTGATGAAAAAGAAGCAAAAGGGTTAATATACCCTGTTGCCACAGAGACATCCACAAAACAGGCAGAAGCAGCTATCCAGAAGTGGGGGTTTATTGTAGCCAGTTGCCCGGCACTCCAGACAAAAACAAATTACAAGTTTAGATGTCTGTTGGGAATATAACTACTGCATAAGTAATTCCAAACTCTAAGGAAAGATAAGCCAAAAGGGGCATACACTCACTCATAAAGGGGAAGCTTCCCACACAGGAGTACCCAAGGTATCACTCACCTGAAAAGAGAGAGGGCTGAGACTCACAGTCTGTGGGTGGTGTATCCAAGGGGAGGGTCAGACTGACAGGCCCACTACTCTTCAAAGAACCAACTCAATTGATTCTTAGGTGGGGCCCCATTTATACCCTTGTCAAGGGTGTATTGTGTTCATTCTGATTGGTTGAGGGGGAAGCCCACAACAAAAATAGGCTAAGGGTCTAGACCTGGAGGCACCAGCTAATCACCATGAGGTGTGGTTTTGGCTGAGGTGCCAAACCACCCTGGCAAGCCCTGTTCTTGTCAGCTTTCTGTCCTGGAGGCTGCACCTGCCACACCTGTTCTCCAGGACATAAAATACAGCTCTGTGAGATTCAGTGTTCCTCTACAGTCAGCATACTGGCTAAAAAAGCATGCCTATTCTGACGTGTCTATGCAGAGAAAGAAAACCCACTAATGATTTCAATTAGTTCGTTAGTTTAAATGCCACAGGTATGTGTTATAAGTCTACAGACTTAAATATTTTATAAGATCCATTCAATCATTATTATTGATGCACTGTGTGCCATGTATCTAAATTCCTGGGTTTTACAGTTTGTTCTTTAAAAGCTTAGAAAATCACAGACAAATAATCTGTATTAAAAGTGTTCATATATTAAATAGCCATTATATTTCATGACATGCCATTATTACTGGATCCTTATTTAGCTCCCTTGTATATGTTTCAGGATATAGAATGTAACTACAGTGATTTTTTTTTTCCTCTTTTATGCAACAGCCCATTGTTACTTGATACACAGCATGCTCCTTCAGCAGCAGTGATGCGAGTGAAGGAGGTTATATTATCTCTAAGACCACTATGCTATACAAGCTGGATGCTATACTAATATCCCGAAGAACAGGACTCTAACTGCCATGAATTTCCTATGAAACACTGTGCAGGACTCTCAAGCCAGACTTTTCCTTTCCTTCCTTCCTCTAAGTAAACACACACACACACAGAGACAATCTTTCCGTATTCTCACAGTTATATGAGGCAGGCAGGCAGGGAGCAAAAAGAATTGCTCAGGGAATGAAGGCAGTAAATCCAGAGCACTGAAAACAACAGAGCAGGACATTAAAAAGCCTGTACTTAGAGTGTCTGCCTCTACTCTGATGTAAATATTCAGTATTCAAGCAAATCAGGACCAGTCAGCATGGGTTTATGAAAGGCAAGTCCTGGTTGACTAACCTAGTGCCCTTCTGTGACAAGGTAAAGTTCTAGGGCCTGAGCAATAGGCCCTGAATTGAAGTTGACATATGGATGAATCTCACAACTGGACAGTGTGACTGAAACCAGCAGAGGGTTTTTCTCTGCTGGGAAATTAGCTGATTAGCTGTGAGAACAGACACACAGCTATCCTGAGAAACAGATGATTTAGGACCAAAGCAGATAGAGGTGCCTCCTCCTCTTTGAGTTTCTTCCCAGGCTTGGCTGACCTTGGACCGAACCCAATAAGGAGGAAAAATAGCAAGTGTCCTGCTTTTGAAGTTGTTTTTGAGGATTGCCTATGCAACCTGAATTGTTTACTCAACAGTATAAAAGCTGG
>VZZY01016111.1:3869-28672 GCA_013400335.1 Eurystomus gularis
TATCTTCAGGACAGCTGTTTGAATAGTACTCATGGATGTAACACCTGCAACACATCTATTTCTGAATCACACAAGATCTAGTCTGAAGACAAGCTAATCCTATTCAAATTGAAAAGACACAGAGCACAACTATTTTGGGTAAAAGAGAATACAAGCATGCTAAAGTATAAAAGAAAATACAATAAAGAATTAGGTAACAAATATGAAAACTCTGTATTTTTTCCAAATGCTGCTCTGATTTTTTTTTCTCAAGTGACACAAAGAAGCATGCTAACATTATCCAAGTATAATATTGAAGACAGTAATTCTGTCAAACGAACCACAGTATATTCTTTGGATTTAGTCATATTACACTGAAAGGAATGGTTATGAACTGATGACAAAGGTAACATCAATTTTAACTCTCTCTTTCAAAGTATATAGACATCTTTGGCACTCCCCTGCACACAGGCAAACCATGTCCCACTGTCTGTAAAAGGATTAGGGCTCACTCTGTATCCTCACATTAGCAGGACTGTGGTTGGAAATGAACACATGAACAGCACAATTTTTAGGTGACAAAGGAAAGCAGACTGAACAGCTGAGAAATAATAAATTCACAAAAAAAAGATAGCTAATACACTTTAGAATATGTTAATAATTTTTTCCTGCTGTGGTTCAGGTTAATTGTTCATGGTGCAGGTAATGAGTAATTAGTTCATTGTTTATAAATATAACCATACAGGAATGGAAACCTAAAATGACTCCATCACTTATTCCCAGAGGACATCTTTTTGTTCATACAGGCAATATTTTTAAAGAGTTATTTCAAATGCTAGCACTCCAAGTACAAGCAGAAAGTCTGGATAGCTGGAGGGCACCCCAACCAGTTTTTGCTGACTACCTCATCCCTGCCTCTAAAATTATCACATGACTGAATTGCATAGTTTCACCTTGCAGGGAGAGCAATTAGTTTGCCTGCTCCTCTCCCACCGGAGACAGAACACCAGCCTCCCACATTTCAGACAAATACACAGCACAGAGAAAATGTTCCTGTGCTGATTTAAAGAATAATAGTTGGCTTACATTTAATTGTAGATTTCGTCCAACCATGCTAAACCATCCCCCTACTAATCCTAACGTTAGAAAAAATGCATGTAGGAGAAATGAAGTAGGTAAAAATAGAAGTGCAAGACATTTATTTACTTTTAAAAATACTACTATTATGCTTCAATATTGAAAAATTATATTGAATCAATATATTTAACATCACCATGTATTGTGAGAGAGATGTCTGCCTAGTTTTTGATGATCATTCGTCATATATCCTGATATTTTCTCAGCAGAAGTGTCAAACAATGCAATAGTGACAAATTCCCCACACTGTGCCCCTTCAGCCCTTGGAATTTAACTCCTCTCACATTACAGTATTTATTGAATTTCCAAGCCAAACGGTGTTCTGCTTCATAAAATTCTGACAAGTGGACTCTGCCAAGCTAATAACGGCTTCATTCTGCTGAAATAAACTTATTTCACTGCGGCAAACAAAATGACATGACCTGGAAAGGTTATTTTTAACTGGGTAATGATTCAATACAAACCAAGCTTCTCTCACTAGACTCCCGAACAGTGTTAAGAAAAATTTCTTAACTGTAAGAATGTCCTAACACCAGTTCTCTTCTTCTCTGCACTCTCTGGACATGGCATGGCAAATGTTTTCCAGTTTGTGTTGTTTGATTTTTTTATTCAATACTTCAGTAAACTTGTTAAACAATGCCTAATGAGAATACCTCAGTGGAGTGATCTAGGAAGCTGCAAAGCACATACAAGGAGGTTGTGTCCTCACATGTTCTTTTTTCCCCCCATTTTAACAGTCTTGGTCTATTTCTTTGTCAAAGTTACATTAAAATTGCCTTAATATATAACCAATTTGAGAATTATTGCTTTGAAACATGTTACTTGATGTATTGATATCTCTTGTCTCTTAATCTTACACTAATTTTGACAATACCACCATTACAGAAGTATGAAGAATAAAGGATTAGATTACTTATTTGACCTTCCAGAAAGGCTACATCCTCTACGCATGTTTCAAGTTCTTCATACTGGTCATTCAATTAGTGAATACTATTGAGGCAGTATTCATGAAATGCCTTTTTCAAGCTACCTATATTCTGCTACTCATACTATGCAGTTTCTGCAGCCTACACTCAGGAACTAACCATCAGTTTCAGGTCAGATCTACATCAAGTTTCAAATGACTGAAGAACATGAGGGAACCTTTGTAACAGCTGGAATCTTGTAAAAACATGCTGCACCCTGCCAGGTCCATTTTCTGAGTTCTAATAAAAGAGACAACCCTTGACTGCAAACAGCCAGGCTTCTTGTGATGCAGTTCATTTAAAGAAGTCTTAGAACTCCTAATGCAAATAGAAGAAGCAGAGTAGTGATAATTCACCAAAATTATGAGTCTGAGAGAATAAAGGGAAAAAAGAAAGAAAAAAGGAAAATGAACCGGAAACCATAACAGTGAAAGAAGGAACACTGTCATTCTGGTCAGTAATGTAGCATTTTCTGTACTTCAACAACAGTACTGGTGAAGGAGTAGGAATTTTGAAATGGTCCCTGAAATTACTTAACATTAAGCTAGAAAAATGCAAATAGCTATATTTGTCAGGTAAATTGTCTTAGTTGGTCTTTTTTTTTTCTTTTTAACAAATGCACCAAGTCATTCAAAACACACAATAACCAGAAAGTTTCTCCGTAGCGTGCTGAAGTCTCAGATCTATTAGTCCAACAGTTAAGTTGATATTAACAACCCTTATTCTTACCACTTGCAACAAAGGTGGCTAGTGGATTCTGGGCTGCATGAGGAATGCTAACAGCTGGCCAAGAGAGGTGATTCTTGCCATCTACCCCACCATAAATTTTACATCTGTCTGTCTTCTGAGAGTGGAAGATACAAATTCATTTATATTATTGTTTTCTCTAGGAAATATTGTACTTGTCACATGTAAAAGATTGTGAGTCATATGGCTTCAGGAATACTTGTTTCTGACATCACGTTAACCTCTTCTTAGACATTTAGGTTTTTTAAGTTTTGCAGTGTTCAGTTTCTTTTTAGAATGTCCAGACCTTGGATTATCTGTGTGGTGCGGTCAACATGCTGGAGGGAAGGGATGCCATCCAGAGGGACCTTGACACACTTAAGAGGTGGGCCAATGCCAAACTCATTAAGTTCAAAAAGGCCAAGCGCAAGGTCCTGCACCTGGGTCGGGGCAATCGCAAGCACAAATACAGGCTGAGCAATGACTGGATTGAGAGCAGCCCTGAGGAGAAAGATTTGGGGGTGCTGGTTGATTAAAAGCTCAACATGAGCCAACAACACACAATTGCAGCTCAGAAAGCCAACTGTATCCTGGGCTGCATTGAAAGAAGTATGGCCAGCAGGTTGAGGGAGGTGATGCTCCCTCTCTACTCCTTGCTCATGAAGACCCCACCTGGAGTACTGCATCCAGCTCTGGAGCCTCCAACACAACAGGGACTTGGACCTGTTGGAGAGGGTCCACAGGAGGGCCACAAAGATGATCAGTGGGCTGAAACATCTCTCCTACAGGACAGGTTGAGAGAGTTGGGGCTGTTCAGCCTGGAGAAGGGAAGGGTCTGGGGAGACCTTATTTGCAGTCTTCCAATAATTGAAGGGAGCCTACAAGAAATCTTGGGAGAGACTTTTTACACTGGTGACAGGACAAGGGGCAGTAGCTTCAAACAGGAAGAGGGTAGACTTAGATTAGAAATTAGGAAGAAGTTCTTCACTATGAGGGTGGTGAGTCACTGGAATAGGTTGCCTGGGGAGGTTGTAGATGGCCCAACACTGGATGTGTTTAAGACTAGGTTGGAGGGGGCTTTGAGCAATCTGGTCTAGAGGAAGGTGTCCCTGCTCATGGCAGAGGGGTTGGAACTAGATGATCTTTAAGCTCCCTTCCAACCCAAACTATTCTATGATTCTATGATTCAAGTGGACAGCGTTCAGTTCTCATTTTAAGTATGTACTGGTTTTTTTTTGTTACAGAAGTATTGCATGACATATGAAAATTTAAATACCCAACCCCAAACAAAGCAGAAGAGGTATAATTTTAATTGCTACAGAATATTGTAATCATCAGTTTTGACAACAGCCACCCCACAAAGGTTTAATGAGAACACGGCAATATTGCTTTGAAACTATTTCCTAGTTTGTTATCCTAGCATAAGTTGCCACAGTTTTTATTGGTGCTGATTTGAAGTAGATCTGAGAGCACTTATATAGCTCAATTACTCTTTTCACAAGATGCATCTAGGAACAGCAAGAGTATGTTATTTACTACTTGATTGAGTGAACTTATCCGGACTTCTAGCAAAAAGCCTGATTTTACTAATCATCCATGTTTATCACTACTATTTTTGTTGGTACTAACAGACTGAGAAAAAGTAGCCAAATTATGCATTAATGTTAACAACAGTACATTTTAATTCTGTGTCATTAACCACAGAACCACAACATGGTTGAGGTTGAAAGGGACCTCTGGAAGTCATTCGGTCCTACACTCCTGCTCAAGCAGGACTACCTAGAGTTTATTGTCCAGAATCAGCTTTTGAATATCTCCAAGGATGAATACTTCACTACCTCCTTACTGGCCAACTTGCATCAGTGCTCAGTCACCCTCACATTAAAGAACCTCCACTGTTTTACTTGATGTCCAATGCCAGGACAGCACAAAATGTGTATAAGCAGAGCAATTATGACAATTACATATTATTCTGCTGCTGGACACCACTAAAAAGAGCCTGGCTCCATTTTCTTTACATCCTCTGTTTGTACACATAGAGAAGATACCCCGAGCCTTCTCTTCATCAGGTTAAACAGTCTTAGCTCTCTCACCCTTTCCTTGTAGGAAAGGGGGCCCTTCTCTGGACTCTTCAGTATGATCACATCTCTCTTGTACTGGGAAGCTCAGAACTCCAGATGTGGCTCACCAGTACCAGTAGTCAGAGGTGATTGTACAGTGGAATACTGCCGGCTTCAGTAGAGGAACACTCACAAGCACCAGGCTGCCTTACAGTCTGAAAAGCTGTTTTACAAGACTTCCATGTAATATTAAGTTGTTCAGAGTTCAGAGACATCTTTCCACACTGTCAAGTTGTAAAAGAAAAGAGGAATCATATTAAGGTCATGAACAGGAACAACCCAATTCAAAGCTCTGTAATGTTCATTAGAAACAACAGCAAGCATGATTTACAAGTGCTTCACTAGGATATATTTGTTTCAAAATTTTTTGCATTTTAGGAACAATTTTACTTTTTTTAAGTACAGGCAAAGTGATAAATGATAACAAGTCTATAAAAATTAGTTTGAAATTTACTTATTATAAACACTGCAGTTGTTTGCAGTGTAGAAGCATTTGAAGTAGAATTCATAAAATATTTTAAATCATGCTTGTGACAAAACCCAAATTTATACAGTATACCCTCAAGAGCTTTCTCACAGGTGCTTCAAAAAAAAAAAGATTGGCAGAACCTTTATCTTTCCATTCAACAAATCTCCATTTTTTAATAACCAAGATTAAATGGGATTTAATTGTGCTGTATTTATTTCCCTACTGAAAGATATTTCTCTAGCAGCAAATAAGCTACTAAAGTTCTTTCTGGTTTGCAAGCACTATTGGTTTAAATGTATTTGTAGAACATTATTTTTTAGTATCTGAAAACAGTAAAGGGCATTCACTTGCTTGCAAGACAAAATTTGAGAAGAGGGCACACAGTCTGCTTTCAGTGTCAGTAAAATGCACTAATCAAATGTCATTCCAAAAGAACATAACAAAAATGTTATTATTTACAAAATTCCAACTGGATAGCTACAAAAACTTGTTGATATTTTACTGAAATTGAATGGATGACCCAAAAATGAGGACAGTTTTCCAAAATGAGATTAGGAAAAGCACGATACATTTTTTTAAAAAATGCCATCCCATCTTAAAAGTTGCTAATTAACAAATCACATTAACTATATTGAATGAGGTTATACTTAATGCAGAAGTACTTGAACTGCACAAAAATATGGGGACTTTTTGTTTAATTGCAAGTGCTATTTCAATGCCTGTTATAACTGATTTCTCCCCAGGTATTCTTTAGTTAATTTCTATTCATAATTCCTTTAATAAAATTGAATTAATAGAGCTATCTGGTATATAACTGCTAAGTACACGTATTAAAAACAAACTACATACTGAGTCACTGAGGCCTGCTTATCTGTAAAATCCCTTTATGTTCATATACTTTACTATAAACTGCTACTAACAAAGTGTATTGTTTATAAAATACCAGAAAATTAAAATTGGGAGATGGCTAAACAGTCTTTCCATACTAGCTGAATGTCTTATATTCAGAGATTTCAAAAGATACAGTGCTTATGTCTGTGTGAAAATTCACAACAGTTCACCAGAATGGCAGTAAAAAAAACAAATATAAGAAAAATTTTTTTTTAGAAACCCCAAAACAACAACAAAAAAGAAACAAATATATTTATTCACACAATTGAAAGCAAATGCATAAAGGAAAAAAAAAAAACCAATAAATCAGTCCAAGCTGGAAAATAAATCAAGTCCAATCCTAATAATGTTGCTGCTGAACATGGAGAGAGATCACATGCCATGCAGAGAGCATACATATACTTTAATAGACATTATGGCAATAAATTAAAACAATACAATTTTATTTTGTATAGGTGAAGAAAGAAGTAGCATAAAGCAACATATTAAAAGACACATACATTTGATAAGATGCCAGGAAAATTTCACAACAAATACACCTTTAGGTTCAATTCTAAATTCTAAAAAATGCTTATGCACCTGATCCAGCTTAAGCACACAAGTAGTCCCAGGGATCAAGTGCTTCAAACTGCTTCTGTGTTTTACACAATCAGGCCTGTATGGAAAGACCAAAAGTGAGCAAGCAGAAGTCCTTCTGGAAGAGGTTTTAACAACCTGAACTTTGTCTACCATGATTTTGTGTTTCTTTCACATTTTCTGCCTTTGCCTTTTGTGAGTTAGCTGCTAATCACCACCTCATACTGGAAAACCTGACAGACAAAAAAAAAAAAATCTATAAAAAATCTAAAAAAAAAAAAAGAGGGGAGAGAAATGGAAATATTCTAGTGACCAAAATGTGTTGACTTTACTGTGACACTTTTTTTCCAACATCAGCTTTATTTCTCCTAGTAAAATGTCCACATTCCCCAACAAGTCTTTTAAATGGCACACTTTTTAGGTATCAGAATAGAGTTCCTTCAGTCCCTGACTCAGCTACAGCCCTGAAAAATCTTAAAGCAAACTCATCTTAAAAATTTTTTCCTACTACTCCAAATAACAAAGCTCAAGAAAACAGACACCATCTGTTGTGTACATCTGGGTGTACAGAAGATGGTAGATGATCCAAAAACACACGTAAAAATACACAAAAATCAAGAGCAATGCAACCCGCTAAATAGGAATTTGCCAGGTTAGGATAAGTCAGGTGTACTCACATGAGATCTTTTACTAATAAGTGGTCTGTACTGAAAAATCATGGAGAAATGTAATACAAGAGTAGAGAAGTCCAGAGAATTCTCAGACTGATAGTAAGGATAAGAAAACAAACCAGAGGAGGTTCTCTGATCAGAGCAACATTTATTTCAGCTGATGTCTCTCTAACATGGCAAAACTTCCACTATTGCTTTCATAAGCATATGTAGTTCTGCCCCATTTTGAAGAGGGTAAACAAACTCAAATGCTAACACACCAACAACTCACTCATCAAGGCTGAAAACTTTTAGAAAACATCTCTGATGGCAAACTGTAGAGTGCACACTGGGCACAAATTTTCCTTTCCAATATCTGTATAATCAAAAGTCTCAAAAATAAATTGAATTTACAACCCCAAACTAGGGATAAACAAGCATAAAATTAAGCAGAGTCCTAAAGACTGAGTGAAGAATAGAGGAAGGTCATTCAGCGTGCAAATCCAGGTTTCTACTGTAGTGAGAGACCAGCAGGTGCTCAAGGCTAGATGTGCAATACAGTCTCAACCCAGATGCAAATCTTGATTAGGAGTCTGGATGTACTATTATTCTCCCAGATTAGCACTGCTAATTACAGATGAGCTGATCTATCTAGCTGAAAATAACTAATTTACTATTTGGTAGTGACAAGTGATATGTTTCTGTTTCACTTTATTTTTCATTAACCAAGAATAGTGACTGAGTGATACGGATGTTTTCTTTCAACAAGCAAGTAAGAAGAGCCTTGTATGTGAGATTCATGCTCTCAAGTTAACCCCACTTTGTCTAAAAAAAACCAAACCATTTCTGTGACAGATGAGTTGCCTTCAGTTTCTTCCATTTCCATTCATCTATTGATGTCCTGAAGAATCAGCTTTTCATTCATTCAGTGCCAGGTGTGTCATATAACTACCAGTTAAAGGATGATTCACTAAGCCTATACAATTTCAGGCAGAACACCTTTACTGCCAAGTGTTCTAATCCCTTGCTGCTTTCCTGTGCTATATGGTGGATTCCCTGCGCTATTTGGTGGATTCCCTACCCTCGCCCTATCTCATTCCACATGGGAGACTTTACTTCCATGCAGAGAACAAAACCGCCAAATAGCATTTACTTAAGATTATTCTAGAAAACACAGGATAGGACTCTCCCTCTAACACATAACTTGGACGAAACAGAGAAGCCATTTCCAGGATTTTTTTCCCACTTCCTTAACTTGATAGTCAAAAGGAAAAATGCAGAAAATTATTCACCAAAATATACAGGCATTTCAAATACACATTGATCACTATGGGTGTGCAGTGTCTTCCCATGCCATGTAAACCAAGCACTCCATGTTATACGTCAAACAAAACAAAGCCATAAATAAGCCTGCAACAATATCAGAAGTCATATAAAAGTTGAATTGTGCAAATTTAGTGTTTCATTTTGCACTACACTGAGGTGTTCTGAACCTTCTACACACATCGGGATGTATATAATGACAGTGATTCAATGCAGGTAATACCTTCAATGATTTCTAGACAGGACAAAGCATATGTTCCATACTAAAATATTCTAAATATTGCTAAATGTGTTATTCTGCAATGCACTTGGAAGTTGTTACACATACAAATGTTATCCTCCACAGCAATATATTAAAGTAACAGAAAAATACATGCTGTTCACAGCAACCATATTTTTTCCCCAAAAAAATACTGAAGCTGATCTAAATCACAATAAAGGCAGAAAGGGCAGAGAAGCTTATCAAGATCCTCTGAACAGACACAGAAGAACAGAAGTCAAAGATGATGAGCAAAGCTATCAAAAAGGCAGTACACTGCTGATAACACTTTTTATTTTTGATCTGATTTATCCCTTTGATTATCAATAGTTCTCACTTAATAAAGGTGGTGGCAACTCCTAAGCAGATTTATCTCTTAATTACAAATTTATACTCATGTTTTAAAAGCAAACAACTCAAATTTGTGTTGTTCTTTGGCTGCACAGTTCTTGTATTGTTATGAAGCTTTTGTAGTACATCATGTTTGTCAGTAGTAGAGTAACCCATTGCAGTTACGTGGCTCTTCTCAATGTCAAAAAGAGCAATTTTTTTAAGTTTAAAGGTATAAAAAATCCATTAAAGTTAATGTCATTCCAAAAGAAAAAAAATAAAGCAAAACTAAACAAGAGCCTATGCTATTTACTTTCCTACTGTATAACATCCTAATGTTAACATTAGCATCACATTGGTCTGAAATACGACAAGATGTTATTCCATAAATGTAGAGCTAAAAATCCAGTCCACTTAATTCTCTTTTTATCTGGATAAGACTAAATACATTTTTAAAAGGATGATACTGTTAGCACTTACAAAGACACTGCACTGCAGTACACTAGTCATCCTGCAGAGAAGTACATAGGTACTTCTGTTTCCCCTTTTGCCTTCTGCCCAAATAAAGCAAAGGTCTCACTATATTTCAGGCAACAATACATCAAGACAACATAAAACTTTTCCTTTATATTGACTAGACTTCACTTATTTCAGAATAAAATATTTTGTGCCCAGATCTTTCTCCACATAAGCCCATCTTCCTTGAGTGCACTGCAATTAACATAAAAGGTACACTTTTTCAGACTGTTATGTATCTTAAAAAAGACTTCAATCTTGCATCTTTATTAATTTTCCCAAGATAAAAAAATAGTCTTTTAAATTTTTCAATTAAAATCTGTAATTTTCAAAATACCTTTAGCTAATCTACCTCTATTTATCCAGAGCAGTACCACCTGTAATTATAACATAAGAGCTAAACTCACACATTAAAGAAAACGTGAAGTGGCAAACTAATCTCTCAAAAGATCATACATGGCAAAATTAAGGCCTGCCATAATGGGCTCTTAATTCAGTTCTGAGGCATATGCATTAATACATTTCCCCAAATTATATTAACTACGACCTCCACGATGCCTAATTCAATCTATACAGAGCAGTGATTGTATTCATGGAACAAGAAGGTATTCAAGATTTCATGTTACACCTGTATATATGTGAAGAATTCATGCTTTATTTACTACACACCACCAAAACTCTTTCCTGAGTACCCAAATCACTAATTTTTTCAATTTTTCAATACTGCTATGTGGTGCCAATTCACAAGCAATAATGTACATCATACATGTGTGTCACAGGCAGTCACATTATCTTATTTTATAACACAGGAACTGAGAAAAACAGCTGGGTCTGGATCAAGTTCTGCAAGATGGGGGCCTGAGAAGGTGTATTTGCTTTTGAGTAAAGTATGCTGAAAAAGTTCACAGTGGTGCAACAGTTGGCAGTGGTGCAACATTCCTGTTCAGACCTCTCAGGGACAGGGACTTAGAAGCTTAGCCTGGAGTCAGGTTACAGGTCTGAAGGAAGTTTCATTAGTTGCCAAGTCCAGTAAAGCTTGCTACTTTAGCAATAGAAGTTATGAAGGAAGGGAAGAACAGTTTCTCATTTATTCTACCTCAAGGACAGCTTTCTCTTGATTCTAATGTTCACTGCTAGGTTCAGTAAAGTCTAAAATTCCAAGATAAAAATTAGTTGTGAAATGTGGAAACAGCTTGTGTTTTACAATAATCTGGGTAGTGTCTCCAGGTTAATATTAGCCTATTACCACTGAAGCTGTATATTGAAAAAGTCTCAATAATTGGTTTGCTTACTGGAACACAAAGCCCACAGTGGAAAAGGAAATGCAAGCACAAAATGTAGAGGTGGGGCAAAACAGAGTAGCTGTGGCAATGTTGATGACCAGCAGATTCCTTTTAGTATGGAAATTAAGGTTGCTATTGGAACAGGAAATAAACTAGTTAAGTCTGCTAGTTGATCCAGCAAAGCCTTATAGCTTGGGATAATGACAGGGGTTGGAAGAGACAATCTGTCCCTCTCATTTCCTCTGCAAGGTCTCCACAGGACCAAAGCTTCTTCATTTAGTTATGATTTCATTATTACTGAAACACTGTTTGTTGTTTGCAACAGTGGTTTTCCTGACATATCTAAAAATCTAAATATACTACTCAAGAAAAGCAGTTTAGCTCTTATACTTTGATACACAATAGGAGAAGTCTATGATAAACATCATATGCTAATTTCATGCTTTGACAAATCAAATTCAAAGTCTGTTAAAGAAAGATTTCTCCGTATTCACTTCTCTTCACAGTCATTGTAAATAACTATTCATTATTTTTCTCCTTTCTACTTCGGCACACCTACTGTTTCAGAAACTGTTGACATACAGCTCTTTCATTTGGACCAATCTAAAACCTACTTGAATTAGCAGGAAGTTTTCCATCAATATCATCAAATTTGAATACTAACAACATTGAATACTAACAACCTGTTTCTTCTAAATAAGTTTAAATTGGTTCCAAAACAGGTTCTCAATGTACTGAAAGTCTTGCACGAGGCCAAAATAGCAGAGAATATACGAAATATATTACATGTTGTGTAAACATGGATTATGGAAGCATAAGAAATCCTCAGCTTTTTACTGTTTCTGAAGAGTCATAAATCTTGTTTTCTTCTTCCCCAGCTAAACCTATTTCAGGTTTAGCTATTTATAGATACATTCTAATCTATCCATCTTTCTTTAGGATCATTTAGTGCTGTCACAGTGTAGTTGTAAAGCACCATTAACAATAAATTTTAGTATAAAATATGAATTTGTATACCAACAAATGCCTGGACTTAAATAAAGAAAAAAATTATCCAAGTAAAAACTTCATAAATACTTAAAGTTATATAGGATAGCTAGTATCAGGGTATTAGTAGAACGTTAAAATATAGGTTGTCCCCATCAGGTACTTTAAATTCATTATTTTGATTCACACACTTGAAAATCTTGAATTTTATTTGAGACAGCAAATGAATTCAAATTTTGAGGGAAAAAAGCTCTTAAAATTTTTATTTTATAAGATCGCATATATAACTTTAAGGATTACAATTTACTGACTAGATAGAAAAACTATTTTTCTGCAATCATTAACTTTCAATTTATTTTTGAGACTGTTAAGTCATTTGATAATAGGTCAATTGTAAATAGGCATTTGCAAAACTACAGGAAAACATGTCATAACTCACTTTGTTAAAATTCAAAACTGCAATTAAAATGCACTACACCACTTTGACACACACAGGTCTATTAGGGCCGGACGGGATCCACCCAACAGTACCGAGGGAACTGGTGGAATTGCTCACCAGGCCACTGTCCTTTATCAACAGTCTTGGCTACCCAGGAAGGTTCCAGTTGACTGGAGGTTAGTAAATGTGACACCCATGTACAGGAAGGGCCAGAGGGAGGATCCAGGGAAGTACAGGCTTGTCAGTTTGACCTTGGTTCCAGGAAAGGTTATGGAGCAGACCATCTTCAGTGCCATGACGAGGTATTTACAGGACAACCAAGTGATCAGACCCAGTCAACATGAGTTTATGAAAGGCAGGTCCTGCTAGACTAACCTGACCTCCTTCTACAACAAGATGAGCTGCTTAGTGGACGAGGGAAAGGCTGTGAACATTGTCTATCTGGACTTCAGTAAAGCTTTTGACCCCGTTTCCTACAGCATTCACCTGGAGAAACTGGCTGCTCATGGCTTGGATGGGCGTAAGCTTTGCTGGATAAAAAATTGGCTGGATGGCCAGGCCCAAAGAGTTGTGGTGAATGGAGTTAAACCCCATTGGCAGCTGGTCACAAGTGGTGTTCCCCAGGGCTCAATACTGGGGCCAGTTCTCTTTAATATCTTCATCAATGATCTGGATAAGGGGATCGAGAGCACCCTCCGTAGGTTTGCAGACAACACCAATTAAGTGGGTGTGTTATCTGCTTGAGAATAGGGAGGCTCTACAGAGATATCTGGACAGGCTGGATCAATGAGTCAAGGCCAATGGTATGAGGTTCAACATGGCCAAGTGCCAGGTCTTGCTCTAGGGTCACAACAACCCCATGCAATGCTCCAGGTTTGCAGAAGCGTGGCTGGAAGCTGCCCAGTGGAAAACGACCTGGGGGCTCTAGTCAACAGCTGACTGAATACGAGCCGACAGCGTGTACAGGTGGCCAAGAAGGCTAAAGCATCCTGGCTTGTTATCAGAAACAGTGTGGCCAGCAGGACTAGGAAAGTGGTTGCTCCCCTGTACTTGGGGTTGTCAAGCACTGGAACAGTCTGCCCGGGGAAGTGGTGAAGTCATCATTCCTGGAGGTATTTAATAGACAGGTACAGGTGGCACTTAGGGACATGATTTAGTAGTGACCTGGGAGTGCAGTGTTTACAGTTTTGTTTGATGATATTAAAGGTCTCTTCTACCCAGAATGATTCTACCATTCTACGAGTAAGTGTGAACCAAGTCACTGTATTTATTTCACACTACATTTCTCTACAACTGCAGAGTAACTGTATTTTTAATAGAGACTCTTTATTGAATGGAAATACTACCATAATTCTGTCACAAAATCAAACTGCAAGTAAAATGACAAAACCAGTTTTATTTTAATAATATCTGCTGACACTAAAGAGATTTTTCAAGATTAAAATTTTGTCTCTGCACATTTACACTGCAGTTTGTTTGATGATATGAACCACAGCACCTAACCAGTTGCTACAAATGAACATCATAATCACTATAATCAAACAAACAAAGCAACCACAAATTAGGAAAGAAATACACTACCATTTAGAAAGTACTACTATGTTCTAAATGAGTAATTAGATTTGGAGATTGTAAATTAACTTGAGGTTGCCCTAAAATGGTAATTTTTTGGATTGCAATGCCTGTAAAATCACTATTTGATCTTATGGATGCTACGAAAACGTGTTTCCATTTACCTTAATTTTACCTATTGTATTCAATCCACAACCTACTTCATATGGCCTATCCTTTTGCTAAAAGGAAAAGGAAGGACCTGTTTTACTAATGCTCCAGTCCTACTTTTTTCTATATGCTAATTTATTTCAATGGAATAGCTTGCCAACTGATGTCAGCAAAAAAAAAAAAAAGCAATAGTCATTTAGCCCAAATCACCAAAAAAATTATCATATAAATGCATTAATTATACTGACTTTTTCATCATGACATTACAGGAGATGTACAGTATAATATAGGCATAAAACCAAACTACTATGTGTTGTAGGTGCACGGTTTGGGTTTAGAAACTTTAGTTATTTCAACTGAAAAATGAGATATGGTCACATTTATTTACTTCTTAATGTATGTTTGCCATTGGCAAGTTATGTAGTACTATCAACAATGGATACTGAAGCAAAAAGAAGAATTTCTGGTTTATATCTCGGCCTGGTGCTACACTTTGCTCCTAAAGGAGTCTGTATGTGTTCTAAGAAGAAAAAGGAAGCTTGTGGTTTCAAAGCATTCTTTTCCCATTGCCAACTTATAAACTCAGTTCTACTTAATGGAAAAGCATTTTTTCTGAAGGATTATTTAGGGGAGGAAGATGGCAGAAATAGGAAGGAAGGTGGATGAGAAGTGAACACTGTAATTATCACCAAATAAATTCTAACAGATTTTTGCTTTTACATTCATGAAGTTCAACCAGATAGAAAGGTGTAGTCAGTAAGCAGAACTAAAGATTTCATGTTGTAAGAGGATCTATTTCAAATGTGCCAATGTTTATTTTATTATCAGTTGTAATCTGCTAATTTGTTATGACAGGTGTAAGTCACAAGCTAAGACATCCTTCTTAAAACAACAGCTGTGGGCCTTTACTGTTCACAAAGAATATCAAGGTTATTGTCCAGCTCAAACAGAAAAAAAGAGCTTCCATCAACAGATGTCAAAACAGATAAGCACAGATTTGACACGCGCTTGTAGAACTATCACCTGCTATCAGTGCTGCAATGACAGCTTTATGGTGAGAATCACCATGAATTTAATCATGCTCTGCACTCCAAATATTCCTCAATTGAATATGATAAATATGTATCTTTCTGTCATACAGTACGTGTTCATTCCTGTAATGTTCTTTTTGTTACGATCTGGCTAATAGGTGTATAGATTCTCTTCTTCCTGCAAAGGTATACCCATATTCTATTTAAGCACACTACCATGGAAGATTCTAATGAAAGTATCATTGATGCTGCAGACATGACAGGAGAAAAGAACATAGGAATGCACTGCCATGAAAAAAGTCACTTGCCCTGTGGTGAGCAAGATGGAGACATCTAGTAACACAAATTTTCTACGGTTTCAGGATATCTACAGCAAATGTTTGTCTTTATGACAACGGTTTTTAACAGGCATTGCAAAGGCACCTGTTCTTTCCTGTATCTGGTAGAGTATCACACTATTAAAAATTACATTATTTGTAGCTACAGTAAAATATACTCTTGCTTCTTAAGATGATAGAAGTGCAAGGGCAATATGCAAAAGAAAAAGATATCCTGACAAAATATAAGGGTAAAAAACAAAGCTTAGGTGCAGGTAGAAAAAAGCCTGAAATCATAGAATCACAGAATCATAGGATGTGTTGGGTTAGAAGGGATCTCTACAGGCCATCTAGTCCAACCTCCCTACAACAAGCAGGGACATCTATAACTCAGTCAGGTTGCTCAGAGCCCCATCAAGCCTGACCTTGAATGACTCCAGGGATGGCGCCTCCACCACCTCTCTGGTCACAGAAGAAAAATTATTTCATACCAAGTGTAAAAGGTCCCTTGAGGGCAGGAGGGAGGGAGAGAAGAAAGCAAGGAGGAAGAATTATTTATACTTAAGATTATACACAATCAGTTAGTTTATTTTGACTGTCTATTTAATCAGATCTTTCTTTTATATGTGTTGACCAATACCCCTCTCCTGTATTTCTTTTTGACTGGTTCTAGATCTCCTTGAATATCTCAGTAACAATTAGCTCTACTTAAATTATTATTGGTTCCCTCTAGATTTTCTTCCATTATCTGTATAGAGAGAGTGATCCCACCACAAGCACTATTGTCATCATTTATTAGCCTTTTTAATACACTTTAAAGCTTCCTCTAGGCCTATTTTTGAACAAAGGAATCTCCCGATGAAAGCCCTAAACCACAGCTAGCATAAAATATATTTTAGTTCTTCTGTTCCTTCAAGTATCAAGACTTCTCCTTGTTTACCACTACGACTTTTAGAAAATATCCCTAAAAAAAACTTTAAAAAAATCTCTCAACAGTATTTGAAAGTGTTAAATTTCTCAATTAAACAATTAAAAGTCTCTCACTTAAGTACACCAGTTTTAAAATAAAAGTTATTTAAACAATAAAAATAGACACATTTAGTCAAAAGTGACAGCTTTATATTCTCATCAGGCAAACAAGCTAGTAGTTCTGAAAGGAAGAGAAATTATATTGCAAAAATTCACATGCCTTTCATTAGTAAAACGTTTTCGTCCTTGTGGATTGTCTACTGTCTAACAGAATAGTTGCATTTTCCTCTGCAGGACACAGACATTGGTCTCTCTCCTCTACTGGCACAGAACCTAAATCTCTTTAACACAAAATGGCTAGCAAGATCAAAAGTTACTATTGTGGAGAAGAGGAGGATCTGGATATAAAGAACAACTTTGCTAGCTCCATTTAAGAAACCTGACCGAAAATTACAAAGGCATTCCAATGATTATACAGAGGAAGTAAACTTTTAACCACTTTTACTATGAGAAAAAAATTCTCTCTCAGAAAACCTTTACTAAAATTATTATTTCATAAAGACAGAAAGGTACCTTTTTTCACAAACATACAGTATTTATTAACAGGCATTATCCTTCATGTATGTCAGAATATAAAAAATCTAATTTCTTTATCTTTATTTAATGCCTATATGGATAGAAAACATGAGAAATTACATACATATCCATCATTATTAATTACAATTGGCAAGCTTTACTACTGTGTTTTTATATAATATTATATAAATAACTATTTGACTTTGACTAGAAACTTCCCCAACATGGTACTTACGATAACTTGATATTATCTTTTCCGTTCAAAACCGCACAACTAATGGAGCTGGCATTCACCCTTTAACAAAGGATATTTGCATACTAAGCCTCGGGGTTTACAAAGATCAAGAATACTAAAAAAGATCTATCTCTCTCTTAATCAGAGCACTGAACTGAACTGTTTAACTTGCTATTTAATATTTCATATTCTCCTGGACAATAACACACATAAAGTAAATTAGTTACAAAAGGATGCATAACTGAAGAGAAAACTCAGGAACTCAAAATAGCTGCCGGAGACACTCTTAATATAGTACAATAGCTGATCTAGTCCTAGTTTATTTGTTATGTTTTGAAAAATAAAGGTCTTGCTGAGTTTCCTATCATCAGTGTATAGTGGAGAATAGAATCGGTTCAGCATCACAAAGAAAAAGAAGAGCAATGCAGTCTTTTGATTGCAGAGGATAATCTATAAACACAAGGAACAAAGTTGACCCTCAGTGTGATCCCTCTTCACCTCTGACAAGGGATGGCAATCTAGAGATATCATTATAGGGTACAAAACAGCTTTTAGGAAAGGTTCCTAAAGGAAATCATTCTTCTATTCAGTCATGTTGCTATAGAAACAGAACCAATCAAGCCTGTTCACAAAGGCTTTTATGTCAACTTCTGTTAGCAAACTCATATAAAAAGTAGAACTCAAACTAAATTAACACGACAGTCATTAAGCTATTAAGATAGGTAAAAGAAGGAAATCAATTACAAACAAATGTATCACACCTTGTCTCTTAATACACAGTTTTTAAGGTGTAAATCAGGTTATTCCAAGGGTTTACTGCCCATTGCTATAGTTCGCTGTCTTATATTTTTATGTAATCTGAGAGAATGTAATTTGTATAGAATGCTGTCCCCAAATTCAATAGGTCATAAGCTATAAATTTTTCCTCGTTTCCCCCTCCCAACCACTAAAGCAAGGCTGCAAAATATCCTATCATCTTTGTGAACTTTATTCCTTCATAATACATCTTTGATCAAAAGACTTCAGTGAAAAAAATACACTTTTTGAGGACATTTACATTTACCTCATCAATTTTTTTAAGTATTGATTCTGAAAAAAGCTCACAGAACTACTACCACAACATAAATAAAAAGGACACTTAATGAAAATGTATTTCCAAATTAAAACATAGTAAATTTCCCATAGCTCCACACCTAGCATACCAAAGACATTATGGGTAACAGAATTTGGATCTAACATCAGAGATTAGTTTTGTGTCTGTGGCGTTATTGCATGATTATTAAAACTCATGCAGGACTGATATTAGACTGTAGATTATATGTTGCCTTAACAGACTACTGCACATTAAAGGAGGGCGTTTGATAAAGACCAGCAAGAATCTCTGCCTCCTTTAAACTGCTAATTGCATCTAGGTGTCTAGTCCTAGTTTGACTTAAAACATACTACAAAACTATTTCAGTTGAGGTCTCTTAAAGAACAAACTACTTTTACATTATGATAATACACTCCAGAATTTCCCTTTCCATTCCCTTCACTCAATCCAAAAAGTTCTAATGGTTATCATCATGAGTAATATATGAATAGCATAAATTCTCTGTTGGTTTTTAACAACAAAAAATTAATTAATTTTTTGAAACTAACTTAATCAGATTTTTTTTGAAATTAACTTAATGTGATTTCTTTTGAGATATAAAAGATTGAGTTTCATGCTCCTAGTTTGATTCAGTCAAAGAATGAACCTGAAGTGGATTCACCCACACACCAAATTAATGTCCTGCTCCCAGCAGGTTAAGTTTATTCACATTGGGACATTTTCTGAAAAATGTAACTTAGTCTTTTTATTTAGTTTCTGAAATGTCCCAAAAAAATTCCCCAAAACACCAGTACAAGGAAAATACTCCCATTCTACAGTAATATTTATAAATACAAGGAATGTACTGGATCATTTATGATTTATAAAACTCTGGGGCTTACTTTGTTTCACAATTTTTTTAGTATTTTCTTTTTTTCAGGGAACACCACAAATGGAGGTTCATCAGTTATACGGCAATGTAAAAAAGTAGCTTCAATAATGTGTTGCTCTTTTCCAAAAAGACCCAATTAAAGCAAAAGTCTTTGTAACCTGTAGAGGTTTGCAGTGATTTCCATGTTTAAACATGAAATCTATAAATTATAGTTTGCTGTCTCTGACTTTGAAGTAAGTTATCAAATGTGCTGTTTAAATCGTGAGGATGAGACTACTAATTCTTCTGCTAAGGGTGCTGTGCAGAACATCTGGAATTACAAACATTTTATATTATCATGGCTCTAGAATCCCCTAAACCTGAAGAAAGCAATCCTGGGTCATGTTTCCTTCTCCTGTCAGCAGGGTGGACCTCAGATTCTGCAATTCATCCTAAAGCCCCAGCTCTACATCAGAAGCTGACAGCTTGAGTCTCAGTGACCCCCACTGTTCAGATTGCTTTGGTTACCCACTTCACGACAGCACAGAAGCAAAAAAGATGAGGCTTTGAATTAAAGTACATTTTTATAACCTAAAATGTTTTTATCTAGTTTTATAAATAACACAGTAACTGACAAATGGTGTGCCAAATGAATAGAGGTAGGATGTTTTCCCAAGTAGTTTACGAAATTGTGTAAATTAGGGATCATACTCTGATATCATTTATTACTTTAAAAAACCAAAGATTATCTAACCTCATACACTCAAGATATCTCTGATGCCCAAATAAATTCTACCAACACTAGGCACTCCCTAGTCCCCCAGTCAATGATTCCCACAACAGGTTTTCTTCTGTAACTCCCACTATGGAATTAGGTTTCTCATGGAAAACAAGCAGGCCTCTTTCCTTTAAAAAAATAATGATTTCCTTGTAATTACTCTCTTTCTCATTCTTTTTTCCTTGCTTTATCGTGGTCTTTGACTTACCAACACCTTTCAGTTTGTAAAGACACCCAGACTAAAAAGCTTTTCCTTTGCTACTTTAAATTCAGTCAATCATTCTGTTCCAAAGAAATATGCAGAAATACGTGCTGATTTTGATAACGTTTGTATATCAGATGAAGCAGAAATTTTTTATAAATTCACCTAGCTCAGGACTACACTCAGTGATATTATAAATAACTAGCTTTTCCTTCATATCTTTCTACCAACTTACTGCCCTTGACACAAATAGAAGAAAGTGGAGAAAAGCTTTTTCCATTAAAACTTATGTATCATTTCTTAAGAACAGTTTGCCATTAAAACTTATAATTAAATATCTTAAAGACTTTTTAAACAGTTCACATTTGCTTTTAACAAGAGGGATTTAAGAATCATACCGAATCAAAGATACACATAAAAAACACTCTGATCATAGCAATAAAAGACAGGTACGAGACTGGAGAGATGAAAGAAGAGCACCTGCAGATAATAGTTTCTGAATAGGAGAACATCTAATCGTGTGTGAGATCTAGGAATAATTTGGTTGTTGTTAGGAATAGAGGAATAAGAGTGTTCTCTAGATTACCAGCCACTATTTGTAAATCTCATCAGTAATTTAAAAAATACTGAGAATAACTTTTAAAATGTATTATTTTTAAATATTTCAAATAAGCATAATTATGCAAAGAGGAAGACCTATCAGTGCAAGCAACATTTACATGAAACTGCAATCTCATTTGATGACTTTGTATATATGAGTGGCAGGCAGGAAGAGCATCAGCTCTTTTTGCTTTTAAGTCTGTGCAGACAGCATTTATGATTTGGAATGTTAACTCTTTTCAAATTGTACGTGGTTTGACTTGTCAGCAAAGCATCTATTTAAATTGTTTTCTTAATGGTCATTTGCTCCAGCAGCTAAGCAAGCAGCTACACTTTGTTGGAAAACACTGTCCCAACAGCTCTGTTTTAATTAGCTTAATTAATCTAAAACCTCTGAAGACTCTGCTCTCTCTAGAGGTTTAGTTCTATGTTCCTTAATTGCTTTCAGTAAAATCCTCCAAGAAATCTGAGGACTGGGTCCAATCCCTCTGACCCATAGAACCATAATTAATCTGTTGCATTATTCTTCACTTGATTTTGTGCACAACAGAAGCAGATGGAACGTTATTTCTCTAATCTAGCTTTCATTTTGTTCCTTTTTAAAATTACGTGCTTTGGAAACATGTCTGTGAAAAACCTTCCTGTAACACTTAAGCCAAATTTCTCTTGATATGGCAGAAATATTCCACTCAAGTATTCTACTTGCCTTTACTCTGATGATAATGTGTAGAACCTGAACTGACTGGGTCCTATGATACTTTTGCAAAACTTATCCCTAATGATGATGTAAAAACACAAGCACTCTAGAATAACCTGTTATACATCTGAAAGCCTCCATAAAATGGGTATTCCACTTCATTACTTACAGTATAGAGATAAAACATGCTCAAAGATGTTGTCACTGAAACTTTTTCAGAGCTTTTAGGTCTTCTGACACAGAAGTCAGATAAGCTTCGGGGGGGATGACCTTTTTCTTTATGGATTACATTAGATAATTTTGTTTGTTTGCTGGCTGTCTCAATCTTTTTTTTAATGCCAAATTTTACCAAATCCTCTAGGCTTCTGTTACAATAAAGACTTCTGTAACAGCTCTGGATAGAGTAGCGACCATTTCACATACTTTTTTAGCCTACATACTTCATAATCTCCTCTAATGTATCTAAACTAGAGCTGACATTTATATGTATAAAATAGTAAGTGGCCACAAGTTTGCTCAGTCATTTCTTTGTTGTTAATACCAGCAGCAGAATTGTTCGCTAAGTTTGTTAACACTTTTTTTGGTCTTTTTTGCAGGCAAAAATCCACCTGGCAGTGCCATCCTAAAATTCTATTATGTCAGAAGCAAATATTGCTTCTGAAGAAAGTGTAGGGATGAACTCTGTTCCACTTAGAGGTTTCCCTGTCTTCACAACAAGCATAGACAGAATTTTATAAGCATCGGACGCCAACTAAAAACATTTGCAAAGAGTACATTCATAAAATATTGTCACACAGACAAATTGTCTCCTTTCTGACCCTTTGTTCCTAGGTATCCACAGAGTTATTAACTAATCCGAGTTTTGAATGACTGTCCTGAATCTGAGAGGCAATGTTTCTTTTACCAAATTATGTTGGAATGTATGTTTCTTTTAATAAACTACATTCTCATGTGCTAGTAAGTTCCATTTTGGTTTTTTTTAATCATTAACAAAGCAGAAGAACCATGTTATGTTTTTGTAGTTAGAATTTACCCCCAAACATGTCAATGATAAAATAGCTGTCCCTTGGATGGCCAAACTGGCCCATTTTGTCTCTCCCTCCCCCCCACAAGAATGCCTTTATTCCCTTGATCTGGTGACTATAGGAACAATAATGAGAATAATGAAGTATCTCTAGAAATCAGTTGTGTAGTCAGAGGAGATGTAAACTAGTACTTCCTGGTTCTGTTTCTGAATGACCATTGACAAGCATCAGGAAAGATGAAGTTCAGCTGTTAAGTCAACAAGCTCAGACATATCAAGACAGAAATCCTACTAGGATTAAGAATATATCTAAATGACAGAAAAACTTTTGCCAACTCCCCTTGGACCACTGTTCTAAATTTGAGATCTCCTGCTGTACAAAAATAATGTCTCAATTCAAGGTTAGGTTCATTCATTATTGTACTGAGTCTGCCTGGGATGGAGAGATAAGAGTTAATTTCCTCCACAGTAAACCATATAGTGCTGTGATTTGGACCTGTGACTAAAATAGTGTTGATAACACAACTGTGGTTTGGCTGTAGATGAGCGACACTTCCACAGTGTCAAGACTTTTCTTTTTTCCCAGCTCTGCCCTGCAGCAAGTAGGCAAGGATGGCCAAGAAGCTGGGAGAGAACACAGCAGTACAGCTAACTCAAACTGACTAAAGGAATACTCTTATGCACGTAAGCATGTATGTATGTAAGGTCATGCCTTGCAAGGGAAATTGAGAAGAGGGATTTTGGTGTGGAGGTAAGTATTGTTCAAAGACTGGCTGGGCATCAGTATACAGGCAGAAGGTGGTGAGTGATTGCCTTTGCATTGCATGTTTTGGATTTTTCTTCTAATTTCCTTCACTTATTAAACCGTCTTATCTTGACACATGCATTTTCTCACTTTCATTCTTCCTATTCCCTCCTCCAGCTGCTGGCCAGAGTCAACAATCAACCCAATTACATTATAAAGTCCAACAGAACTTCATAGAGTTCGGGGATCGGATGGGGAAGGAACCCAAACAAAAACCAACCGAACAATCCAAAACTGTGCACTCTTCAGAAATTAAAAAACTACCACTGTAAAATGCAATTTTTGAATCCAGGAGTTTTTGAAGCCAAGAGTTTTTCCATGAAAGCTCAAAGAAAGAACTCAAGGTAGAAGTGAGCATTCTGTTATATATAAAAAAAGTAAATTAAGCGAACAAACATTTTGAAAATGACAGGCTCTAGATCCCATTTAGCTAAATATGACAAGGCAGATATCAGAATACACATGATCAGCCTAGTAGTAAGCTAGCTTTGCTAGAAATTAAGAGCCTTATGGAGCCTGCTTTCTAGTATCAAAGATCACATCAACGTAAGTATACAATTGTACTGTGATGCAAGTACTGCTCACATCCTCTCCTTTCTCCCATGACAGAAAATAAAAAAACTGCAGCTAAATTATCTATAATGATGCATTTTATCAACACAATTGGACTTTGTTACTGACAGTGAGGCTGTCTGAGTGAATTGTGAGGATGGACACTTGAGCAAATGCACTGCTGATTCAAAGCAACAAAAAGAAAAATTCTGTGAAAAAGGTCTTTGTATATACAAAGGGTTTCCACAAAAAGCAACTGAAAGAAAAAATATAATCAAAATTGAAAGTGATATTATACATGATGTGGAAGGATTAAACATCTTCTGTGAAAAAAAACAAAACAAAACAAAACAAAGCAAAACAAACAAACAAAAACCTTCTATTGCAAAAGAAGCAGAGAAACTAAAGAAACTTCCTTGATTATAATAAAAACTATTTTTATTTCCAAAGTTATTAACATTTGTTCACATCACAAATCAACTCTCAGGAAGAGTTATACTCCTTTCTAAACCAAATGATATAACCTCAGAATCACAGAATAGTAGGGGTTGCAAGGGACCTCTGGAGATCATCTAGTCTAACCCCCCCTACCAAAGCAGGTTCATCTAGGGCAGGTTACACAGGAACACATCCAGGAGGTTTTGAAAGTCTCCAGAGAAGGAAAGGAGAACAGGCTCCCGTTCCAGTGTTCCATCATCCTCA
>VZZY01016112.1:1518-53975 GCA_013400335.1 Eurystomus gularis
CAGGACTGTTCTCAATCCATTCATTGCCCAGCCTGTATTTGTGCTTGGGATTGTCCCTACTCAGGTGCGGGACCTTCTACTTGGGTCTTGTTGAACTTCATGAGGTTGGCGTGGGCCCACCTGTCAAGCCTGTAAGGTCCCGCTGGATGTCATCCCTTCTCTCCAGTGTGTCAACTACACCACACAGCTTGGTGTCATCCACAAACTTGCTGAGAGTGTACTCAGTCCTACTGTTCATATCACTGACAGAGATGTTAAATAGCACTGGTCCCAGTATTGATACCTGCAGAACATCACTTGTCACCGGTCTCTATTTGAATATCAAGCCATTGATCACAACTCTTTGAGTGTGACCATCCAGCCAATTATCCATTGAATGGTCCATCCATCAAGTCCATATCTTTACAATTTAGAGACTAGGATGTCATGTGGGACAGTATTAAACACTTTGCACAAGTCCAGGTAGATCACATCGGCTACTCTACCCTTATCCACCAATGCTGTAACTCCATCATAAAAGGCCACCAAGTTTGTCAGGCAAGATTTGCCCTTGGTGAAGCCATGCTGGTTGCCACCAATCACCTCCTCATTCTCCAGGTGCCCTAGAGGATTCTGCTAACAGAACCTTCAGGAGGATCTGCTCCATGATCTTGCCAGGCACAGAGGTGAGACTGACTGTCCCGTAGTTGCCCGGGTCTTCCTTTTTTCCCTTTTGAAGGTGGGGGTGATGTTTCCCCTTTTTTATTCAGTGGGAACTTCACCAGATGCCATGACTTTTCAAAGATGATGGAAAGCAGCTTAGCAACTTCATCTGCCATTTTCCTCAAGACCCATGGATGGATTTTGTCAGTTCCCAGGAATTTGTATGCCTTCAGGTTCTTGAGATGGTCTTGAACCTAGTCTTCACTTAGAGTGGGCAGAGCTTCCATGTCCCAGTCCTTGCCTTTGCCTTCTGCAGCTTGGGTGGCATGAGTAGTCCCTAGTCTTCCTTTTATCACTGACATACTTGTAGA
The DNA here is from genome assembly GCA_013400335.1 of Eurystomus gularis. NCBI lineage: Eukaryota > Metazoa > Chordata > Aves > Coraciiformes > Coraciidae > Eurystomus > Eurystomus gularis. The sequence continues at coordinate 2,532 of VZZY01016112.1, forward strand.
AGCTTTTCTTGTTACCCTTGATGTCCCTGGACAGATTTAATTCTATCTAGGCTTTAGGTTTCCTAACCTGATTCCTGGCTGCAAAGACAACTTCTTTGTAATCTTCCCAGGCCACCTGTCCCTGCTTCCACCCTCTACAGACTTTCTTATTGCATCTAAGTGTGTCCAGTAGCTCCTTGTTCATCCAGGTAGGTCTCCTGGCATTCTTGCCTGCCTTCTTCCTTGGGATGCATTGCTCCTGGGCTTGGAGGAGATAACTTTGAATATTGACCAGCTTTCTCGGGGCCCTCTCCCCTCCATGGCTTTCTCCCATGGCACTCCACCAAGCAGATCCCTAAAGAGATCAAAGTCTACTCCACTGAAATCCAGGGCAGTGAGCTTGCTGTGCACCTTCCCTGTTGCACTAAGGATCTTGAATTCTACCATTTCATGGTCACTGCAGCCAAGGCTGCCCTTAAGCTTCACATTACCCACAAACCCCTCCTTGTTGGTGGGAACAAGATTCAGCATAACACCTTTTCTCATTGGTTCCTCTACCACTAGTAGAAAGAAATTGTCATCAATGCATTCCAGAAACCTCCTGGATTGCTGATGTGCTCCTGTGTTGTCCTTCCAACAGATATCAGGGTTGAAATCCCCCATGAGGACCAGGGCCTCTGAACATGAAGCCACTCCTATCTGTCTATAGATGGCTCAGTCATCCTGGTCAGATGGCCTGTAGCAGACTCCCACTTCTTCCATTAGTTTACCTTGCTGAAGAAAGATTCTGCACTCTTGTGAAGGCCTTCTGAAAAATGGACAACTTCACAGCTCCTCCAGAGGTTGCTTGTGTGACCATACTCTCTTCCTACCACTGCATCTTTGAGAGAACAAATTAAACAAAGCATTGCTCTATCACATGGGATTATGCATATATAAATACATTTAGGACTACAAGGTTCTCCAATAACAAAAACAAGTAGTAAAATTGCATGTGGTAATTAGGAACAGGCTTTTGAAAAACATGTTGACTTTATCATTGCTACAGCTCGTGTGTTTTGTGGTGTGTATAGCTCAGCTTGATAAAGGTGTGTAAAGTATTCTGTAGTGGATTGTACAGACCAGAGGATGCACTAGAACAAACTATGGCTCTGCCTCTGCATCCAAATTTACTACTGAGGGGGAAATGGGAAATGTAGCTTATAGATTTACAGCAGCAATAGTTGATTAGAAAGAGACCTGCCCCAATGACCAGACCAAACTGAGAATTGTCAGTAGAATTAGATACAAAAAACACCATTTAAAATAACATGGAGGTGAATATGAATCATTTTAGGCAAAATTGTAAGTGTTAAAACAGAACAGCATTTAAAAAGACCTCTGTGCCTAGTCACTTACATGCCTGAGATATAAAGCTTTCTGCTTTTAAACTCCTGAGATATCATACAAACCAAATGAAGAAGGTGATTGGAAAAAGCCAACAAAAATTTACCAAAAGCAAATCATGCCAGACAAACCTAATCACTTTCTACAACAAAATAATATCTTCTGTCTAGCAGGTGGATTGTTATATAAGTGGTTTCAGCAATTTGAAAAGAGAATGGGAAAAATTTTTTTGTATTGTGTAGTTCAGAGGATGATTTTCAATATGTTTTGTAAACTTCCATAAGCTGTGCAACAACTGTATCAGTAATGCATAATTATGACAATTAGAAAAGAATAGCAGCCTAATGTGAGATCTTTGGTTTATAAAAGAATTATGTTAACATATGGACTGGTGTTTCTATGTCGGGAGCATATGTTACAGAAATACAGTAATACAAAATATCTTGTCTCATTTAACAGTAAGATTCGAACCAGACCTGATAAAACTACCTATGTAACTCAGTCTCTGAAGATGAGCTTTTGCTGTTCAGAAAGATGTATGACACAGAAAGAACCTAACTGCCCTAAATTTCATTCCTTTAGGCTCTGCAACGGAACCTTTGAAACTGAAACTGGCACCTACATTCCCTATAGTAACTGCAGGAATAGAAGCATCTCATCGTGGGACTCACAGCACACAGCACTCCTAAACAAGGAAGAGGGAATAAATGCATCTTAAATTCCAAACTCGGTGTATTCTTTTATCTTTAAGTGACAGTTCTGAAATCTATTCTCACTGGATGGCTAGCACACCATCAATTCTGTAATCAGATAAGCAATTGTGTCTAATTGTCAGACTTTTGAAAGTTATAAATTCCTAAAGTTTGCATTTTTCCCTGCCCACAAATGCGTATTCAAGCATCTCAGGATCATGACAAAGCATTGCTACAGAGACATGTAAGAGGATTTTCATATCTAGCCTTGAGGACTAAGGTTGTAATTTCTTTTTATTTCTCTGAGAATGACATCAGAAATGCAATCTACATTTTCAAAGTGATCTGGGAGTATCTCAGGGGAGAGAAAAATAAAATCAAGAGAGAAAAGAGGCCAGAGGAATAAGAGACAGAGGAGGGAAATAAAAGTAGACCCTGACAAACAGGTCAGATAAGAAAGAAGGGAAGACAAAGAGAAGCTTAGAATGTGTACAACAACAAAAGCTGAAGAAAAGGATTAATATTAATTGTAGAGAATTGCCAAAGATTCACAAATCCATATTTTAGGGTAACACTAGTATTTGACTTATCAGCTGTTTGCAACAGAAATCTTAAAACTTCTGTGTAATTCCTATGATTTTCAAGTTATAACAGGCTGTGCATTAGGTCTGCACTTTCATTAAGCTGCATTTTTTAGAATCTCAGTATACATCACAGAATCATAGAAGCACAGAATGTTAGTGGTCGGAAGGGACCTCTGGAGATCAGCTAGTCCAACCTCCCCATGCCAAAACAGATTCGCCCATGACAGATTACACAGGAACCTGTCCAGACAGGTTTTGAAAGTCTCCAGAGGAGACTCCATGGCTCCCCTTGGCAGCCTGTTCTGGTGCTCTGTCACCCTCACAATAAAGAAGTTTCTCCTCATGTTGAGGTGGAAAATCCTATGTTCCAGTTTTTGCCCACTGGCCCTCGTCCTGTCACTGGGTACCACTGAAAAGAAACAGGCTCCATCTTCCTGCCACCTACCCTTTAGATATTTATAAATATTGATCTGATCCCATCTCAGCCTTCTCTTCTTCAGACTAAACAGACCCAGGGTTCTCAGCCTTTCCTCATAAGGGAGATGTTCCAGTACTTAATCATCCTTGTAGTCCTCCATTGGACTCTCTCCAGTATTGCCCTGTCCCTCTTGAACTGGGGAGCCCAGAACATGGCATAATATTCTAGATGTGGCCTTATCAGGGCAGAATAGAGAGGGAGGAGAACCTCCCTCAACCTGCTGTTCACACTCTTCTTAATGCGAGCCAGGTTACCATTGGCCTTCTTGGCCACAAGGGCACATTGCTGCCTCAGTGCCTCTTGCTTAACAACTATGAACTAGTGCTTTCATATATAAAAAAAAAAAAAGTATCCTTATCTGATTCTGTTAGATTTTAAAGCTCATTAAAAAAAATCTCTAGTAGGCCACTCTGAAGCTGATTCTTACACTAAGCTGACAAAATAGCTTATCAGACAATCTGCATGAATGATGTCATAAAAAAGAAATCAGCATGTTAAAAATAAAGAAATAAAAGATTTTACACATCATAGTAATCTTCCAGTGAGCTGATAAAGAAGTTTATTTTGCTCATTATTTGAGTTTAAGGGCAAGAGAAGGAGCATTGACAAATGGCTTTTGTGATTATAACTTTGATGTTTCAATAGAATTGATTTTTCTGTATGTGGGGAACTTCAAGGATTGAAGCAAGGCATGCATAAGGAGAATAAAGAAGTCTAAGATTCTTTTCATCCCAATTAGCATAGTTTATTGTGTTGTGTACTCCTTACTGTGTTAGGACACTTTTACAATGCAACAAGTTATCTTAGAAGCCTCAGTCCTGTATCAATACCTGCTGGAGATTACACTTAATGCCTCTAAAATCGATAGAAAAACTGAAACAGATTTGGTCTTTATGTACAATTTTATTGGTACATGATACAGATATTGATGGTATGCTTAAATGCAGATGGATTTACATAAGCAGCAGTCTGAATTCTTTATTTTATCTGCTAATATAGGGTCCAGTCATTATTATTTTTTCATCTCCTTTAACCATTTGCGCAGCAGTGACACTTTGTGGGAGAAATATCTCACTGTAATAAAATATTCCTTTAGGTCTCCTTTCTTTAATGGGAATCTATTCAATGGCTTCCTCTTTATTAGAATTGCCTTTAGTAGGAATTGTATATAGTATTGTCTCTTCTTTAGTTGGAAATGCATATGAATGCACTTTAGTCAAGTAAACAGGAAGACTGTGTTCACCTTGACTTTTCTGCTATCGCCGTGCTTCAGTCGTAAAACTAGATTTAATTCAAATTAAACTGCCCTCAATTAGAGTAAATGGAGAGGTAAGTGATGCTATTGTACAACAGAATATCCATTACACTAAAAAAATTGGAGATGACCTACTTTGTACCAGAGTGTGGAATAACTGCCAAAGATGCATATAGAATTAGATTATTTTAGTTATGCTCAATTTTGCAATTCATAATGTGCAAGCTTTATCTTAATGAAGTTAGCTGACATGCTTCATCTAGAAAAAAATACAGTTAAGCAAGGTCCCTTTTCCAAAAATTACACTTCTAGCTTCTTCCCAGGACATACAATGATAATCTGGGACAGAAATAGTAGCAAATAAGATAACAATAAGATTGCAGATTTTATGGATTCATAATTATAATTCTTAAACCCAATACAGAATTGTAATTCCACATTAGGTTCATGACACTAAGTTACTTGCTTGTTGTGAGTTCTTTAAAACCTTGTAATTACAAAATCTCTATTTCTGGTTTATTGATATGGTCCATGCTGACATTTACAACCTTTCTTTGCCTAAATAGCAGTTTAAAAGGTTTAAATTATTCAACATTTTCTTGTCTGGCATGTCTAGAGGAGAATTGATGGAGTCAGAATTTGACACTCCCCTAAGCTACGAGAGCAGAGACATTTTTTATCTTACCTTTCCCAACAGAATCAATTACCTATGACACTTTTTCTTTTAGAAAAATATAAAAAGCCACCTCAAATGCCAGCAACAGTTTAACAGAAAAATCTAGATTATTGCTTGTCCCTGTCACCCTTCCTTTACATTTAATGAAAGAACATATAATCCATTAGGAAAGGAAAGAACATGGTGTTTATCACTAATAGGTGCTGATACTTTTATATGTCAAATATCCCAGCCATGTTAATCTTTTATGACAGTGGTGACAACGGTTCAAAATGTAACATTAGAGCAAGTGTATGAAAGTGGTAAAAAGGGTAAAAGATCTAAAATGACATTTGCCTTGTTGGTGAAATACAAAATGTATCTGTTAATCAATAGGGATTTTTTACAGAACAATTTCTCACCCAAGTCCTCATCAAAGTTGTCTTAACTATATTATGACAGTGCTCCAAGTTATTCAGCAATGAAGTAAGTATTTTGGGTGAAATCCTTGATTCACAAAAAAGCATAGCAGAAAGTAGGAATAACTAAACATTTTGTAAATGGTCCTACTCCATGCTATTCAACACTTCAGAGTATCACATTAGAACTTTTTTCCAACACTCTTGTCAAATACACATTGATGATACTGACAAACAACTATGAATATGAATGAATCTTTATCTTAGTCATTAGCATATCCACACTTATTTTACTGTTTTATTCATTTTTATACAGCTGGTGCAGATGTTTGTTACATGAAAATATTGCACAGTAGTACAACTTCTAAAGCATACTAAGTGAACAAAGCCTTAGTGATGAAAGAAATCAGAAATTATTGCCAATCTGTAAATTGTGATAAATTTTAAGTGCAATACATTTCTTTATGAAGTTAATATAGAAATATTAAATTCCATATTTTGAAAATATGTCAGAAAATTTTCAATACTTTAAGAAATAAGGAGGGTTTGGTTATTTTGGTGGTAGACACAATAGACAAATAGATGCACATACACATGCACATATGCAAACAAAAGAGTGGAAATGAAGTTAGCTGATAGCCATGAGCCGAACAGAAAACAGTAAAGAAACATGCTCAATTTTTTAAGATGATCAGAATGTTTTCCTTATATGAAGATTCATAGAAATGTGTCACATGAGTTCAAAGCTAACTATAAATTTGATCCTAAATTATTTTTTCCATATTTTTATTGTGCAGCAAGACATATTGTAAGCTTAATACAGGCATGTAAGAACAGTGTTAAGGGATAAGACCAAAGATCACTTTAATCTGGTATTCTGTTTCTGACCACGCTCAGGAATAAATGTCTGTGAAGTGAGTAAGAATGGGGCAGGTATACAATAATATTTCCCTCAGCTTATCTTCCAAGTTCCACTTATCTGTGCTGTTAAAACAGAGTAAAATTTCATGTCCAGTCTAAAAGACCACAGATGTAGATAACTCCATTACTTTACACAACAGAAAAATTGCACTTAAAAATCAGCGTGAACATAATTTTTTGTCATTCTTTGATGGTTATTATTGTTATCAAATATTATTCTGGTAAAAAGTGTTAATAATTCTGATCAAAGCATCCAAATTTTTTTTCCTACACAATTGGTCTGGTATAAGTTTTAAATACTAAGGGACATTATAAGGTTAATTTTTCTTTCAAATGTCTACATTTGCTTATTCATCAAGAATATATATTTGTCTTTGGTTAATTGGTTAAAAAACAACCAAAACCAACCGTGGACTTTTAAAAAAATATAATTTCACTTAAATGCATGAAATACAGATACAGTTTTTGAAAACAGCAAATTAAAATATAAAAGAAAAATTGCATCTGGATGATTGGTCATATATGATCAATATCCATGGTAGTGCCTTTTGAAAGAGTATGTTCCTGGGGCCATCTGAATCACAAAGATAGCTGCATTTCATTTTATAAAGCTAATATTTTTTGAGTCATGGGGACATAGCAAAGTAGCTATTCTGTAAACTCACTACTTCTGCTCTTTATGAAGATTGTATTGGCTGCACTGGTCTCAGAACAGTAATGGGCATTATTTTCTTGATATTACTTTTCCACATGAACATCATTTTAGCTGCTAATATCTCACATTATGCACTCACTACTGTATTTTCCACTAGGTTTTAAAGCAACCATATCTTATCCAGGTTGTTTAAAGATTCTGGTTTTATGGCTATTTAACAGTAGGGAAGTTATTCATAGTGGGCTGCTCTTTTCATCATTTGGAGAAACCTTCATCAGTACCTTTACTTTAGGAGTAGGTTTTTGTGGTCTTTTTTATGTGCATTTGCTTTGTCTTTTGACTTTTCTTATGATCTTCATATCACATTGGGTGTTCTCCTTCCACCTTTGGACACCTTTTAAAAATAGTACTTGCGTTTAGACTTTGTTCTTTCTAAGGCTGTTCTAAAACAACAGCACTGTGACAAGAATGCCATTAATCTGCTCATTGCTCAGAAATTGCAACTTTTTCTTTTACTCTAATGTAGTTTTCTTGTGGGTATTAATGCTATTGATGAAGCCATGTTTTTCAAATATATTGCCCATGTCAGCATGTTTGCAAGTTCTGTAGCTGGGCAATATCATTTAAACCAATCGCTATCAGAACAAACGATCCTTTATTATGTGCCACTCCAATAACCTAAAAGATTTGTATTATGTGTAAAATATGTTAACAAACTGTGTTGATGGTTCATTTGTTTTTCTTGAAAATAAAATGATTCAACAACTTGACCTAGTATTAAAATAAGATCATCCTTCTTACAACTTGACCCTGCTTATACTCATAATGATGAGTTTGTCTAGTCCATACTGCACACAAATAGCTTTAGAAAAGGCTTTTGTGGTATTGCTCAGATTTAGACTATTTTCATGGTTTTCCATATTGTCTAGATTATTTTTATTCAAGAGATTGTAGATAACAATGTTTTACGTGGCTGGGCTCAATTAATTTTTCCTCAGAGGAATGGACAACAGTAAGAGACAAATAATGGAATGAGAAATGGTTATTCCTTAGAGGATATAAAGAATTGGTTAGCTGATAGTGGTTAAATTGTACCTACAATCATCATGACTATATTCATCAAGTGATGGATAGTTTTTGGTAACAAGCATTCCTGTTGCTTTTCCTTTCCTTGAAGACTTGATTTAAATACAGTTTGTAACAGGAATAAGTTATTGCTAAGATAGTGTAATGGATCTGTGCTGCAACTTTTTCTCTACTTCCTTTTGTGGTAGCAAATTGTAACAATCTCTTGCAAAATGAGAAGTTTCTATTATCTTTAATGAAGCCAAAGACATCACTTCACATATTCATTAAACATCTAAATACAAGAAGAAAACAGGAGAGAGGCTAACAAGAAAATGGCTGAGTATTACTGGTTCCCATACTACAAAGGGACATTAGCAAATGTAATTTACTGGAAAGGGGAATTTTACTTCTTACCTTAACCCTTACAGAAATTTACTGGCAAAAAGGGAACACTTGTGTTCAAACATTCACTAAAAGCACTCAGACATACAGTGCAGTTAGATAATTCTGTTTGCCAATAAATCCATGTTCAGAACTTATTGATCAAAATACACTGAAATTACTTTCCCTTCTCAGAAGAAATGAAAGACCATATTTTCAAAACCTCATTTAAATTTGAAATGTATTGACATTTATACTTATTCTTTTATAGTCCACTCGTATCTAAAATGAAGCTTAAATATTTATGTCAATTTTTTCTTTTTTCTTTCTTTTTTTGTCTGCAAATGACGCATTTTTTCAGAAGCAGACATATTTGTTGGGTAATTCTTCAGATTTTAAATCAGATCTAGACAGGGACTCAAGACTGTGCATATTTAGCAAAAATGGGAATGTCAGATCATAAGTTTTCATAGCACCCAATGATAAGCAAAATGTCTTTCAAACTTTGAGCCTTAGTATATATGATTTCAGGCTCCAGTAAAAGAATAGATGAGTCCTTAGGAGCAATTGGGCCTGTAGCTTGCCAGTGTAACTAAGAGAGACTAAGAGAGAAGATGTCAACCGTAAGAGTTATTCTCCCATTCCAGTAATATTTTATTCTTTAATATGAACTTCAATTGTATTCTGAAACACAGAGACATACCAGCTTCCAAGACAGAACAAAACCTATTAACATTCCCCCAAAATATCTTTTTATTTCATGTTTGTTTTAGCATGATCTATTTTGCTTTTGTGTTTTGTTTAAGTTTTGCAAACAAAATGAACCAATAATTTAGTTAAGAGCAAAATATTTACAGTGCAAACAACTGCCTTGCTAACATGTACAATCCTCTAGAGAATTATAAGCCATTTATGTAGGAAAACTACCTTTCTAAGCAGAAAGATCTCACAAGCAACTAAAGACTCACCATGACAAAAAAAATCCTTATCAAATAGTAAATGATAAATTAGACTATGAGAAACATTTTCATGACAAATCATCTTGAAAAATAGTACAATAAGTTAATCCATTTAAAGACAACATCTTAAAATAGAACCAAGACTCTGTATTGTCCTTTATAAATATAGTTGGGTATTTTTTAATGTTGCAATACATACTTCTGAGGATATGTTTGCCAATAACCATCAAGAACCTTAAGCCTGAAAAATAACTAGAGCATGTTAATTACTTCTGCATTGTTTATCCTGATTTGGACAGTCAGAAATAAATCCAGTGTGTCATCATGAATTTTCAGGTGTAAAGTACAACTTTACCAGAGTAGCCCTAAATTAGCAGCCCGAGGAGAGTCAAGAATTTCAGAATAGTCTTCGCAAGGCCTGGCAGAAAGCCCCTGCATATGATGACCATGGATTATTTTAACACCTACCATTCTCCAGGACTAAGACGTTTTCCTTCATGAACTCAAGGAAGGACCTACTTCAACTAAAGGGTTCATAATCTTCATGGAATTATCACTGTCATTTGCTTATTGCAAAATTGGGGCATCAGATCTTTTGAAAAAGGTCTTTACTTTTTTTTCAAAACACCTTTCCTATTTGGTCAGTGTTTAAAAAATTCATCTGATATGAAAGTCCTAGTCTAAGACCTGTTTTTCTTTAGGAAGATTCAAACTGATACCTTCCATGAGAGTGTCCTGAGTGATAGGCTGTTCTGAGGCTTTGCTTTCACACAGTATTTCTCCTTATCTTGCATAAAAATGTCTGCCTGTTGGGAAGGTTAGGACCTCTCTGCTTGTAGGCATATGACTATATAAGGCATATGACTGTATAAGGAATATATATAACTCATTTTGGGGTCATCATTTGTGCAAAGTTAAGAATATTTAGTAACACTCGATGTACAGTATAATCTAATCTGTTGCATACTGCTAGGCACAGTGGTGAGAGTCTAACTTCCTGAAGAGCACCAAAGTCCTCAGAAGACTCCAAAAGAGCATCATCACTCATGAGTTCTGAGAGGGTGTATCCATGAAAAATGCATTCAAAATATTATCAAGGGAAGTCACTAAATAGGAACAGCAACCTGAACTCCACCATCAAATAAACACTTCAGTGACAAGAATATTGTAAAGGTCAAGCACGCACAGTAATAAAAATGACCTAGTTAAGTCTTTAGAACTACCACAGAGATCAGGTTTCTGCCAGTGCTTGAAAGTTTTTTTTTAAATTACTAAGAAAAAATGAAGACACTTAAGAGAAGCTGCTAATTTTGAAATCTGTAAAAAGTATTTTATTTGATAAGAGCATGAGAAAAAAAAAGCACAATGATGCTACTTAGAAAGAACCAGAGAAAACTGAAAAGATGAAAACCCTTGAAGGGCAACTCTAACAGATGTTAATCATTTGTTTTATCACACTGTTTTATCAGCCAAAACTGGTTGTTCATGTGTAAATTAAGAGTTGTTTTATTGTTTCCAAGGCATTCAAACTTAAATAATTAATCCTTAGTTGCAAGCTTTTTTCTTTTTTTCATGCATGACAAAGATGAAGACGATCGGCTGTGATACAGTGGACCATAGAGTGAAAGTAAACATTAAAACTTACCGGAGACATCCCTCTGAGGTAGGGATTTTATTTTCCTTCTTCACTGAACATAGAATATTAAACAATTAAATACTTAAACAGAGCCTGCCATACTCTTTGTGGAGCTTCCCTCTTTGTGCGATCGTTTTCCTGGCCCAGTTAACTTTGCTTTTTTTTAAATGCTGAGGAGAACAGACTCACCAGAACTCGCTAAGGCTGTGAAGTATTCTGTTCCAGGGGAAATATGGATTTTAATCAGCAACAGGCTGAATTCATTAAGCATTTAGCTATTTGTTCAAAGGATATCATTGCGCATCCTTTCTTAGGGAGAACCTGACCTACATTGAAAACTACAATTATATACTAGATTGTCCCCAGTCTAGTGAGGGATATATAGAGAAAAGTAGGCATTTCTGTGTCCTAGTGGAGCTAAGTATCATATGAAAGCCACCAAAGTAATTGGTTCATATAAGACTAGGACCATTTCTTCAAAACAGCAACTTCCGGTTTAGCATCCTTTCAAATATTTCCTATGTAGTCTTGACAAACTATATTGTGTTGCAGCTACTATATGGAAGCAAGACTGTGAAAAACAACTGGGAAAAGCTATCAGGAATTATGACAATAATTAATTACAACATTTTCTTAAACACTTCTTAATTAGCCAATGAAACATGGTTAGGAAATTGTGAGAAATACCATATAACCTGTAAAAGTGGTAGGTGTAAACATTTCGGCTTTTAAAAAATTCAAACACTTTTCATCCCAGTGTTATCCTCATCATGAATTAAAAAAAAAAAAATTAAATTATCCACAGTTCTCCTACAATTTCAACTAGATATTAGATTACTCTGCATTTCTTTTATAACTACCTTTGCAAAATTGTGATTGCCATCAACTTTGTTTGCTGTAATTTAAAAATCTGTTGTAGACATAAAAGAAAGTTTGCTTGTATTTATTTACTTCCTTTACATGCATAATAAAATAAGAGTTTCTCTTTTTTAGGAGGAGGATTGTGTTGCCATAAAGTTACAAAAACATAAAATCCTCCAACTAGAATCATTATCTAATTCCACTGTTAAATGACTGGTTTTGAAAGTGTTCTTGATTTTTATTAATGTTTTTATATTTCTGTGATTATTTTCATAGTTTTAAACAAGTTCCAGAACATGCTTCATCATATTTCTAAATGTGTTTGTTTAGAAAAGGCTTTGCAGTAGAAACAGAGCAAAAGTAAGCTATGGTATTTTTTCATGAAGTTTCTCAGATAATCAACCCTCTGACCAGGGCTACTGCCACAGAGTGAAAGTAAGAACATGAATGTCTGACAACAAACTTGTATTAACTTCACAGTCTGACATTGTTAAATTCACAGAATCACTAAATGGTAGGGGTTGGAAGGCATGTATGGAGATCAGCTAGTTTAAGCAGTGTCACCTAGAGCAGGTTGCACAGGAATGCATCCAGGTGAGTTTTGAAAGTCTCCAGAGGAGATACCACAACCTCTCTTGGCAGCCTGTTCAGTACTCTGTCACCCTCAAACTAAAGAAGTTTTTCCTTCTGTTCAAATGGAAATTCCTGTGTTCTAGTTTGTGCCCATTGCCCTATCACTGGCCACCACTGAAAAGAGACTGGCTCCATCCTGCCAACACCCACCCTTTAGATATTTATAAACACTGATAAGATCCCCTCTCAGTCTTATATTCTCCAGTCTAAACAGACTCAGTTCTCTAAGCCTTTCGCTGTAAGAGAGATGCTGCAGCCCCCTAATCACCTTCATAGCCCTTGGCTGGACTCTCTCTTGTAGTTCCCTCTCTCTCTTGAACTGGGAAGCCCAGAACTGGACATAATACTCCTGATGTGGCCTCACTAGGGCAGAATAGAGGGGGAGGAGAACCTCCCTCAACCTGCTGGTCACCCTCTTCTTAATGCAAGGTAGGATACCATTGGCCTTCTTGGCCACAAGGTCACACTGCTGGCTCATGGTTAACCTGTTGTCCACCGTCCACCAGGATTCCAAGGTCCTTGTCTGCTTTCCCTCAGGTCAAGCCCTAACCTGTACTGGTGCACTGGGTTATTCTTCCCCAGATGCAAGACCCTACACTTGCCCTTGTTGAACTTCATTAGGTTCCCCTCCATCCAACTCTCCAGCCTGTCCTGTCCTCGTTGAATGGCAGCACAGCCTTCTGGTGTGCCAGCCACTCTTAGTTTTGTATCATCAGCAAACTTGCTCAGGGTACATTCCATTGCTTCCTCCAGCTCATTGATTAATATGTTGAACAAGACTGGACCTAGGACTGCCCCCTGGAGAACTCCACTAGCTGCAGGCCTCCAACTGGAGCCTGTGCCACTCATCACAACCCTCTGAGCTTGGTTGTTCATCCAGTTCTCCATCCACCTCCCTGTCCACTCATCTAAGCCACACTTCCTGAGCTTATCTATGAGGATATTACAGGAGACAGTGTCAAAAGCCTTGCTATAGTCGAGGTAGACAACATTCACTGCTCTCCCTGATCTACTGAGCCAGTCATGCCGTCATACAAGGTTATCAGATTGGTCAAGAATGATTTCCCTTTGATGAATCCATGGTAATTAATCCTGATAGCCCTCATTTCCTCCACATACCTAGAGATTACCTCCAGAATGAATTGTTCCATCACCTTTCCAGGAATGGAGGTGAGACTGACTGGCGTGTAACTTCCTGGGTCTTCCTTCTTGTCCTTTTTGAAGACTGGCATGACACTGTCTTTCCTCCAGTCCTCAGGCACCTCTCCTGTTCTCCATGACCTTTCAAAGATGATGGAGAGTGGCTTGGAAATAACATCAGCCAGCTCCCTCGGTACTTGTAGGTGCATCGCGTTGGGGCCCAAGGATTTGTCAGTGTCCAGTTAGCCTAAACGATTTCTGACCTAATCCTCCTTGACTGGTGGAGACTCATCCTTCTTTCAGACTTTCTTATCTCCAGGGACTTGGATTCCTAAGTGCCAGTCTTAGCTGTAAAGTCTGAAGCAAAGAAGGCATTCAGTAATTCTGCCTTCTCTGTATCCTGTCACCAGGGCACCCACCTCATTCAGAAGCAGGCCCACATTTTCCCTAGTCTTACTTTTGCTACTGATGTACTTGAAGAAGCTCTTCTTATTTTCTTTTACATCATTTGCCAGATTTAATTCCAAGAGTGCCTTGGTCTTCCTTGTTTCATCCCTACATACTCATAGGAATATGTTCCTATATTCCTCCCAAGTAGCCAGTCCCTTTTGCACATAGCATAAACTTCCTTCTTCCATTTGATTTTTTTCAAGAAGCTCCTTGCTCATCCATGCAGGTCTCTTGCCCCTTCTACTTGCTTTCTTACTCATAGAGATGCACCAATCTTGAGCTTGGAGAAAGTGGTAAGTGGTGCTTGAATATTAACCAGCTGTCCTGAGCTCCCCTACCTTCTAGAGTCCTAATACATGGTATTCCTCCAAGTAGACATTTGAATATGTCAAAGTTAGCGCTCCTGAAGTCCAAGGTTGCAGTCTTAACTTCTTGCCCTCCTTCTTCCACGTTGGATCCTGAACTCCACCATCTCATGGTCACTGCATCCAAGTCTACCCCCAACCTTCACATCCCCAACATCTCCAAATTAAGAGCTAACACTAAGAAAGAAGCCTTATAATCAATGGAAATAAAGAAACATTTTTAGAGGAAGATTCAAGAGCCTCTGATTGTCTTCTGGACATCTCTTTCCAATTCAGAAAAAGGTGACATAGTAAGCAGTAGAGGTAGATGGAATGAATCTGCATTATCTTCCGACCGTGTCCATATCTTTGTATCAAATTTGAGAAGCAAGGTACTTTAGTTTCAGCAGAGTGTTTAAATCCTTACAAGAAGCATCTGAGCCTAGTCTGGATCCACCTTGACAGACAATATTTCTTGGATTATGTGCAAGTACAACTTGACTGATCCTCCTGAGAAAAGGAAGCTTTGGAAAGAAATTGAATGATTTACAATGATGCTTGTATGGCACGAAAAAGAACCAATGACTACATTTCACTAATACTATTAATAGGGATGTTGGAAGAGGAAAAACAGAAGACAGCAGAGAAGGGTTTGATGAAAATTTCTGGTAAAATTAGACAGAAGCATTCCAGAATTCTGATTAAAACTTGTTTCATTTCAGAAATATAAGAAATGAAAATTATTATAATTAATGAAGTTACTTGACCTTAAACTCATGTCTGCTAAGAATTTATAAAAGGAGTCAGAAATGCGGGAGGAATTATCAAAAGTCTGATTTTAAGGCTCAGATCTCATGTCCACCTAATATCTGCTTATTTTCTTTGTCAATGTGTTTGGGTTTTTTAACCCTGTAGTATGCACACTTTCTCCTTGACATGAAATATTCTTAAAGCATCTGGAAGGTCAAAGAGAGGTCATCCAGTATAACACTTATATTCCAATGCCACCAGATCTTTATCCCCTTGCCAGCCAGATATAAAGGAGGACAAAAATAGTTTGGCTCAAAAACCTGCCTTGCTAGCTGAAACTCCCTGCCTAGAACCCTGGAGAAATAATATTTTGGTCACTTATGCTCAGTATGAACAAACTATGACTAGAGCACAGTCCAGAAGACTTATGAATTCGGCCTTGCGTATTTGTTTTTGAAAATAAAGATTATTGTGATTTCAGATGCTAAGAGTTCAGAAATATGCACCCACATGCACATACACATATAAATGCTTTGGTCAACATCTGTTTCAGCTAGTGAGCAGTTTTATGCCACTTCAGTAAATTATGAATTAAACTTCATAGTATTATATACAAAGCCCATTGAATTATATAATACCAAGCCTGACATTAGAAAGCACATCCATCAGTTTTCATGCCTAAATCTCAAAAAGGAAGTGACACTTCTGAATGGCACTTCAGCTATATTCCTTTGTATTTTGTTAATAAAGAGAGATCTTATTAGTGAGAGATTCAAGACCGTATAAACAAGTTTTTAAGCTCAGTATACCATATGCTATAGCTACCGATTATGTTCTTGTTGACATTTTGTGCATGTGGGAATATTATCCTCTCAAAATCATTATGCTTCTGTTCACATGTACTGTGTTAATTGGCATGTGACACTTTAAAAATCTGTTCCCAGGCAATTTTCATAAATAGTTGTTTCATATGAGCAAATGTATTCAGTGGGCCTGACATTTAAAAAGATGTAACAATATAATTCTTTTCTTCCTCACTGTTCTATTTTAAAAATCAAATTAGTTTGAATTGGTTCATCTTTTCTTAAACCGTGATTGTTTCCAGTTTATCGTGACATGTCATGTTTAATCATTTATTGTTTAGAAGTGTGTTTTGTTATATAACAGTTTTACTGGGTTCTTTGTGATTAGTATGTGCAAAATAACCAAATAATCAAAACCACCTTATTTCATTTAGTGTTGTTAACTACAGTCATAAAGTAGTGAATGACAAAATAGAGTGCATATGCTGTTTTCCACAGAACCAGTGAGATTTCATATATTTCAAAGATGACATCTCAATTACAGCACTACAAGTGCAGACTGCAGAAAATGAACAGGATATATCTGAAGATCCTAGGATGAAAACAATAATAGCTCTGTCATCAGCAAAGACAGTAAGAGCTTTGTCATCAGCTCCCTCTAGAGAAGGATTGAGTGAAGAGTTCAGGATGCATCTCATCTAAATATTACATTAAAATGAGGCTTCCAGGTTGGAACATAATCATGTTAGAATGCTTGTATAGTTAATGCACATTGATAGACATCCCTGAAGGACGGCTCAGATCTCAGGTGGGTTGAATCACCTTGTTAGCACCATGTTTTCTCCATAGCTATTTTGGCAGTCATAGCCCACTCCTCTTTTTTAGTGCCTAATGCTAGCATTTGAGGGCTTTTTTATTCTCATCATCACTAATCATAGCATTTGGGTAATTTTTTTGTGCACTTTTCTTGGTCTAAAAGAGAAATAACATCACACCTGCAATCTGCTACCCACATTTGTTACCAGGTCTATTCTCATATTTGCTTTTGGTTGTTTCTCTGTTGCTAACACGACATTTCCATTTATTTGGTTTCTCTTCCTTGTTCTCTGCAAGTTATTGCTGCATCTTATGCTCAAAAGCATTATTTTTACCTTCTATAATATATGAATAGAAATAGCTGAAACAGAAAAATCATTACTGCATGCCAAACACAGAATCTTGCTGTACCAGGCAAGCATTTTAGTTCCATCTAATAAATGTATGTCTTCCATCTGTGATAGAAATATGAATTAATCATACATTTCCTTAAGGAAACTATACATTTAGTCAGCTCTAACTGCTATTTACATCTGTGATAGACAGGATGGACTTACGTTCTCACAAGGAAAAACAAATATTTCCAGAGAATCTGGTCACAGTCTCTTCATCTCTGTCTTCTTTACAGCTGATTAATAACATTTGGTTTGCAATGTTGACAGACTATATACAAAGAATATTGATACTTGGACATCTGGAAAACCTTGTACAGTGTTAATGCGTAACTTAATTCTGCAATAGCCCAAATTATCCTGCAGAAAGCCACAGCTAGATATGAGGAAGGACAATATGTATCTCTCAGTGATGCAGAGGCACAGGAAGCGATTGTAAAAAATCTTGGAAAATAAATGGGAGTTAGAATCTATTATTCTTTTATATGCATTTATTTAACATTTAAGTGGTGCGCATAGTTAATTTATTTTTTTTCCTGTCATGCCTACTGGTAGGAGTTGGTGAATGCAGTAGTCCAATAAACACAAGGCTGCAGCAGCAAGTTCCCAAAGTGCTGTTAACAATGAATAATGAGGCTAAGTGTACATCCCTAGCAGGCACATGTGCATATATACACACAATACATATATGCATATGCACACGGCTGGTCACACAGACCAACAGATGGAACACATAGTGTTTAGACAAACACAAACAGCAGTAATGGCCTGATCTTTTCCCCCTTCTGGCTGCTTGGGATGAATGCTCAATAATGGAAAATATGTGTATATATACATATAATACGAAACTCTCCTGCACCTAGCCCTAGGAACTTGGTCTATCCAGTAGCTGACCTCTATATTCTCTGGTCTCCAGTTGCCTAATGCACAGACAGATGCAAGCAAATAAGTCTTCCACTTGACTGCTAGACGTTATAGTCTCCTCAATAGCTGGCTTGGACTTGCTAGTCTCTCCAGTAGCCAACAATTTATGGTAACTTTGATACTTGGCTCCCAAATCTCTTATTTTACTTGCCAAGTAGGCCACCTTGATGCCTGCTAATGATTACATGTATTGATATATATACCCACACAGTATACATGCATTCAGGTTTCTCTCCAGTTGCTGCTTCCCAGACATAAGGAACCCTGTGACCCATGGTCCCACCTAGTGGTCTAGTTGCTACTCCTCTATGCATAACACATGTATGCAGAATAGACAGTACCTCACTAAAAAAGAACAGTGGAAATTAAGTTTAGTGAAAAGAAAGGACAGACTGTGCTGATCAAGCATAAATGTATTGACCAGCCCCTGTTTAAATGCAATCTGTCCCTTCTATCACTTTATCCCTCTATTACCACACACTTTTTCCTCCCCAAAGTGCCTCAATCCATACCTATCTCCAGTCCCAGAATGCTTTTCCCATTATGAGCTACAGACTCCTGGACAGTGTATCCCCTTACTTTGTGAGATACCCCAGGAAGCCTCCTCTACTGACTCCTGATGCAGGCTGTCCCTTTACCCCTGCAGCTGAGGGTCCCCTGGGACAGCTCTGACAGTTCAGTGGGAAGACTCATGTCTCTGACTGGGATATTGGAGTGTCCCTGCTTAACATCATACCAGTGGGCTCTTTCTAGTGTATGGATACAAATCTTTAATCACATAACCTAATACTCCTTATCACTGTGTGGACATAGATATAGCCATAATGACCATCATCTCCATACAGATGACAAATAGAAGAAAATATATATACAAAGGTCATACACGTCAGACCAGTACTTCCATGAAATATCCTCAAATTATATGGCAAGAGGGTGGCTAAATTCATTTTTCCATTAGGGATCTTTTCCAAAAGAGGAGATACATTAGCTCTTCTTGTTTGCGTAAAAGGTATCAGAACTGCCCATTTCTTGCAATTTCCACACATTATAATCAGGATTAGGTAAATAATTAGTAAGTTAACAGCACCAAAGAATATTTTTAGTGTAAATTATATTTTAAAATTCCATCCACAGTCATGACTGTTTAAGAGACATGTGGTCAAGATATCAAACATTTGATTTTCTATATGCATATCAAATCTCAGAG
The DNA here is from genome assembly GCA_013400335.1 of Eurystomus gularis. NCBI lineage: Eukaryota > Metazoa > Chordata > Aves > Coraciiformes > Coraciidae > Eurystomus > Eurystomus gularis. Next base: position 21,920 of record VZZY01016112.1, read on the forward strand.
TTGAAGTGTTTGATGTTATAGGTTGCAAATATTGACACAAATATGAAAACTGGGAGATATCTGTAAATAGTGAAACTGTTTTATTTCCCATTCCATGCAAATGCAACACCATTATTCTAAAGATATGCAAAAACCTAGACAGTGCAACTATTGTCTAGGTACAATCATCTTTTCTACAGTTAATTCAACTTTTGTATTTCATATTCCTTGTATTACGTATTTTGAAGGTAGTTTTCTTTTCCCTATTTCCCTTATGTTTCACTACCAAGGGAGTTACAACTCATTCTCTGAATTGTCTTTTAGTGGAAGTTAATGATACAAACTTACCATGAAAAATTTGAACACTTCAACATTAAAACACAAGTATATAAACAGAGAATTTTCTCACTCCATCTATGCCCAGGGTGCCGTACATCACACACACATACAAATATTTCTCGGCTTCTTTCCCAGTCTCACAGTTCTCTTCATCTTGGCTACTTTAATCCATTCTACCATGTCCATACATTTTTCAAGCCTGGCAGACCAGAAGGGTTCTTATCCTGTTCAATACATATTGAACAGGATAAACTGTTAAATTAAATTCTGACTTGCTACTATCTGTGTGCTATTGAGAGTTAACAAGAAATAATATGAATTGAGATGACCATAGCACAATAACATTTTTCCATTTTCCAATTAGTCTTCTACAGTGGCAAGCATGGTGCATCGTCCTGTCTGTTGATATTCCTTGGAGTTTTTCTGATCAAATCTGTTGTTAAGGTATTCCTAGGTTGCAATTGTTTAACCTTAGAGAACAGTGTCAAGGTATTATTCTGTTTGAAGTAGTTAGAAAACTAACTGGAAACTAATGTCATTTAAATGAGTGCAAAGCCCAAAGGAGGCAGTGGTTGAAGTGTATATTCTCTCCTCTCGCAGAACATACAGTCTCTTGAGGACAAAACACCAAGTTCTGTGTAGAACCAAAGCACATATCAAGGAGTGTAACACTGCCCACAAATATCAATTTTGCTAGTATGTACTGCTCTTTTGTAAAAATAGCAAGTTTCTAAGGATGTTGATTACTTTTCTCAACTTCAGAGGAATATTATTTATAGCAAACAATGTGCGCGCAATTTTTTTTTATGATGTACTACCTACATGCAATGTTCTACACAAGACTTGTACCAAATTTTCATTGTGTCAGGAGATTTACAAGCTCTATACACAATTGATTCCTACAGTCAAAATAACGGTCATCAAAACTAGCTTTGTTTCAATTTGAAAACAAAGGTCAATGGTTAGATGAAGATAGCTGGAGAATGTTTTTATTCTTTTTTTAAACCTAAAATACATCTATTTATTACAAGCATGATGAACAGGTTGAATAAATTGGTTTTTTCTTTCCTAGAGGTGAAATCTTTATTGAATTAAATGAAATGTTTTTAGTGGGGTAATAGGAGAAGCGGCTCAACATTCCTGGAGGATATGCTAAGGCACATGGAGGACAGGGAGGTAATCGTAGGTAGTCATCATGGATTTACTAGGGGCAAGTCCTGCCTGACCAACTTAGTGGACTTTTACAATGTAGTGACTCCATCAGTCAACAAGGAAAGAGCTCAGGATGTCATCTGTCTGGACTTCTGCAAGGCATTTGACACAGTCCCCCACAACATCCGTATCTCTAAGTTGGACAATTAAGGTGGGTGGACTGTCCAGTGGATAAAGAACTGGCTGGATGGTCTCATCCAGAGAGTGATGGTCAATGACTTGAAGTCCAGATGGAGGAAGGTGATGACTGGTGTCCCTCAGAGTTCTGTGCTAGGACCAGCATTATTTAATATCTTCATAAATGATATTGACAGTGGCATTGAGTGCACCCTCAGCAAGTCTGCAGATGATATCAAGCTGGGGGGTGCAGCTGATATGCCAAAGGGACAGGATGCCATCCAGAGGGACCTGGATAGGCTGGAGAGGTGGGCCCAGGTTCAACAAAGCCAAGTGCAGGGTCCTGCACCTGAGCCAGGGCAATCAGCATTATCAGTCTAGCCTGGGAGAGGACATACTGGAGAGCAGCCCTGTGGAAAGGGACTTGGGGTTGCTGGTGGATGAAAAACTGGATATGAGCCACCAGTGTGCAAAAGCAGCCCAGAAGGCCAATCACATCCTGGGCTATATCAAAAGAACTGTGGCCAGCAGATTCTGCCCCTGGCCAGGTGATTCTGCCCCTCTGCTCTGCCCTGGTGAGACCTCACATGGAGTATTGTGTCCACTTCTGAAGCCCCCAACATAAGAAAGATGTGGACATATTGGAGCTTGTCCAGAGGAAGGACACCAAAATGATCAGGGGAATGGAGCATGTCTCCTATGAAGACAGGCTGAGGGAGTTGGGGCTGTTCAGCCCAGAGAGGAGAAGGCTCCAGGGAGACCTTATAGTGATGTTTCAGTACCTGAAGGGGGCCTACAGGAAGGCAGGGGAAGGTCCATTTAAAAGGGTTTGTAGTGATAGGATAAGGAGTAATGGTTTTAAGCTACAAAAGGATAGATTTAGGCTGGATATTAGAATCATAGAACCATAGAATGTTAGGGGTTGGAAGGGAACTCTGGAGATCATCAAGTCCAACCCCCCTGCCGAGCAGGATCATAGAATCTAGGGCAGGCTACACAGGAACGCATCCAGATGGGTCTTGAAAGTCTCCAGAGAAGGAGAATCTAGAACCTCCCTGGGGAGCCCGTTCCAGAAAAAAGTTCTTTAACACGAGGGTGATAGATCACTGGAATGGGCTTCCTAGGGAGGTGGTGGAGGCCCCATCCCCGGAGTCATTCAAGGTCAGGCTTGATGGGGCTCTGAGCAACCTGACCTAGGTAGAGATGTCCCTACTTGTGTACGGAGGTTGGACTGGATGACCTCTAGAGATCCCTTCCAGCCTAGAACATTCTGTGATTCTATGATTCTAATATTTATTTCCAAACACACAAACAACAAACTTCTGTTTCTAGAGATGAAAACCTTATCCATTGAACCATGTTTTTCTCCTTCTCAAAAAATCCTGTTTTCTAGTAACGTATTTAATGTAATCAAGACTGTCAGAGACAATGTGAAATAATTACTTAGAGTCTTATAATTTGAAGGCAGCATGTGTTTGTAAATTGTTCCATACCTCCTACCTCCACGTGCCATACAAACATTTCACATCTCAGCAAGGTTATAATATGAAATATGTAATTTTATAGGAGTTGAGATGAGTTTTTCAGGTGCTTTTTTCTAAAATTGCCTAATTGCAAGCGTGTTCTCTGCCAGTTCAGATGTTCCCATATGCATCTTTTTTAATCTGGTTCAGTCTTTTAAATCTGTTCAAAATTCTTGGTTTTAGACTACTGAAATAGATGCTAACATTCTTATGGTAACCCATTCTAAATATTTGGATGCTGGTTTGCAGCAATAATATTTCATTTGATGTATGTTATAGTTTATTCCCATGTACAGCCATTTCATAGAATCATAGGATCATAGAATCACTAAGGCTGGAAAAGACCTCTAGGATAATAAAGTCCAACCTTCATCCCAGCATCTCCCTGACCACTAGACCATGTCCTGAACTGCTACATCTACTTGTTTTTGAAAAACCTCCAAGGATGGTGACCTGTTCCGATGCCTAACCACTCTTTCAGTAAAGAATTTCTTCCTAATATCCAATCTAAACCTCCCCTGATGCAGCTTGAGGCCATTATCTCTTGTCCTGTCATTAGCTGATTGGGAAAAGAGACCAACACCAGCCTCACTACAACCTTCTAATAGGTAGTTGTAGAGAGCAATGAGGTCTCCTCTTAGCCTCCCCTTCTCCAGGATAAACAATCCCAGTTCCTCCAGGTGCTCCTCAAAAGACGTGTGTTCCAGACCTCTCACCAGCTTCGTTGCCCTTCTCTGCACCCACTCCAGGTCCAGAGAACATTTTTTGACAAAACCCAGGAAATATTTGTAAGATACCTTTATATCAAAAATTGTACTAATTTTCCTATTTTTCAAAATATAAATTTGGGTTGCAATAATTCTTGAATCAATCTTACTCAAAGCTTTGTTATCATGTTCAAAACATGCAACTGTCATTGTCTGCTTTTATAGAATTAGTATAATAATCAAAAGAAGCTTTCAGGAATAGACAAGCCAGCTGGCTGCCAAGATGGATTCTTATCATTGCTGTTGATAACAATTACAATTTGCATGTGCAATCACTCAGACCCTAATTTAACATGCTTCTTCAGCAGCTGACCTAGAACCATTAGTATGGCTGGTCTAGAAGGGGAAGAATGTATGAACCTAGAGAAAAGAGAGACCAGTAATAAAAGGAAATATTTTAGTTGTACACATATTGGCATTCTATTGCTAAAATCCTATTATTAAGGGTCACAAAGGGGGATGTATCTCTTAGTCTGTGACACAATACCCTGATCATTCTTTTCCTGCTGATGGCAGCTATGCCTGTGCAGATTGGAAGGCTTTTCTTCTAGTAGTATTCAATATTTATGTGTGCTTTATATCTTCCATAACGACAATTTAAGAACTTTGTTGTGTGTTACAGTAGAACACCTTTCTAAATACTGAAATTGCTATTCAGCCCCAATGTAATGAAACAGACTATATGAAAACAAAGGGGACAATGTGTTCTGTTTTAATACATGTATCACCTACAGTTTACCTGGTCAGTATTATGCTGCCTGGTTGTACACACATATATAAAATGATATGATTAGAGAAAATAGAAAGCAAACAGAGGACAGCAATACTACTACAGACAGTAGACAGAGAGCCTTATCAGAGAAGAGACTCTCTTTAATTGAAAGTCCCACTTCTGGGCAAGCCTACAAGATAATAATGCTAAAACCACTAAAGGTTTCTTCAAAGGGAAGAGATATTGCTCAGGCTGATAAGAAGAGATGGATATGAATCTCAACCAGGCAAACAGAAAGCATATTACAGAAGTATAATCTGTTTCTTTTTTTCCCCAGGAAATATTAATAACTAGGATGACTGGAACTTACTAAAGTTTGAACAGTTAAAGCCTAGATATGAAAAGAATACATCTAGGTTTTCTTTGTTTTCTTTGCACTACATGATGTAGTTTTGGGAAGATTTGTTTGGGTGGGGTTTTTTTACAGCTCAAACTGATCCTGAAGTTCTATTTATTGTTTTGAAGTTTGAGCAGTATGTAATTCATGAAAGGTACTAAACACATAAGTAATCTGTATGGAAAAAACAAACAAACAACCCCTAAGAAATCATTTTCCAGTGTTGTTGAACCACATGATTCTACCATGCAAAAGGCAAAGGGACTTGTACACTTAATCTGTAAGGTATTTTAAATGTGTCAAACAGGGAAATAGGACATTATTTTCTTGATAAATAGGCAGGTTAAAAGTGAGGTTTGCCTCTGCTACAAGACAGGATAAGCAAATATATTTTTGTAAAGATTCCAAATACAGTCAAGGTTGGATGATGGAATAAAGTGGTCCCAAATCCTTTTCAAAGCTCCCAAATAAGAATTCCTCTTCTTTTGCTTGCATGGCAACATTAAGCCTCAACATAAACACTGCAGATATATGCTTGCATCAAAATTATGGAAAGGATTTTAAACTTATTTCCATTTGAGTGAATTATACATTGAGTGGTTATCCTGTTCTTTTCCTTCCAGCTTCCTCCTTGGATATTTAGTGTCTTTGTCTACGCTAGTAAGTAGTGCAGCTCAGTGAATGCCAGCGTTCAAGCTGAAAGAGTAAATACTGAAGATCCAATGTCCATACTATATGAGGTTATACTTTTGCTAGTTCTGGACTGGTACCCTGAATTTTACCCCATTTTAGCTCTTAGAGAATACTAGATGTGTTTCTGTACTGTGTTTGGCCTTACTTTAACCTAAAACGAATCTAGCTGACACTCTCTGAGACCACTCTGTGCTGTTAGTCTGTGTGATAATTGAGGATAATTAGGAGATTCACTTCAAAATCATAGTCCTGATCTGAACTAGAATCATAGATAGAATCATTTAGGTTGGAAAAGACCTCTAGGATCATCTAGTCCAACCTTCGTCCAACATCTCTCTGACCCCTAGACCATGTCTCGAAGCACCACATCTACCTGTTTTTTGAACACCTCCAGGGATGGTGACTCTACCACTTCCCTGGGCAGCCTGTTCCAATGGCTAACCACTCTTTCACTAAAGAACTTCTTCCTAATATCCAATCTAAACCTCCCCTGATGAGGCAGGTTATTATAAATTAATATAAATTCTTTATTTATTATTTTTACAGGAATACAGACTCTCAGTTTAACTTGATTAAATATATTCAGTAAAAAATTAATACAACAAAAAACTGCTAATGTCAATAAGCAAAAATGAAAATGCTATCCCTTAGATCACTAAATAAATTCACTAATGAGAACACTTATATGGAAATTACTTGAAGAAGTTATTACATAATTTAAATATTTTTTTATCAACTCATTAGAAATCATTGCAAGCAGTGAGAGAAAAAAAATGCAGTGCTTGTACTGGCATTTAGCCAAATTTCTCATCACAAAAGTGGTTTCTACAAATCTGAACTGCAGAATTTTTTTTCTGAAGAAATTACTAAACTGTTGAGCAATATCATAATTGAAAAATTAAAAATATAAATTTTCATGGGAAAAAAAATCTTTTTTTGAGCTCTGGTACTGGTCCATCAATGCTATACATAGTAATTTGTGTTTTACCATTCTAATTTTGACTTCAGTGCTGATGACATAGCCTAGAGTTAGGACGAGTTTCTCTAAGAAGACTCAAAATTCTAGAAAGTTGCTTTGTTCATAAAAGGTCTTTCTCTGTGGTAACGCCTTTGATGAAGTTATACTCCTCTTGCAAACTGACAGAAGTGTTTGCTAAACAAAAGTTGTTGCATGCTGGAATTTATTTCCTTCCAAAGAAATTAATGATAACATTCACTGAAAGGAGATCCTGCCTTGGAACAAGGCTTTTTCCCAACACTCAAACAATCCCTGATCTTGCTAAAATAATTTTCAGAATTAGTAAAAAGCAATAAAGTGTAGAAATGTTTACTTATCAATGACAGAATGTATTTCACAAAATATCTATCTAATATTTTACTTCTAAGTACTGATCTTGAATGGAGCTTAACAGAATATTTTCAAAAGATCCTGGTAATTGAAATTCATAGCTTAGTTGAATGTTAGGAGAGAAAAAAAAATCAACTCATTAGAAATGTTTGTTTCATAAGTTTAGACTTCGACTTCCCACCTTAGTTGTTCCTTCCTCAGAATCAATAATCTCTCTTGTCATACAGAAACTGATAGCATTGGCATTTTTCCCATTAAAAAGGTCCCTGGTCTGCAGCTACTGCTTAATTTTTTACTCAAAGTGTCTAACTGATGCAGACAATCAAGCTAAACACCGAAAAATTGTTCTCAACATGTTGCTAGTTTGTGAGATTGTTGTTTCTGTTTAAGACCTAAACAAGGGCTATTTTCCTGAAAGCTTATTTCCAGTTCTATCAGTTTGTCAGTTACTACCTCTCTCTACAAACTTTGTTTCAGAGCATAATGATAATGAGGTATTTTAACTTAGGGGTGACTCCCACAGTAAACGAAAGACAGGAAAATGTCAGTGCTTTGAAACACGTGCCCAGAGAAACCATCTTCTGCACAGAATGAGCCAAGTAATCCTTTTTCTTTCTTTCAATTAGATGTAAAAAGAAAGATAAACAGGCAATGAGGAAATAGACTGTGCAGTCAGCACCACAGAAACAATTAGGAGCAGGTCTACCGAGCCAAGTTCAGGATCCTTGGTGAAGGAGTCTCAGGACATTTCATCTGCACATTAAGAAAGAAAGAGTAATCATATTACTAACGGAGTGCAGTTGGCTTCACTACTAAAGTCTTCCAGCCTACCCAAAGCATTGTTCTATCAGCCCTTTTTCCAAATGGAATGCCCCTTGATAAAGTGATTTTGCCTTCATATTTTGATTTTATCAACAATATAAAAACATAATAGGAGACTTCATCTTACCTTACAGATTAATAACTGACAGACAGAGGTAGGTAAAGGTACAATTATCTTCCTTTTAACATGGTACAGCCATGTTTCTGCACAGGATCTGATAAAGTCCTGGCTCTCTGGTTCTTGGATTCCTTAGATTTTGTACTTCTGAAAGACAAAAGATATTATTGACTGAATTCAGTCACAGAGGTATCTGACTGGTGACCATAAATCTCATAATTATGACTGCTAACATAGCTGTGAAAGGTTATATGCTTACTTGCACAAAGAATTTCAATTTCTCTTTCTGAGGGCTTGCACTTGTGAAAGAGGAATGTAGGTAAGAGAAAAAAAATTGAAATGTACTTGCATAAAACATGATTTTTTAAAAAGCTAGTAAAGTGTTGGTGGAAGAGATCTGTATTTATGCTAATCCTTAACTTTCCACTTAAAATACTAGTAATTTATATTGTATAATCTTGAAGTAAATAATTAGGAATAAATATGGAGGTTTTTTAGCTTTGTAATATTCTCCTATAGTAATATGGTTCCTGTAATAGAAGTGATAAAAATGTCAAATATGTACTTTTTGATTATGCAGTCAAATGCACACACTGATGTTACTATGCTACTACAACTTGTTCTTTAATCTCAATAAGCTGCTCCGTGATCGAAACAGTACAAGCTTCAACTTGTCCGCAGTGAAAAACCCCTCCCCTGTGACATGCTCAAGAACCACAATAGGGATTTGCACTCACAAAGGAGAGTCATAAACTAGATCTAGCAGAGCTTCACTAACTTCATCAACACAAGACACTCCAGCTGAGGAAACTACGCACCACTTTTGTTTAGATGTTTGCCAGGGCCCTGAGGGCACTACAGGGCCCTGACTATTTCTGCTGATCCTTTCCTGGGGCCTTTCCTCATGCTGACCATAGTACCAAAAGTCCCGTTTCAGGCTAGCCCTTGAGTTAGCCCCTGCTTAAGCAATGCCGTAGGATGTCAGTCTCCAGCTCTATCCATGGTTATTTACCAAGGAAATATTCTTTTTAAAAAACATAATATAAGTGTGTTAAGTGGGATGCTTATTTAAGATAATTTCAGATAGAGTAAGAGTTTGCAAACAGCAGATAGTATTTCCTTGCATCCACTTTAGACTTCTTTGTCTTCATGCCATTAGCTAGATGCCATCTAGCTGCTCAGGCCACTGATTCATGCATGCACCATTTCTACCTATGTGAGGAATTCTCAAAAGCAATACTTTACACAAACATTAACAGATATGTATGCTCAAGATGTATGACCTTTTGAATTGTATGGGGCTGTGAGAAGGAAGTGGATTCCTTTATGCCTAGTCTCCAACACAGTTATCTAATATAGTTGAGAGACCACAATATAACATTTCTTGTTAGAGTGAGTAGAAATTGTTTCTTTTTAAGAAAGTCTTGTTCTTCAGCCCTAATACTTTCTCTTTTTTATTACCTTTTGTTGTGGAATGAAATATTGATATAGTGTCATTTATGGAAGAGATGATGCAGAATGCAATAGCAGTGAATGAAAAACAGATGCTTTATTCCAACTGGTGAGCACTGCAGGCTTGCAGGTCTTCTCTGCTGAGTAGTTAAACTCAGGCCTTGCAAGTGTTTTTCATTCCTGGAGAAGGCTAGTGTAAAGTCATTTTCTTCTTCACTCAGTCCATAGCAGCCAAAAAAACCCCTGAAGCTTTCAAACCAGGAGATGCTATTGTAGGTTTCCACCCAGCACTTATACCATTTATAATCTGAATAAATTATTTCTGTGCTGAACTCTTGTCACCAGTTATTTAAAAGTTTTTTTTCATATAATTATAGAATGATCTGGATTGGAAGAGATCATATAGTTCCAAGTCCCCTGCCATGGACAGAGACACCTTCCACTAGAACAGGTTGCTTAAAAGCCCATCCAATCGGGCCTTGAATGCTTCTAGGCAGGGGGCATCCACAGCTTCTCTGGGAAACCTGTTCCAGTGCCTTACCACCCTCACAGTAAAGATTTTCTTCGTAATAACCAATCTAAATCTAGACTCTTTCTGTTTCAAGCCATTACCTCTCATCTTATCACTACATTCCCTGATAAAGAGTCTCTCCTCATCTTTGCTGTAGGCCCCCTTTAGGTACTAGAAGGCTTCTACAAGGTCTCCCTGGAGCCTTCCGTTCTCTAGGCTGAACAATACCAACTCTCTCAGCCTGTCCTCATGTGGGAAATGCTCCAGCACCCTTATTATCTTTGTGGCTCTCCTCTGGACTTGTTCCAAGAGATCCATGTCTTTCTTACGCTGGGAGAGCTAGAGCTGAAGGCAGTATTCCAGGTGGGGTCTCATGAGAGCAGAGTAGAGGGGAAGTATCACCTCCCTTGACCTTCTGGCCACACTTCTTTTGATGCTGCTGATGGTGCCTCAAGAGCATATTGCTGGCTCATGTTTATTTACTGATTTATACATTTACTTATTTCTTCATTTAAATGATTCAACCATATAATATTCCTCTCTGTACCATAGAATCCAAGTGTAAGAGAACACCCTAATGTTGATTTGATGTTGGAGTACCTTCCACAGGAACCATCACTGCCACTGTTCCTGGTATATCCTTTCGGAATCTCATTCTAGTAAGTATTTTTGCCAGCTAACTTCATATAGTTGACAAATTTCGGTTTGTATGCATAGTATGAATTTATAAGGATTATATAAAAATTCCAAAGTAGTAGTGTGGATATTGCTTCAATAGACAGATTTACCTTCACTGAATACTTAATAGCACATCATATATTTACAGGGCAGTATATCTTATTCCCTACAGTGAATCATTCACCAGTTTCTGAGTGCTAGGGAAGCTCTATCTCTTTAGTGAGACTTCTGTGATATCTATGCACAGTGGATCTGTAGAATACTTTTTTACAAAACTTGCTTTAACTTAATCAAAATGTGTAAAATTTCATCACTACATTTATTTTAAATGTAGTTGTTGCAGTAAATATACATTAAATGTATTACATTGTATGTACTTAAAGATCACACAAAATGTAAATGGCCCTACTTGCAATGACCCATGAAAAAACACCAATCAACCCAATGAGCTGTGAGTCAATATTGTCTTTAAATGCATTCCAGCATAACATTTCATAAAAGTCTTATATAAAGCACTAAAGGATACTATTTCCTAAATGACACTAATGACTTATAATAAAAGACAAAATTCTTCCCAGGTGAAATTCAGGCCTCTCTTGCACAGTATTAAAACAAAACATTTGTGTATATTACGTTGCTGAGGCTGAGGTACTTCTAATAACAGACATTATTGCAGAAGTTCCCTATGTCCTAAATTGTATTCTAATGCCATCAGTAATCTCATTTCCTACTGAAAGTAATTAAATCAAATGCTGCTATCATCTTAGGTACTGACTTGGAGGTAATGCGAGCACCTGCTAAGATAGGAAATACAAAAAAAAAAACAGTAGAAAAAAATATTATATCAACTAAGATTAATTTTGCAAAATTGTATTTGTATGTATTTAATCTAAATTGCATTTAAAACCTGAGAAATGCCAGTACAGAAAGATGCTGTTGGATCTGGCAGTATATCCCTGACATCATGTGTCAGGTAAAAATTTCATTATAAGCTTAGTCTACACAGTTAATGAAGTTATACACCACAGAGCAGAACAGTATGAATAAGTTTTGTCCCAATGTGAGTCATCATCTGCACTTGCTGAAACCCTGGGCTTGGATTCACCTTTTCTGACCCTAACTGTCTAAAAACTAGGTGTTCCAACCCTTTCCAAAGTCTCCAGCAAGATCTTTAAAGGAGCATTCATCCCACCTACCTTACACATCTCAGGTGGGATGAATTGCCCTCTATAGCTTCCCCTTTCTTTCACACATAATATATGATATATTAATATATTATTATTTTTTTATTTATAAAGAAAAGTTACATAACTGTTAGAAGGCAGGCATCCAGCTTTTAATCAAGAAATGTAGGTGTGAAATCTCACTGTTGATTATCAAGAAAAGCTAAGCAAAGCAAGAAAAGAAAGAGGGGCTTGCTTCTCAAACATTATGCAGTTCAGGAGCACGATAATTAAAAAAGGAATAAATTTAAACTAAGGATATCAGAAAACACAAAGCAACTGAAAACTAAGCTTATTCTGTTTCAACAGGGTAGTTAGAACTAGTATTCATTACCTGGAAAGGCTATACGTTTACCACACAACCTCACAGGACTTTTCATTTTGTTTCCCTTCCTTAACCAATAGATGGCTATGAAAAGATTAAAATCAAAGTGTTTGGAATTAAATCTGTCCACCACTTTAATTCTGAAATTTTCCAACCTTTTCAAGTTCAATATTGGGTGAATACATTCTTTTAACAGGAATTTGGTACATAAATCATTGTTTAATCATTTTCCAAATGAAACACATATATATATGCTACTTTTAAACCTGAGGAAAAATACTGTGTTCAAAAGTTTTTCCCCAAAATATCAGTTGCTCTAACAAAATATTTTATATTTCCCTTCAAATAATACATTGAATATATCTATGAAACATTCTGGCTGTGGTGTTGCTATTGATATGGGTAAGATTTGTCTGACTGACTGACATATTTGGCATCAACCAAGAACTTTCATTGCCAAATATATGAGATGTTATAACACAATCCAAACATTGAATAGGCCACTGTTTCAAATATATTCAACCTTTTTCCTTTGAATCTCTGAGGGCTACACTTATTAAAAAAATTACACATGCAAGGCACAGAAAAGAATTTCTGTAGAGATAAGAACTGACATGGTTTGAACAGTTAAAACATGTAAGAAAGAGAGGAATTCTTTCAGTTATTGAAAATACAGTCATTAAATTGGCTTACAATCTGCATAGTAGGTGTAATAGGTAAGGAAACACTGAACATAAGAACGCATGTTAGTGTGTTTCTGTTTTGTGGTCAAAGCTTGTTATGATGTACACAATAAGTAATATTGACTTGTACAAAACTTTTTATATTTTGATACAACTTTGAGCTACATGTTATGACAAAGTGAAATCGCTTAGGTGTCTTTGGGAAAACTAACATTCTTTATTTCCACTAAATTAGTCGAAGGGTCTCAGTATTTCAATGACTTTGTGAAACTGAAGTCTGAAAGACTGATACAAAGGAGAAAAAAATCTGCTTTCCTTTAGTTTTAAGTAAAACTGATAAAACTATGTCAAGATTTAATATCGTCTATAGATTTTGAGGCAATAACTTTGAAATATTTTGATCAATACGAAGCACTGTTTGCATATTTTGTCAAATTAAATAGCGGAGTAATTGCATTAAAGTGTTTTGCATCTTACATTGAAGTACCTCTCTATAGTTCAAATACTACAGTTATGGTGAAGGAAGATAAAGATACACTATTGAGCTAAAAAATAACTGAAGCAAAACAAAAGCAAAATTGTTCTTGAGAGAAATGATTTGTGCATTCAAGAATTAGTCATTGTCTGATATTCTGAATGCTCTAAAAAGTTTATTGTTCCTGTCAATACATTACTTGAGTTACAAAGCATTTTGCTATTCTCATAAAAATCTATCTTAATGAAGTATTTAATTTAAAGGCACTGCTTTATACTTATCAATTGATACAATTTATGTATTTTTAAAAAGATAATGTATAACTGTAAAAATAAGCCTACAGAATGGACATTAGGAATACTGTTTTGGTTTCCATATTTTTAATAAAAACTTAATTGTATTATGCCACTTAAAGATTGACTTGAAATTACTACTAAGTGAAGTTATTGATGAATACAGCAGTCTGGAACCTTTCTTGACTTTCAAATGTGTAAAACACTGAAGTCCTCCCTTAGGTTTTCTGTTGTGGTTTGAGGGTTTTTGTGGGTTTTTGTTGTTGTTTTGTTTTTAAAGTAGAAACATCTAATTCAGCATTAATACTAGAAAACCGGAAGTAGTAGAAGTTTATGGTCTTAATTCTACTAGCTGACAGCAGGATCAAGATAAAAGAAACATAAAATGCTCTAGAAACTTCATGCTAGTTATTAGAGATTCAGAAATCATATTAGACACATTGATGAAAAGTATATGAGAAAGGAGATTTCTGTCGTGTTAAACAGATCTACAAGCATAAACAACATACTGATGCTTTGATTTAGGTATATTGAAACTGAAATTGCATCATTCCTTCTTGTTAATTTGAAGAATTTCACTAACAGCTTTTCTTCTTCCTCTGGTATTCATATTTTCCTAGTGCAGTCTTCAGAAGTTTGTTATGCAGATTACAGTGCCACATTAGCTGTAATTTAAAACCAGAACAGTAATGGGTACCACATAATGTTTCAGTCAATTATTGCATTTTAGTCAATTGTATACAAATGTTTTTACATATCAAATCATCAGTATAGATCAATTTATAAAGAAGGTAAAACATCTAGTTGACCTGTTTTGAGTTAGAACCAAACCAATTCCATTCAGTGATTTTACTTTTCATCTGAGTCTCTGCTAACTGCAGTTTCAAAATTAACAGCATGTTTTCACAGACGGTGTCTGCTTCTAGCAGTGATAACACTAGATGTTTAGAGTTACTACCAAGGATTGGTATGCAGACCAAGGTCACTGCTAAACCTTGTGTACCACATCAGGGGGTAAGGAAAGTGAAAGGCTGCACCTGCGGGGAGGAGTGGCCAGGGAAGGTGACCCTACACTGACCAATGAGTATTTCATCCTATATATGTCATATTCAATATAACGCTGAGGGATCACGAGGGTCTTGGGCCTTCCCTTCTCAACCCTGCTTGGTCCTTCTTGTGCTTTCTTCACACTCAGTGGAGGAAGACCCTGTCTATTCTGCCTTTGATCCTGATTCATGTGTTCCTGAACCCAGCTCCTGAACACGGTTCCCGTCTGCTGCTGAGCCCAGTCTGGGACTTTGCTGGTGCTTGCTCCACAGCCTCCCTGGTGATGGTGATGTAATTGCCATCAGGGGGAGGCTGGGTCCAATACTGTTTTTTTATATATTTGTATATATTCCATTTCATTATTATTATCTTCATTAAAGCTGTTTGAGGTTTCTTTTCTAATCTAGAAGCCTCTCCCTCATTCCCTTCCTCTCCCATTTGGGAGGGGAGGGGACCAACAGCGATCCACAAGTCTCTCTCCCTTATCCTTTTTCTCTTCCTCTATTTGGGGGGCAAAGAGGGGTTAACAGAGAGCATCTGTTGTACATCTTGTGGACTGACCCTAAACCTCAACATGTTCTGTGTATTATGATCCATTTACTAACAACCTGAGATGCCCATTGTTTTATGAGGTTATATGAAGATGACAGGTGTTCCTTAAATCCTCACTCAGTGAGTGAACTCCTTGTATACAAATGTTTTTACATATCAAATCATTAATATAGATTAATTTATAAAGAAGATAAAACATCTAGTAAAGATAATGTGCTCGAGTAGGCTCCTTGAGCCTTACTAAATGATGGGCATGCAAGATACTTTTGAGACAGCAGATAATTCATTTAGGACTGTTTCAGCAGATTATAATTTCAGATTGACTGCATCAACTGATTTTAACCAAAAGACAAGCTGACATGGAAGACACCAACATAGATCCTACTGAGACTTACATGTTGCAAAACAGATTAATATTATATCTAATAATACATTTGAGGGGAAAAAAAGTAAATCTGTGTAATGATCTTTAAAAAAATTAATCTGTAAATTAACATATAAAATCAAGGACAGTTAATTTCATTAATACCTTTAAAGAAACCTCCAAAGCAGATTCTACAGCTTTCTCTCTCCCTCTTTGAGCAACATTCATTTCATGAGTATGAATATTTTGTTAAACATTTTCTTCTGCAAATGAAAAGCCACCAGGAAACCTAAGAAAGTAGTACCAGAGACCATGTCTGCCGTTTTGTTCTAAAAGTGTGATTTTAAAAGTGTTCAGCTGTTTTGTATAGATGAATATGTGTTCTGGAAACTGTCCTGTGGAACATCTCTTTTAATGACCTGGGTAATGTGATGTAGTGCTTGCTCATAAAGTTTGCAAATGACTGGTACCCTGGGGTGGGTACCCGTCAATGTATGCAAGGGCAGGGCTGCCACCCAAAAGAATACAGACAGAAAAGAGGGATGGGCCAAGTGGAACTTGATGATACTCAGCAAAGCCCAGGTACAGAGACATTCTCAAGAGCTGTATGGGCTCTTGATCTGACCAAATGGTAGCATTTTTTAAGTCTTTCTGTGGTCCCTTTACAAGCAGATGTCTGCTTGATTTAGTACTGTGAAACTTAAGAACAAGCCTCAAGTTTAGAATGCTTAAAATCGTGCATATAGTATGCTTCACTTTAGAAACTGTGAGTTTGATTCTGTAAGCTTATATACCACAGATAATTACATCCACTTGAATAATCACAGTATCAATTGGTATGACTAGCCAGTCATTGCTACTTCCCCACTATCTTGGAAAGAGTTACTAGGGATTAGGGGACATGGTTTTTCAAACAGTGCAAGGTCTATAGCAATAAAGGATGCACTTGCATCTTCAGGGTCTCAAATCTTTCCCCACGTCCCCTAAAACTTCTGGATATACCAAGTTGAAATCATTATATAGTAATAGCAAGCAAATGTACAATTTGAGTTGAACACCAATAGCTTGAGGAGCTGAGTAAATTTTTTAAGATTAAACTCTTTTTTGGTTAAAAATAGAAATTTGGTAATTTCTGTGAAAAATAATACCCTTTTTCATAATATGTGATGACAATGTTGAGGATTTTCTTGAAGTTTACAACTATCTTTCATTCAAATCTTCCTTCAGTTGCTTTATATAGAAATAATTTAATGCAATTTTTAGTATGGAAAAGTAATATTTTTATTTCTCCTTAAGACTGGACATTTGTAATTTGTGCTATGCCAAATGAAATTTCTAAATCTTTAAACAGAAAGATGTCCTATCACACAACTCTAATATATAACTCCTGAAAAGAGAAATGCCAATTACTTTAATTTTGTTAAAATTGTAATTTTGGGGAAAAATACAAATGATTGTTAGTACAGTATAGGTGGGATTATTCTCAAAGAATTTTACAAATATTTTTTTTAATCAGGTGGTTTTTCAGATTATTGCAAGTAAATCTCAACAAAAACTTTTCTGAAAAAAAAAAAATCACAAATCACCACAACATTGCAATTTCTCCATGCAAAAATCCATGCTTTAATTTTGTTGGTAATCTGATTTCTTCCAAACTTTATCCATATTCCCAAGCATTTAGAGGATCAAGTCTTAGTAAAGTGTAGCTCATAACTTTTATATGTGTAGGGAAAATAAAAGGACAAAATACTCAAGAGTAAAAAACAGCTGTTAAAAATCCAAACTTGGATCCTAGAGTAGGGTTCTGTTTATGGTTTTTCTGTTCTTCCTAGTAGCTTTTTTTCTGTTTTGTTTAATTATTAAATTTTTTATTGGACTGCCTTGTCTTTTTTTTTTAATTGTCTGATTTCCTATTTAGAAGCAGAATATGTAAACATTATTCATATAAGCAGCCTTGTTGAGAACAAGACTGAGATTATTGATGCATATAATTACTCTTGTACATTTGTAATATCATAGTATTCAATTAGAAATATCACAGGAGTGAGCTATACTCTTACAAGATTTATAAAACAGTAGCTTTGTGTACAAGCAACATAGTAAATTAATTAAATCAATATTACAAAATTTCTTTAATAGTATGTAAAATGTTGAAGAGCAACAACTCTGAATTTTAAACTGTTTTCAGGTTTTGTTTTCATTTGCATTTCATTGCCTTTTATTTGCCTGCTTTTTTTTTCATCATCAATTTGATATGTTTTGGAATATGGACCAAAAAAGAATAGAACCTTTGATTCAGAACAAGCACAGAAAATTCTTTGGTTTTGTTTTTACAAAAAAGAAAAGAGAAATTACTATGCTATTTCATTGTCTGCCTTTATAATTTAGGATGGACTAGCTTTTTTGAAGTTCTTAAATCATAGAATCATAGAATCATTAGGTTGGAAGAGACCTTCAAGATCATCTAGTCCAAACATTAACCCACCCCTGCCAAACTCACCACTAAACCAAGCTCCTCATCTATACATCATTCAGATAGCTCTAGGGATAGTGATTCAACCACTTCCCTGAGCCTGTTCCAGTGCTTGACAACCCTGTCAGTGAAGAAACTTTTCCTAATGCCCAGCCTAAACCACCTCTGGTGCAACTTGAAGCTGTTTCCTTTTGTCCTATCACCTGTTCCTTGGCAGAAAAGACCAGCTCTCACCTTACTACAACCTTCTTTAAGGTAGTTGTAGAGAATTATAAGGCTGCCCCTCAGCTTCCTTTCTCCAGACTAAACATCCCCAGTTGCCTCATTGCTCCTTGTAAGACTTGTTCCCTAGTCTTACATCAGCTTCATTTCCCTACTTTGGGCAAGCCCCAGCAACCCAACAGAACAGAAAAAGGCTGTTCATGAATAATGTGAATCAGTACCCCGAAATACAGGTTCCATGGGTGAACTTTTCAGTGGATAAGAAATTGGCTGGATGGTCGCATCCAGAGAGTAGTGGTCAACACCTTGATGTCCAGATGGAAAAGGGTGACAAGCGGCATCCCTCAGGGGTCCATACTGGGACCAGGGTTGTTTAATATCTTCATTAATGATATTGACAGTGGCATTGAGTGCATCCTCAGCAAGTTTGCTGATGACACCAAGCTGGGTGGTGCAGCTGATATGCCAGAGAGACAGGATGCCATCCAGAGGGAGCTGGACAGATTGGAAAGTTGGGCCCAGGTGAAACTCATGAGGTTCAACAAAGCCAAGTGCAGGGTCTTGTGCCCGGGCTGGGGCAACCAGCATTATCAATATAGGCTGGGAGAGGACATGCCAGTGAGCAGCCCTGTGGAAAAAGACTTGGGCGTACTAATAGATGAAAAGCTGGACATGAGCCACCAATGTACAACTGCAGGCCAGAAAGCCAATTGCATCCTGGGCTGCATCAAAAGAAGTGTGGCCAGCAGATTGAGAGAGTTGATTCTGCCCCTCTACTCTGCCCTGGTGAGACCTCACCTGGAGTACTGCGTCCAGGTGAGGTGCCCCCCAACACAAGAAGGACATGGACCTGTTGGGAGTGTGTACAGAGGAGGGCCACAAAAACGATTAGAGGGCTGGAGCACCTCTCCTATGAAGGCAGGCTGAGAGAGTTGGGGCTGTTCAGCCTGGAGAAGAGAAGGCTCCACAGAGACATTATAGTGACATTCCAATACCTGAAAGGGGCCTATAAGAGGTCAGGAGGAGATCTGTTCTCGGGGATCAGTAGCGACAGGACAAGGGGTAATGGTTTTAAGCTAGAAAAGCGTAGATTTAGGTTAGACATTAGGAAGATAAGTCCTTTAATATGAGGGTGGTTGAGCCCTGGAGGTGGTGGAGGCCCGAGCCCTGGAGGTGGTGGAGGCCCTATCCCTGGAGTCATTCAAGGTCAGGCCTGATGGGGCTCTGAGCAAGCTGACCCAGGTAGAGATGTCCCTCCTTATTGTAGGGTGGTTGGACTAGATGACCTTTAGAGGTCCCTTCCAATCCAATACATTCTATGATTCTACCAGAATAGATCTTTTCAGTATTTTACTACAGTGGATCTTAAAGCTTTGTAGCTACCATCCTCAATGCTCTATTCCTGATTAAGAACAAATTAAGGCTAATATTCTGATCTCTTGCTACCTCTGCTCTTTGGCAGCACATCACAAGCCATGTGCCTCATTTCTCTCAGGCACTCTAAGCAACGAATGATGCATTTCAAAAAAGTGAAGCTAATTATCTTAATTGTTCTACCTCTCCTGGAACAGAAAAATAAACAAGTTTTGCTTCAATCTCCAAAGCTCAGGGCTTGAGAAAATAGAATTTCTCCACAGACAGAAAAATGAAATTGCATGTTGGTGTTCAGAACTAAAAAATTGAAAGCCCTAACAAATATAAAGGGGACATTAGGTAGAAAGAAAAAAATGAGGGTGTATTTTTTTAGTGAAAGAGGGCTGTGAAGACAGTAGTCAGCCAATCCACAGCCCCAAACCCGTGGGTAACAACCAGGGCCCTGAGTCTGAATGCACATCGCAACATCATGGGTGCTTGTTGTATTGTTGGCAGAGATAGGGTAGTGCAGGGGCTCAGCAGGGTGAGATGCAGTGTGTGAGTAGTCACAGCATTGTGATTTATGGGAATGCTGAAATTTACTTTGGGTAATATGGTTGCTATATAATTATTTACTTCAAAGAGCATTAAACTGCTTTTAGACTGTTTAGTCCTAAGAATTCTGTTACTATACATCAGAAGCAAATTATCAGCACACGTATATATAGACTCAATTATACATTGACTTTCACAAACAAAATTGAAATAATTGTGCTTGATTATATTAGTTGCTTCTCTTATGATGTAAATGTTATGACTTCTGGATGCTTGGGAAAACAAAGTTATAGCAGAAGGCAGTGATGTTATTTGTTATCTAAGTAATAGATATCAAAGCATCAGAGGCCAGTAAATCTGAGACTGATAATTTCAGCCTGGTAGTTAAGTTCTGTTATTTGCATTGGAAAGCATTTTTAAAGTCACCCAGACAGTAAGTCTTGAAAGCAAGATCAACTATCTTCATCTCAAACACTATTCCTTTATGGTATTAATTCATCCCCCTTACATTATTTTCAAGATAATTACATGGGATAGAATCAAATCTTTCTTTTTACAGTGAATTTTCAAGACATATTTATAGGTTCATGCAGAATTTTCATGTCACAGATATTCTTACAGAAACAAAATTGTAATCACTAATCTATTGTACGTAAAGACAATATAACTTCCCACGTGATAATACAGTATGTTTATATTTTATTGCAGAGCATAACTGCGACAGTATAAGAACAGGAGTGCTTGTTTAATGACTCCAATACATAAACTTTTAAAGTCAATCTGCATTAGAGAAGACTTGGTAGACATAGTAATGTCATCTAACATTTTTACTATTTTATCCAAATTTATTTCCAACAAATTTAAATGAAATGTCGTAGAGACACTTTAATGTTCCATGTTTATGGTATGATTTTGTTATAAAATTATCTGTTTTGATTTTTTAATTGTTTTTGCAGAATTGTTTTGCAATTCTGAGCACAGGATTAACAGGGCTACAGTGAGTTTACCTTGGCTGACTGCCAGATCCCCACCCAGTTGCTCTCTCACCTGCCCCACTCAACAGAACAGCGGGAATAAGTAGGATGGAAAACTCATGGGTCAAGATAAAGACGAGGAGATCACTTACCAATGACTACCATGTAGAAAACAGACTAAACTTGAGTAACACTGATTTAATTTATGGCAAATTAAAAATAGAGTAAGATTTAATTAAAGTTTTCTCAATTGCAATATTCTATATTTTACCTTTAAAGTGAGCAAACAAAAAGAAAATAAGAAGACATCCAACAATATTATAAGGTAGAAAAAGAAGTTTTGTTCAGGATTAAATGTATTTGGAAACAGTCACTAAAGCTGTATATTCTGTATCTTCTCATATATCACACATGTAAATCTACACTGAATAGTTTTTGCTGTGTCACACGCAAATACATTCAAGTTTGTCAGTATATTTTCAGAAAGTAAAACTCAGGAAATTCATAAATATTGATAAAATGAAGAGCAATGCACATACATTTTGGAATATATGAGGTTAGAGTTCATCCTTAATCTACATGAATAACTTATTGGGGGAGCATACCTTCCAGAGAGCTGGCATTTTCCCATGATGAAAAGGGAATTCCATTGTTGCCATTTTTAGTCCTCTAAGGAGATACTTGCCAGGGCCAAAGGAACATATGACATGAAGATCTAGAAAATTCTTGATAACTGGGCAATACATTAATTATTAATGAGCAGGCTACTGTTACCCCCTATCCACTGAGCTGCTCCCCCTCCCACTACTTGCAAAATCTGAAGGTAAATCAATAGCCAGGCTAAAATCTTCACCCAGGAGGTGTGGATTTCTTGATAGCTTCATGTTCTTCCTTGCCTTTGAGGTCTCCTGGGAGTACTTCTTACAAATTTCATGCAACCACATACTGATAGGATCTGAGTATTCATGAGGGTGGCAAGTTCTAACTGGCTGTCTACTTGTTTAAAATATTTATGGAGGTTGCAACAGAGAAACTAAACTTACCTAATAATGCTGCAGGAACTGTTTTAACTGCTTTCAGCCACCCTGCTATCTCATTCATGTGTGCCACGGGATCTTGGTCCAGCAGACCATAGTGCTATGTCAGCCACCATTGTGCTTCACCAAAATTAGCAAACCTATTTCTCAGCTTCATGAATGAGCTTAAGCTTAATGGAGCTATACTACTTCTAGTCTCCAAGCTAGTTCAATTGCAATCAATGCAAGCCGATATCTCTGTACAATGCTGACATCCTCTAAGAACTTGAGTAAAAATCCACTGGGATGTTCATTAAAAATCATAGAAACTTTACTTTCTATTTTCCTGTTCAAGATGACCATAAGTAGCTTCTGATCTATCCATATTTACTTGCAATGTGTAGACGAGAATGTTGTGGTCACCTTTGGTGGAGAAAAATTTCAGCAGTGTCAGTAAAATTGAATAAGGTGAGCAAAAAAAGGTTTGCTTTATGAGCATTCTAGGCCACAAGATGAACACTGGTCACTGATATGTGTCAAACCACTGAAATATTTGCTGTCCATTTAATTTCTGGGATATGAGTTATTACCCTGATGCAATCTGTAATACTGCATATACCTTCTACAGTCATTGAAATTGAGCTAGGGATTAACAGGGCTTTTTTTATTCAGTATAATTTATTTTTTTCTAGCTACTTTTTTTTTTTTTTTCCGGAAAAAAAATTTAGAGTAATGCTCAGAGATGGGAATTTTGTAATTTAATACAAGTACCAACTCATATTTTCACAGTGAATTCTAATTCTTCTTTCATTTTGTAAACATGATAATTCATATATCTGATAGGGTTTTCTGTATGAAAATCTCCCTCTGGAACAGTCCTTTGTGTTTCAAATTGTCTGTGTTTTACATAAATGCTACAGTCAAAAACTGTAGTTTAAAACCAATTTTAGCACAAGTTTTTCATTTAAAAGAAACTTAGTAAACATTTATCTGAGATTTGTAATGAAATAAAATTTATCCACACTGAAAGGAGCTTAGATGTGTAAGTAACAACAAATAAATTGAAAATACAAGTCTTTTTTTAATTTGCCTATGCAGTTTACTGCTGAATAAAAAGTCAGTATTCTATGTATGCATCGAGTATCATTGAAAAATGATATTCATCCTACTTTGGATAGACCACAGATATGTCTAATACATAGCTGATAATTTTTAAAATTATGAAGGCTACTAGTTTGTAGTGAAGTAATGAAACTCATTGTTGCAAATGCTTCATTCTGAGCACAGACTAAGACTATGGAAAACAGGGTCTAAGTAACAGAGACCGCTTTTAATTTAAGAGCATTATTTATCCCTTCTCTCCTTTTTCCTTTATATTCTGTCTGCAGCAAATTTTAGTAAAAAAATAGACAATACATGCTAAAATGCAAAGTTCATATTGAATTATGGTCTGTTTAAGATGCCCCTAGGCCAATACCACTCATTACTGAGAGAACAGAAAAACTACTCTCTTGAGTTTTACAGTTAAGGCTCAGGATGGATTATTAGTATTTTCTTCTGCAGTAGCATCTTTGAGCTCTGACACCAGATCCTACCTTTCCTCAAGGTATGACGTCCAGTAAGATATGATCATTTGATTTTGTTTGGTAGTGACTTAAGTATGACAGTATGGTCATTTGTAGAATACTGTAGCTGCAAGTGATTAAATGTTAAAATTAGTTTAGGCTTGAGATACCTTTTTTCTTTTTTTTTTTTTTTTTCTGGAAAATAGGTATCATAGAATCATAGAATGGCCTAGGTTGGAAGGGACCTTAGAGATCATTTAATCCAACCTCCCCGTCATGGGCAGGGATGCCTCTCAACTAGATCAGGCTACTCAAGGCTCTATCCAACCCGGCCTTGAACAGCTCCAGGGAGGGTGCAGCCACAACATCTCTGGGCAATCTATTCCAAAGTCTTGCCACCCTCGTACTGAAGAATTTCTTCCTAAGATCTAATCTAAATCTATTCTCCTTCAACTTATACCCATTACCCCTTGTCCTATCAGTGGACGCTCTTGTAAAAAGTCCCTCCCCAGCCTTCCTGTAGGTTCCCTTCAGGTATTGGAAGGCACCTATTAGGTTCCCCCGAAGTCTTCTCTTTTCAAGACTGAACAACCCCAGCTCCCGCAGCCTGTCCTCGTAGCAAAGGTGCTCCAGCCCTTGGATCATCTTTGTGGCCCTCTTCTGAACATGCTCCAACAGATCTATGTCTCTCTTCTGGTGGGGACACCAGAACTGGATGCAGTATTCGAGGTAGGGTCTCACAAGAGCAGAGTAAAGGGGGAGAATCACGTCTCTTGACCTGCTGGCCACGCTTCTCTTGATACATCCCAGGATGTGGTTGGCCTTCTGGGCTGCACAAGTGCACTGCCTGCTCATGTTGAGCTTCTCATCTATCAACACCCCCAAATCCTTCTCTTCAGGGCTACTCTCAACCCACTCTGTACCCAGTTTGTATTTGTGCCTATGGTTGGCCTGACCCAGGTGAAGGACCTTGCACTTTGACTTGTTGAAGCTCATGCAGTTTGCACTGGCCCATTTCTCAAGCCTATCAAGGTCCCTCTGGATGGCATTTCTTCCCTCAAGTGAGTCCACGGCACCACAAAGTTTGGTATCGTCAGCAAACTTAGTGAGGGTGCACTCAATGCTGTCGTAGCATTCCTTCTATTGTGAGAAATATTCTATAGCCATTTTTTAGAGGACAAAACATAATGAAATACTTCTACAGTTGGGCATGACTACAGGACAGTGATAAATAAAACCAAATCTTAAATACACCTGCCTCCCACCCCTCCCTTCTTCCTGGCCCCAGCTCTGCTACCTCCTGCCCACCAGCAGTGCAGGGAATGGAGGTTGTGGTCAGTCCCAGTCCATTCCATGTTGGTTTTGCTGCTCCTTCCTCCTCAGAGGGAAATCTCCTCACAGTCTTCCCCTGCTGCAATGTGTTATCCCTCTAACAGGACACAATCCTCAATAAATTTCTCCAACTAGCATAGGTCCATTCCATAAGCTGTAGTCTTCCCAGTAATGGATCACTCCAGTATAGGCTTTTCTCAAAGTCATAGACTTTGGGATCAGTCCCCTGCTCCACCATAGGGTCTTCCACAGGCTGTAGATGAGATTATTCTCCATGTATGATCTTTAAGGGCTGCAAGGGCTCAGCCTGACATCTCATCTCGAGCCAAAGATGAATGGCTGCTCTGACGTGCCTCCCTCCCTCCTTCCTCATTGACCTGTGTTCCTGTATGGTTGTGTCTACCACATCCCACTCCTCTCCAACACAAAAGAGCTTCCAAAAAGATGAACCCACCCAACAGATTTACCCTTCTTAAATATGTTATTGCAGAGGCACTGATTGTACTGTGTCTGTACCTCGGCCTTGGCCACAGGTAAGTCTTGGAGCTGAGGGAGCTTGTCAAAGCTTCTTACAGGGGCCACACCAGTAGCCCCCTCCCACACTGCCAAAACCCCACCAGACACAAACCCAACACAGCATTCTGTCTCTCAAACACAGTGTAGACAGTAGTTGAACATTATTTCTAGAAATTCTACATCTTTGGAAATGCTACAGTTAGGGGAAAATGAATTTTTTAAGATAGTGCTTTGGAGTTTCACCAATGTGTATGCTGGGAGCCAACTCTGTCTTGCAGGCCTCTCAACATTTCTGAGTAAAACGTAGTTACGTAGTCCTACTAGTGGACAGTTTATCTTAGCCCTTCAGTGTCTGCTTTTTTCAGTTCCATACTCATTTCCAGGCCAGGATTGTCTGGCAGGCATTGCACTAGAAATGTATTTAACAAAGGGAAGTAAATTTTCTCTTTGAGGCCAAATGCTGAAATGTTATAATGCTCAGAGTACTAGTAACAATCTCTTATATTTTTATTATTTAAAAGGATATCAGGAAGGCTGCAAAAAGATGACATTCTGCTCCACTGAATACTGTATAAAAATCTAAATTAACTATTAAAAGAATAGAATTTGAATTTCCATGAGAATTAGCAGAATCTTGCATATGCAATTCTTTGAAAGTTTGCAATCCTTGGTATTTAGATTGGGAAATTTTATTTTTTTTAACTTTTAGTTGATACAACCAACAAGCATGGTCAAATTCATGGATATTTAAAGTGACAGTTTGATCTCCAGTTTGATATTCTGTAATAAAATATAAAGGGTTTAATTCAATAGGAAGCAATGGAGATTTTAAATACCATGTAAACAGTCTTTCCAGGGTGTTTTGAATAGTGTCCAGAGTAACCACAAATGAAACTCTCTATATTTAAATAATTCAGCATAGAGTTGAAAGTGGAGATAACAGAGGAAAACTTCTGTTACTTACTGGCACTTAAAGAACATTGACTTCTCTCCCTAAAATGAGTCATTGACAGTGAACTCAGTGAAATTCAGAAAAAAAGCACAAGGTGCTTTGTTTTGGTTTTTTTTTTTAGCTTTGTTATACATATTAATTATAAATTACAGACACAGATCTGAACTGAAGGGTATAAAAGTTTAAGAAGTTAGAAATAATTGAAAAAGCAGGAAGTCCTTTGGGACTTCATCTTTCTTTAAAAGGCCTGTTTCTCATTTGATTTTTGGAAAGCTGAATTCTTGGACTCACAGGAAAGTTCTTTAAAATACAGGCTTATGAAAACCCAATATATGTGGGTTGTTATTATCAGAAATATTTTAATTATAGGTGTAAACATGATTTGGGGAACTTATCTGAAGTAAAATTGAAAAATAAAATCTCAACTGTCAAATATTTGCTGGCTTTATTATTAATAAATTAATTTTCTAGCCATTCAAGTATAGTTCAAAGATATGGTTGAATCTAATGCTTTTATGTTAAAATTTCCTCCCCAAAGTATTTTATGAATTATCTTTCTCTCCTTACTTACCATATAATCATACAATCTCAGGTTGGAAGGAACCTCAAGGATCATCTGGTCTAACCTTTCTTAGAAAAAGTTTGGTCTAAACATGATGGCCCAGGACTCTGTCCAGCTGAATCTTAAAATGTCCCATGTTGGAGACTCCGCCACTTCCCTGGGGAGNAACATGCTGGCCCAGGACTCTGTCCAGCTGAATCTTAAATATGTCCCATGTTGGAGACTCCGCCACTTCCCTGGGGAGATTATTCCAACTGATTATCTTTTTGCAAAAATTTTTCTCTTTTGTCTAATCAGAATCTCCCTGGGAGTAACTTGTACAAACTACCCCTTGTTTTCTCCGTGTGACTCCCACTGCTTTGTAGCCAGCCTTTAAATACTGGCACAGGGTGATAAGGTGTTTCCTAAGCCTTCTTTTCTCAAGGATGAACAAACCCAGTTCTCCCAGCATTTCCTCATATGGCAGGCTTCCCTGTCCTTTGATCATCTTTGTAGCCCTTCTCTGTGTGCTCTCCAGCCTGTCCACAACTTTTTTATATAGTCCAGACCAAAACTGTACACAGTATTCCAGGTGTGGCCTGACAAGTGATGACTAGAATGGGATAATGACTTCTTTATTTCTGCTGATGATGCCCTTGCTGATGCAACTCAGCATCCTGTTGGCTTGCTTTGTTGCAGGAGCAACCATTCACTCATATTGAGCTTCTTGTCCACCAAGACTCCCAGGTCCATTTCCACACTGCTGCTCTCCAGCCAGATAGATCCCAGCCTGTGTTACACTCCAGGATCACGTATTCCCAGGTACAAGACCTTAAACTTGTCGGTGTTGAACATCATAAAGTTCATGTTAGGCCACTCTTCCAGGCTACTCAGGTCTTCCTGCGGATGGGTCTCCCTTCTGAAATGTCTGCTTCCCCACTCAGTTTGGTATCTCACCAAACTTCATCAGGGTACCCTGGATCACACCATCTAGGTCACTTATGAAGAATTTGCTTGTTTATCTAACCACAAGCAGATGTACATACTCAAACATATACAGGTGCTAATATGAGGAATCAAGCTACCTAACGACAAAATGCAGAAATTACTTAAATGGAAGAAATAGCTGCTTGCCCATTCAATCTACTTCAAAGTTCCTGTTCCTGCAAGAATTTTTATGTATGTATCATCAATTTCTGCATGACAGTGAATTGAAGGTTATCAGGTTTTATATAAACAAGGTTGCATATCTTGGTATAGTCATATAATGTTAATTTAAAATAACATAGAGAACAAAATACTACATGCAACTATAATTATCAGGATAATTTACCTATCTTAACTAGAAATATTAATTAAACTTAAATTAGGTGTGTAACATTAAATCGTGTTTCTTGACAACAAATTTCAAGACAACAATTTAAAAAAAAAAGAAATAGAAAAAAATCATAAATAGATATATATTTGTAATAGAATTCAATATTTTAATTTTTTTTATTTATTTGTTATTTTTCAGCAGCCTATGTAGTATCTTCAAAGTCAGAGAGGGGGAAAATCTTTGAAAGATGAGACATCTGGCCTTGCAGTGTCTTCTATAAATGACTTGTGCTTTGAAGCATTTTCCCTATAATATTAATCACTGCTGTGCTTGTGGTATGATGAAAGTAAACCTCTGTCATCTTATTGTTTTTTATTTTACAGAGGCATAAGGGGAAGCTTTGGCACAAAGGGAGAGTAAAAGGTACAGTAAGAATCAGCTTTTGTTCTAAACAATTTTGAAGAAGATTATCACTGCATCCAGCAGATTTAGAAGAGAAGAACTACAATGAGTTAAGAAACTGGTTGCCCAAAATAGAAAAAAATAGGTGGCAAAGATGGTTTCTGTTCGGAGGTGGGGCAAAAGCTGGGGGAGGTTACTGGATATGGGAAGACAGAAATGGTTAGTCACTGATTTTTATGAGCTGATTTTTAAACTTCCCCACTCTTTATTTTATGAAATAGAATATTCTCTTCCCTCAGGGCTGAAAGTATTTTAGATTTGTTGATGTTCTGCCTTTAACTTTTCAGCCAAATCCAAATTGTTTTATTAGTAATGTACTTCTATTTAAAAGAAATTTGTACTAAAAAGTTGATTCTGGATTGCTTATGTACAATTCAGTCATTTTGTAGCAATATAGCCATAGGCAAGTTGTCAGTATTTATGTTAAAGATACAAATCCTGGTTCTAAGGAATTTTTCCATCAGGATAAACAATAGCCTGGAGAAAAAGGCAAGAGAAGGAAACCATATTTCTGAAAAGTCAAATGAAAATGGAAAGGGAAAATTGAGCACAAAGAGCCGTAAGGCATCAGCAGTTGGCACTTACTATAAATTTAAAGGATATTGTGCATATCCGTACACCCACACACACTTAAACACACTTGCATATATATTAAAATTTGTCTTGCCTTACATTTGGAGAGCTTTAAAGGGAGAAATATACAAAAATACTAATGAAACAGAACTTGATTAAGTCATTTAAAATCCAGTTCTTGAAATCTATTCTATTAACTTCTTCAGTAACACCCCAGAGATTTGTCTTAAACCTATCTGTTTGGTAGAATGCTGAAAAGACACATGTATTGTTTTATTCTGGATTATTACAGTTCAGTCACACAGTTATTTCTTTCTGATTTAAGGGACAGCCCTATGTCAAATCAATATATTAAGTAATATTTCTAGTAAAAAAAAGAAGCAAAGCCCAACCTATTGACCTGTTATGTCAATGAAAATGTTTGCAGTCATTTCAGCATGAAGTGGAATTAGGCATATTCCAAGATATTTTGGAGGAAAAAATTTAATTCTGATTGTTTGATGTAAAAATAGATGTTCAACTTACACACAATCATCACATATTTCACTGAGTG
The DNA here is from genome assembly GCA_013400335.1 of Eurystomus gularis. NCBI lineage: Eukaryota > Metazoa > Chordata > Aves > Coraciiformes > Coraciidae > Eurystomus > Eurystomus gularis. Next base: position 51,955 of record VZZY01016112.1, read on the forward strand.
CAAAATTTAGATAAACTTGGAATACAGGCTGACACAGAGTGACTTTGAAATTATCATTTTCACATATAATTGGTCAATGTTTTTCATTAACACAAAAACCCCACAGATGAACAATTTTTGAGATTCTTGCAATGCAGTTGTACTTCATAGTCTCATTTTTTTCCACCTCTGCCTCTGCTACTTGAAAAATATCAAAAAGTATATTCATACTTAAAATAGCAGTGTTTCTAAAATGTTTATATGGGCCTTTCTTTTATTTCCAATATTGAAAAATGAATAAAATATAGGGGCATGAGTATCTAACAGAATTAATCCTGGAATTAATGAACAGATGGTAGCCAAGGTGTTCAATGTTCCAAGTATGAAAAGAGACTATGACAGACTGAAAATTCATAAAGAACAAAGATTCTGCTTCTCTTCCTATACAAGAGAAAGGAGTCTAGCATGGTTTGTCCAAAATCCAAGAAGCAGCAGTAGCACAGGAGAATCAAATGAAATTATTATTGGTATTAGCAGAACATGCACCATTCTGACTGAATTTCCAGTAAGAAGGAAAGAGCTTCAATGTAGTTATGATAGTGGAATAAAATGCTGTGATTCATCACATCACCCAGAATACAAGTAAAGGTGTAGAAATATATATTCATTCATTGGTTGCAGATCACAGAATTGGGATCTTCTCCTCCATGCAAATTCAGTTTCCACTTTTTTTTTGGTAGTTTTCTTACCCTCCAGGAGATAGGAAATAAGGAAGAAGGTCTTCTCTCTCTGGAGACCACAATGTCTTCTGTTGCCTTCTTTCAATTATTTAGTTAGAGAACTAGCATTAGAAAAAAAGAGAAGTATTTGAAGAAATGAGCAGAGTATTCTTCTAAGTTTTAAGAGCAATGTGTCTCTTCAACACAGGCCCAGCTTGGGCTTCATAACACTAAAAGGTATAGACATGAAATCTACTTCTTCAGCCTAGCAGAAGAGCATCAAAAAAGTACATCCTTGACCTAGCAAAGACTTTTGAAGTTGCCAATCTTGCCAATGCTTAAGTAGAAAAGTGGAAGAGGTGTGTGTATCAAGCTTACGGGTCCAATTCAGAATGAAGTATACATGATAGGTAATATTTCTCTTACATTAACTACCCATGATTATGGATCTGCCTTATCTTATTCCTCTTGGCTTCCTCAGTGAAATGAGACATATCCCTCCAAACAAGTTACCATACCTTGGACCGAATTAATTTTTCATGAAGGTCGCTTTTTCCACTAACCTTACTAAAAACGCAGTGTCTAATTTAAACTCTCATCTAAGTTTTTGACACTCAGAAAACAAGCTTAAATCCTTCCTTCTGTCTGGTTCATATCCAATTTCTATGTATTATAAAAAGTCTATCAGAATCTCCTCCCATGTAAGTATCCCAGCCTTTTGAACAGACTTCTGCTTTCTTTATCTTACATTTTATTTGCAAACTTGATTTAATTACCAGGAAACAACAATGCAAAAGGATAAATCCCTCTCAACTAGCATGTGTGTGTATATATATATGTGCACAAATATTTAATTAAAGTGATTATAAAATAGAAAATTAATTTTTGCCAGAAAGTCTGAAACACATACCCAGACAAAGTTATCTAGGAAAATCTGTTGTCCAAAATTACGTTAACTTAACTGGAGAAACATATTAACTTTCAAAGTGAAGCTTAACTGTAACTCAGGCTTTGTGACCAAAATACCCATTTAGATTAAGCAATTCAGTGGTTTGGGTGTAACACTGAAAAGGAACTGTTATTGGCAAATGTTTAAGTATTAATACTTCCCTCAAACACAGTTGTTTCAAAACCATAATATTTTATACCTAACAGCTCTCAGCAACAGTAATGATTGAGTATCATCAGCCTAAGAAATGAAAATAGATTTTTCTGGTTCAGGACATACTGGTAAGCAAATGAGCAATCTGTTTTCAATTAATATCACCTCTGTGTTAAAACAAACAGTTAATGGCTCACAATGAGAATCACAGAATCACAGAG
>VZZY01016113.1:0-12739 GCA_013400335.1 Eurystomus gularis
TCTGTGATTCTGTGATAAGGTGATATGACTGCCTGTTCTGGATGCAACTTGTTTGGCTCTAGATGAGATATTTCTTGTGCCGCTCCTCCTTGGTTTGTGTATCTGCTAGTGAATGGTCTAGACATCACAGCTGAGGTCAAAGGAAGTGTTTGGTGTGTTATTCACCTTCATGCAGTGGGGCTGGGTCAGCAAGGAATCAGTTAAAATCAGATCCCAGTAGATAACCAATTCTAAGTCATTAACCTTTGTTCCTCTAGTGAGTAACCCTTTTGTTTCACAGGTCAACATTAAAGACCTTGATCCTAAGTATGCCCATATTCAAGTCACTTATGTGAAGCCCTATTTTGAAGACAAAGAAATCTCTGAAAGAAAGACCGAATTTGAAAGAAATCATAACATCAATAGATTTGTATTTGAAACTCCTTACACTTTATCTGGAAAAAAGCATGGCAGTGTGGAAGAACAGTGTAAAAAAAGGACCATTCTAACTAGTAAGTACAAGCATCTGAACATGTGACAGTATATATCAGCAACTATTTTTAGACTATTTTAGCTCATGAAAATATCCCCAAAGAGTCAAATTCTCTCAACTAATTAATCAGAACTATGATACAATATTCTGATTGGGAGTGGGAATTTACCTTATATTTCTATGTGCAGATTTTTACTGATTGACAAATTGCGCTGGTAAATTATAGCCTTGTTCAGGATTTGAGAAACAGTGAGTAAAAACCCTGAGGGCAAGGATCTGCTTGTATGTGTTCTATGAAGAGTACTCCTTTTTGCTGCATGACTTTTCAGCCTATAAACTTCCTTTGTTACTTCTGCTAGCTTTGAACTCCTTCCCATATGTAAAGAAGAGGATTCCAGTCAATTATGAGCATCAGGTTAATTTAAAACCAATTGATGTCGCTACTGATGAAATAAAAGACAAGACAGCAGAGCTGCAGAAACTCTGCTCTGCTGGTGATGTTGACATGATCCAGCTGCAGCTCAAGTTGCAAGGCTGTGTTTCTGTGCAGGTAAGGCTTGATGTCTGTTCAAAATTACATATATATTCACATCTCGGAGTAAGTCATCTTTTCATTATGCAACACATTTACTTTCTAGAAATCATTAACCTGCAGCACTGCCAGCCTGCCAGCACAGCTTGCCCTGCCACGTACAGTGCTGCGTTAGCGGGTGTCTCATGGTAATAACCATTTTGTCCAGTGGTGTTTACAGTGTCAAGTTCAAATGTAATTGTGCATTCATTGGCCATGGATGAATGCTGAAATACACTTAGTGCACAAATAGCCTTTTTGTGAGCCCGACTTGTCAAGCTGGATAAATTGGCTTAAGACTCAGACCATGCTGCTGTTCCAAACAGAAAAAACAATAAAGTATGAGGAAACAGATTGCAATCTCTCTTTTTATCTCCATTTATCTTTTGGTCTTAAAAAACCTTGATGGAAAAACTAACACTCAACTTTTGAAACTTTGGATACCTCCAGTGACATTAGTAATTAGTAGTGCAGAATTGGTCATATTCAAATAATATGCTAACATCAGGTGTGGTTTTTTTAAAATTGTTATTCCCTTCACAGCAGCTTCTAGCAACTGAACTGAAGTTCTAGCATAAGTTACTTCTTTTTCCTTTGGTTCTAGGTTAATGCTGGTCCCTTGGCCTATGCCAGAGCTTTCCTAAGTGACAGCCAGTCCAGCAAATATCCTACTAAGAAGGTGAATGAATTAAAAGAAATGTTCAGGTAGGATTTCTAATGTAATAAAAACTAGCCAGCTGGCTGGAACATGGTGCCTGCTTTGCTTGTATTTTCATCTGTCTCCAAAATCAGGAGATGCTGAATGCTTAGATGTGCCTTATAAAGATCCAGGTCTCATGGGGTTGTGAGTGCTCAGACGTATGAAAAAGCCAGTGTAATTATATATGTCAAGAGTTCCCAAGCTCAGGGGCGGGACCTCCATGGGGAGATTTGCTTGAAGACCTGGTACAACCTTTTGTGTAGGTATTTAAAATTATCATGTGAAGAATGTATGTATAAAAAGCAGAGGTCTGACAGTCTTGTGTTCAGGGATCTTTCATATTGTGCATTATTTCTCAGTCTTTCAAAAGGCATTTTTTACTACGTAATGGTGAACTTGAAATTTTTTAAAGCAAATCCCTTCCCAGTTTATAGACAACCATACTTCTCATTTCTGTTGCTATTTTTTGAAACTCTGTGGCTCGCACAGGCATTTTTCTAACTCCTGTCACTTAGGATAGGTTTATCTCCCACTTGAAAATGTCCCCCAAGGTAAAATCAGGCAACTCCTTCTTCACCTCAGCATGGTGAGCCTTTGCCACACTATTCCTGGACCTCTTAGGAGCAACCAGTTGCCCACCAGCTCCTGCATTCATTGCTGGGTGCTGGTGACTCCCACTTCGCCCATTGATCACCATATGGAGAAGGCAGCATTTAGGCTAATCTTGTTTTCCTTCAGTGTATTGAGTAACCTAACAAACCGTGGAACAAATAAGAGAACAAACCCTGCAAACCTGCCACACATGGATGCAGAACAGAGGGAAGGTGGTTTTACTTTCCAGCCTTGCCATGCAGTAAGAAAGACAAACATAATCTTTGCTTCATGCAAAAAATCCCAGAAAATCCCAGTCATGCTTGTATTTTCATTGCAGCCTATAAAAAGGAAGAAATATGCATGTAAAATGAAGAATATGAGTAACAGTAACTAAGAAAACAGTACTACAGCTCCCCATGATCTGAAGTTCTTTCTGCAGGGTGTGTCTGCCATTAGCAACTTGACCTCTCGAGCACACACGCTACACATCACACACATCCAGATCTGTCAAGCTCTGTGTGATTGATTTCCCCTCTGTGCCTGACCATGGCCTCCCTCTGTTTTGTGACCCTGTGTGCAGCTGGTGGGGTTTATCTGGGATCTGCAAGTTGTTTGTGGACCTGTAGGTCGGGGTGAAGCTGCGAGACCACTGTGTTGCCCTGCAGATGCGTGTGTCCCTTCTACTGAGGATCCAGGCTCGAAGGAGCTTCACTGAAAGCCTGTGTTGCAGTCCCTTCCCATTACCTGATCCTCTGTGCCAGGGATGCCTCCAGAATGTGACTTGTCCCAAACATTGGAGAAAGCNCCTATTTGTTTATTTGTTTTGGTAGAAGACTGGGACATTGTAATGCCCAAAGTTCCTTCCTTTCCTCCCCAGGAAGTTCATACAAGCCTGTGGAATTGCTCTGGAGCTCAATGAGCGACTCATTAAAGAGGATCAAGTGGAGTACCATGAGGGGCTAAAATCAAACTTTCGGGATATGGTGAAAGAGCTTTCTGACATCATCCATGAGCAGGCATGTACTGCATATGTACTGCATATCAGGAGCCCGTAGAGGTGGTTGGTTGTGCTTGAAAACTAGCTAATGCTAAAAACTGGCTGAAAACTAATTGAAAACTTGATCACTCTTCAAGTGCAACAGTTGCACTTCTGTCTAGTATCATGCTGTGAAATTAGATGTAAACTGACTTTCTTTCTGAAGTAGTCTCCATATCTCTGCTCTTTACATTTGCCTTCATTATGACAAAGGAAAGCTTATTGTAGATTTATAGTATCCAGGACATAAAAAGAGTGGTACAGACTGAATTGTGCTTCATAGTACTTGAAATTTAGAAGAATGTTGTCAGAATCTCCTAGCTACTCAACGTACACTCCACGTGTGACTCTTTATTAAAAAGGCAGCATTTTAAGTCTCTAAAAATATATAGGCAAATTCCACAATAAGTTGATCAAAATAGTTGCTATTTCTGAGTTAGGTTTATCTACAATAAAAATGTTTGTGGGAATCAAACAGAGTCTCTGACAAATCATGTTACGGAAAGAGTCTCATGATGGGGCTGAATTTTTTTACAGGAGTATGAGAGAGGATCCATTTGAGAATAAGTGACTGCTGCATCCCCCATTTCCCTGCTATTCTGCTCATGACCCCCATATTCTTAGCATACAAATGAATTTTGCACATTTGTCACACTCATTTTTTTATGTACATTGCCTAACATGTAGACTCCACTGCTGAATTTTGCTCAGAGATGTTCGTTCATAGGAGCTGGCACCTGCCTACTCTAAGCTGTTTGCAAGTAAACCTTTCCAAGACATTTAATTTGCATGCAGCTGCTGGAACTTTTGTGGTTTCTGAATTCTGCAATAGTCAAATCAAAACCAAATCATTCAGTTCTGCACCATCACAGTACAATAGTTAGGATTATCTTAGAACAGAGAAGCATTGTTAAAGCACACTCCCTATTACCTTGATAGATTTACAAATCCAGTGTTGTGTTGTCCCTGGTTAATGGGCAAAATATTACAGCAACTGAAATGCCAAAGTGAAGGGCTCACTGGGAAGGATATACTTTCCACTTTCTCCTTGTATTAGATCAAAAGGCAGCTTAAAAGATCATGTTTACAAGCACTGCTCTTTATGGTTGTACAACATTATGTAGGTAACTGCTGACTTGAACTCTCTATTGCCATCAAATGACCTAGATGTCTAACAAATTAAACTTAATGGAACGCATTTTCCTTTTCTGCAAAATTACTCAGTTAAACATAAAAAGTTTATTACAATAATTTAGGGTTCTCATTGCAAATAACATACGCTTTTCTAAATACTGTCAGTGCCCAAAAACAACACAGCCAGTGCACTTGGTTTGAGATGACAGAGCACTTGAGTAACTGACTGTGTCAGCCTGTGACCTACTTATCTACAGACCTTTTAAGTTAGGGAAATGTAAACACAAAAAAAGTGATAAACTGCAGCTGAACAGGTACAGGAAGCCTCGGAGAGTGGCAGAAAAGTGGATGTCCAGAAACTGTTTATGATGGCCAATGATCTCAGTTTCACTAATGTAGGTTCAGGCTAACTTGTTGTCTAGTGAACCACGGGGTGAAAAACAAATATGCAGTTAGCTCTAGAGCAGCTCTACCAGTCCAGTTAGATCCTGTGCTGTAAGACCATCCGTCAGGTTATAAAGTACAAAATCTTGCTACATGGCATGGATGTAGTGAGTGTTTGCGGTATTTAGCTGCAGGTACTCCACATGCTTACCAAAAAAGCTGTTAGAATTCTGTTACTGTGAAGATATAATAAAAAATTGCTCTACAGAGAATTGTTTCTTTCCTACACTGGGTAGCTGTAACTAAAAATGATCAAGTAATACACAGAACAGTGTGTGTGTGAATGCTACAGAAACTGCTAAATTACTCTTCTTTCTCATTTCTTTGTTACGCTGCCGTTGCGAAACAGCTTTGAAGACAAGGTTGGATATCTCTTTTGCATACCTTTTTAAACAGCTCGATTATAATAATGAACTGAAACCCTTACTGAATTTGTGATTATTTTGTTTTGTCTAGATCTACCATGAAGATACAATGCATTCTCCGTGGATGCATGACTCCCTACATGTCTTCTGTGCAATCAGCGGAACATCTGGTGATGGAAGTTACTGTTCACTCAGACCTACTGCTGAAATCTGAACATATCAGTCATACTTTACAGAGATTTCTCAGGAATACTTGGAACTATTCAAAGGATGTTTCAAAAAATCCATGATGAGCAAAGATTTGTGGTGGGGTTTTTTTCCCAAAAAGTTGCCATGCTTTCAAACAGGGTGCTTGCTTATTTTGCTGAGCAACATTGAAAGTGCCTGGACATTGCACCACTGTGCTTCTTTTCTACTATTTTTTTTTAGCAACATCTACAACAGGACATGGAAGGGCAGTTATCTAAATATGTATTGAATTGCTGAACTATGAATTGAAATGATAATGGTACTATGTAAACTTGTACAATGGAATATAATAAAATGTAAAACTACGTTGTAAATAGAAGGAGTATATAGAAGTTAGCATTGTATCATATTTGCTGCTAAAAGATTTATTGGACAGGGAACACGAAGGAGAAATTGTAGTCATTAGTAAGAGACCTTCCTCTTCTCAAAAGTGTCTTGGGGTCCAGGTCCCCCTGTTGCACTCAGACAATGGAAGTAAACTTGCCCCAGTCTAGAATAATTAAAACCTAAGTCAGAAATTGTAATTTTCATACATCCTCTGAGCTGATAATTCTAAAGTAACCTCCGTGAGAGCTGAGCTTACTGTAGCTAATTTCAATTTTGGCTAATCTTTCACGGCTACAGGAGGATGGATTGCACTCACTGAGGACAACCTAAGAGATTTGTCATTTGATACAAGTTTTTCTGTTTACCAGTCATGGTCTCACACAAATATAAGCTCTGAGGACACCTTAAGTTGAATTGAGAATTATAAAGTGCTTCAAAACCTTTCAGAAAAGTTCTAGTAATCTGTGAGATGTGCTTTAAAAAAAAGCAGCACATCAAAATAACTCATACAAAATTGAGGTTGGTTTTTTTTAACATCATATGACATGCATATCCCCTCCTATTAAACAGATCTGTTTTCTGAAAGCCCATTATTTTTGCCTGTTGGAGAAGATGTGTCTTCCAGAATTCTTTTATCCCTTCTTCCCCTTCCCAAAGCTTTAATATATTGTCTCTGTCTCATTTTAATAAGACACTTTCAGGTGCAAGAAGAAGGAAACAAGTCAGTGTTTATTTTATCCAGCAACATTTTTAACAGCCATGTTTTTCCAAATCCCATCAATTGTAAATATGGTTCAAGTAGTTCATATGGGAAGGGTGGGGTGTTTTTAAGGATATGTAACAAAATGTCATAATAAAAGGACTCCAGCTGGGTATTTAGCTTGGTTATAGTGTCTACAAAATGTTAAGCTTCTAATTTCCGTAACAAAAAATATCTTCAAATAGTAACTGGACCACATTTTGAAATGTTTGTTATGCATTATTCTAAATACCTAAAATTAATTGTCTTCTGAGAAAATAATGTTATGAGCCGTAAATTCGCCTGTTAGCAGTTGCAAGCAAAATACTGATGTGCCTGTGTAACAACCAGACCACATTTCTGCTTGTATGTGCTTTTATGCTAGGCAGCCAGGCAGCCTCTAAATTTAGCTTACCAGAAAGAGGAAGGTACTAGTATGTTTAAATATGGTTACTACCTTAGTGGTTTTCATCTTTCAACAAATATTTAAAGGCAGATAGTGAGAGTTTTCCAAATTACTAAAAGATGATGAAGTGTTTAATAGTGGATACATTACAAGATTTTTTTTTTTTGAGCTAGTTGGACTCTAAACAACAGTATTAAAGGCATATCTTGAATATAATCAGCAATGATGAGGTGTGGACATCCAAAAGCTCTTGCACTATAGCTCTTTTAACATAATAGTTCTGGAATTGCAGTGAAATTCTTATACATGTTTTTTGCTGTCTTTAATGTTCCAAAATAACATTGTTGGGTGAATTTTCAATTGCTATTCCTTATTTTTGCTAGAATTCCAGTGAAATTCTTACTCATATCTTCAGGTGTTTTTAATGGTCCAAGATAAATTTTTGTCTGAACTGCTCCATTCATTGTTGATATTGGAGTTGTCTTGTCATTTCAATTTAGTATACTAGAAAGCTGTCTCGGTAATTCAGAAAAAAAAAAAATTAAATACAGCCCAATTAGAATACATACAGAATATATAACAAAAATGATCATGCCCTAAGGATTTGCCTTCTGTCCTGCAAGTAAATAATTCAACTGGATTTTTAACATAAATATCTCAAAGGAAGTTTTGTCCTTTTTAGATGTGTTCTAAAAGGACTGGTAACAAACCAGCTTGTTTTTTCTTTACATTTTCACCAATCTAGAGATGAGAGGGAGTGGTCATTAGATATTTTACAGTTGTATCTGGATAACGGTGCCAAGAAGCTGTTCACATTTTCTCTTCCTATCCTTTTCCCACATAATTGTCCTAGTTTAAAGATTTGGGTTTTTTTCTTATATCTGGCTGAAATAGCTTAATTCACAGATATATGTGGGCAGTGTTCTGTATATGTGCCTATTCTACGTAGCTGCTACTCACATTGGGTACTTCCTGTTTGCTACCTTTTGTGGAAGAATATACATGTTTATTGTTCATTAACACTTCTGTTTTTCTTACACTGTCTAAGGAGTGGTAAGGGTTTTTTGGTAAAAATTAGCAGACAGATATCAAATTACACCTGGCCTGTACTCTTTCTATATATCAATATAGGTACACATACATATTTTATATGTACACCTCTAATTGCTTTTGCTGCAAAACTGCTGTATAACACATCAAGTATTCAGAAGGGATGCACTGGTCATTTTGCATAAAAGGAGAAGAAATAGGATAAAGTATCTGTCTGTGAGGATTAAGAGCACTTGGCTACTCTCAGTATCAGGACTGGTTTGGATAATGGAATGTGTTAGAGCCAGATTGTTGGCAAATAGGACATGTAAAGCAACACAGGGTCTGCCAGCATTTTATGTACAATAACATCCTTTTAGAGATTGATACACCTGGACAGAATAAGCAAAGTGTAAACATTTGCTGTCCTCTTTGACTTACTGCTTTTGTCTCTGCAGAGAGATTAGAAAGTAGTATTTTAAGACAAATAACTTTGGAGTTACATTTCTTTCCCCAGAAGAGTCTGGAATGCAGAATTTACTGCAGCCATACATACTACTTGATGTTCTAAATTTCTTCTGATAACAGAGACTTGCATGAGATAGGCCAACAAACAGAAATTCATGGATGTGAAAATACCTGTAGTGTGTAATGTCTTTTGAACAAATGCCACATGGTATTTTGATATAAAATAAGAGTTTGCATAAATATAACACCTTTTGTCTCAAAGTAGATAAAATATGTTTTCTTTTCCTGTAGAGACAGAGTGCCATGGATGTCACAGCAGGCTTCAGAATAAACCTACATTTTGGCATAACAGCCCGAAAGAACTGGAGACAAACTTAAGTGGAAATCATGGGCTCAAATTCTCATACAAATTAAACTACATCTTACTCAGTTTACCCACTTGAGGAGAGTAGTGTGTGTTCATTTGATGTTCACTGAGTTTTCTAATTAAACAAGGAGTTCTTACTGGATTGAGGGATACTGTGTACAGCTAATTATTACGCAACCACTGACTGTAGTACTTAACCTTTAAATAATATGCTTGTGTCAAGCAATGGTGAACCAGTTATGATATACACATAGTATTTCAGCTATTCTGGATGTAATTTACTCTCTTCATATAAATTTAACACCTGCTCCTACAGATTCATAACAGAACTGCTTTTACCGTGCATGTTGTATATACGTATGTTGTGCAAGTCCTGTTTAACTTTCTGTGTGTGATGACAGAATGGTACATCCTGTTTGCCTCAGTTGTTAGCCGATGTATCTGTGACACCAAGTAATACACAATGCCGCTCCAGAGCTTTCTGAGACCAGCGGTCCTATATTGCTCTTTTATTCTTGTTTTCTTTTTCTTCAAGAATCAGTAACTTTGACAAGAAGCCTGGGCAAAATCACGTATCAGTCAATCTAAATAAAACAGAATTAATTCCAGGTCACAATAAAAGACTACAAAACCAGGGAAAATAAGTGTTGCAATAAGCATGTTTTGCTTAGGGGATTTTCTCTCTTCGCAGAACAGAATGAGTGATCTGAAGGTAATACCAGTGTAAGATTCATGGGACTAAAAACCAGTCAAATGAGCTATCGCATGCACTGCCTCTGAAGATTACTGTAATAAATCTTCAAATAACATAAATACACCAAATGAAATTGTTAACACTAAATTATTCAGCAGCAAGTAGAAGACATTGATTCAGAAATCCTGAAGGAGCACAGATTCCACACATCCAGCCCGAAGGATCCCAAAAACATGATTCATCGGGAAACATGAGAGACCTAGAAATGCATGCAAATTTGGGCGCAGCGATAAGGTGTGAAGAAATGCCCCAGCAAATCACCCTGCTTTTCTAAAGATTATTCAGTAAGTTTGTGATCTGGTTTTTGCTCTAATTCGTAGTTCCAATTTTCAAGCCCAGCCTTTTGCTCTTTGGGAACATCTTCTCCAGCTGACTCAAATGGCTAATACACCAATATATATGCCAATACGTATGCCAAGCTCAGGCAGTTGTACCGGCTGTTATGTGATGTAATGGAAGTTGAGTATAACTATTGTTAGTTACCTCACCAGTAGATAAAGGACAAACTGCTTTTTCTACTGCTGAGGCTTCCTGCACAGGGCTCTTGCAAGCCTTGGCCAAACAGCTGTAGAACCAGGTTCATGTCCTGCCTCCCTTCATGGGTAAAGCAGTTTCTCCCATGCCGAATAAATAGAGGAATTAAATAGACCTTGGTATTTTGGGGAACTGTGAGCAAAAAAGTTGATGTGTGGACTTGCAATAGCAGTTTATTGGAGAGGGATACAATTTTTGCACAGCATACTTGTTTCCACGTCTACCCAAAAGTGCTCTTCAAAGGACGTCGTCTTTATTCCACGTAATATCTGATTTCCAGTGTGGCTTGGGCAGCAGTTCAGAAAGAACGTGCAGCGTTCATGGCCATTTTGAACACACCTGTTATGAAACTCTAGAGGTCCCCCAAAGAACACTGAGGTTGAAAAGGGAGAGGCCCTGTGAGTCAGACCAGGGTTTTTCAGCTCACAATTTTGGATTTTTGTGCCTCAGATTCAGCTGTGTTCTAATTGAGCCCCTTTTTGAACTGACGCCAGCCGTCTTCTGAAGAGCTTATTACTATGTCAGTTGAGACTAAAGTATTGACAGAAGCTGCTGCAAAGTCAGAAATTAAAAAGGAGGAACCTCACCATCAGTGGTGGGGCAACTGAGGACTCTTGTGCTCCCAGAAGGAACAATTCCCCACAACCCCATGCTGCTCATTACCACTGCCTTTTGTTGGACCTAGTAACCGTGCAGCCACACCACGCACCAGCATTCGGTGTTAATCTGAGTAAGGGAACAAGTACAAACAAAATTGTTGCTGTTGGGGTTGGGTGTTTTTAATGCATTGGCGAACTCCCCGCGTGGCCGCGGGGGCCACTAGCTTTGGTTGCATGGGTGCAAAGAACAGGAACACGTGGCCAAGGGCAGATCACCAGGCATGATGGTAAATCATTTTGCATCAAGCATGAAGCCATACACCAAGTACTTATTTGACAGCTCATTTTAAAGATACCTCAGGTGTGTCTATGTGAGTTCCAGCCCCTTCAGCACAGGAGTATTGGCTAACAAGAACATGAGTGAGCATGAGATTTGGAACAGATGCAGGACAGGACTCAATGAGATGGAGAAACAGGAAGTCTCAGGTAGGTGGCAGGGATCAAAGGCTTTGGCAAGAGTTCTGATGGCAGTGCCCCGAGATGGGAATGTGACAATGAGTGCTCGGGGAGGAGGGAGAGAGCTGGGGAAAAACATTTCAGCTGCCTCCAAGGACACGCAGGCACCCAAAAGCATGCAAGCCGTTGGATGTATGCTTGGCACTGGCTCTCCCAGGAGAAAGTGTGGACAATACCAAAAGAGGGAAGGAAAAACATTAGCAAGGAAACCGAAAGCAAGAGAGAGGTCGCTGTGTCCCCGATCAGGCTTTATTCCAGCAAGGTCATCACGAGCAGGCATAGTCCACGCCAGCAGTAGGTAGTTGGCAGTCTGATCACAGTTGCACAGCTTAAGCATTCCACGTCCTGGAACTGTTAAGACGCAATTTCTATTTGATTGTAATTGCAGTCCCTTGGGCACTTCCTAACAGCAGCTAGGAAATATGCTAAATCCTCTTCTTTTCCCAGCAGTATTTAAAAAAAAATAAAACCCAAACAACAACAAACCAGGCAGAAAAGCAAACAGAAAAACATTAACACAGGATATTCCCCACCCTATCATAAAAAGATCTGCTTCCCTTTTTCTAAAATGAGTATCTAAAAAGCAGATGAACTCTTGCAAAATGCCTTGAGAGCTGAGTAAATACTGACGCGTTCTGTTGGCTTTGGAACAAATGATTTTAAATAATAAATTTTGGATTGCTGTGAAATTTAACCAACGTTTCCTCTCTGCTGGATCTGTACAAAAAATACATATTACAAAAATATATAATAGCTGTAGTCGGGTTGCAACTAGGAGCAAGTTTGCTAGCTACCACAAAAACCTAGTTTAGAAGAAAAAGCCATTTCCTAAGTGTTTTCTCATCCTAAAATGTACCAAAATATCATTTGTGTGATATTCCCACTTGCTGCGAAAATTTAGGGAAACTCCTTGCCATAAAAGTGAGAACAAAATGGCAAGTGCCCGTGTCGTGTTTGGAAGGGGCAGAAGCAGAGGGCATTTGGGGAAGTTTGGAGAAAGGAGAGTCTGTAGTAGTGGATCAGAAAAAGGACGACATGCATTTTTAGTACAGATAAGAACTACAGAAATAACCTGAACTTGAAGGAGGAACTTTGAAAGAAGATTTCTGCCAGGGGGTTTAGTATCAAAAGAACTAGTCGAGGGTGTGCTAACGTAAATGCTTTCCTGGAGCAGCGAGGGCACGAATGTCTTGGCGCGTTTCAATAACAGTTAAGAGCTGATGCAGATGTGGTTGTAAAAGGACGATGACTTTGGCTCTCAAAAGAATCCCTTTCAGAGTGTGTGGTCGTGCTCAAGCGCGGGGTCAGGGCAGCTGGGAGGGAGCGGGGAGAGCGAGTAGCGGGGACCGTGCTGGGCCCGGGGAAGCAGCGCCGAGCGGGCTGCGGGCTGAGCTCCGTGCCGCGGGCTGCGGGCTGAGCTCCGTGCCGCGGGCTG
>VZZY01016113.1:13886-37828 GCA_013400335.1 Eurystomus gularis
GCAGCTCCCCCGCTCCCGGCCAGCCCCGCAGCTCCCCCGCTCCCGGCCGGCCCCGCCGCCTTCGCGCTGCGTTTCGTTTCTCCTCTTTTGGAAGCACGAACGTGTAGTTGCAGGAAGGGTGAGTGCGTGTCTGTGAGGGCTTCATCGGAACCGGGGCTTGGAGCTTCATTGGCTCTGTCTTTGCAGACATTAGAGAATTGTTCTTTCTCAGCTGGCGACAATTCCGTGTCTAACCATGAAATCCGACCTCAGAAAATGCAGGCTGACAAAATCCCAACGCAAAGTCTTATTTTAGAACGCTTTTACGATGCGTGATGCAAAGTATTTGTTGGTGTTTCCGCATCACGGCTTCTAGAAACAGAATGTTTCTCTGCCACGCTGCCTCAGCTCATCCCTGCTCCTGCCGCTCCGCTTTCTTTTCGTAGAAGCATAGCCGTGATTTTGGTTTTTAAGAGTGAAACAACGTCTTGCCAATGTTTTGTAGTTGATCTGCGAGTTGTTCTGCTAAATTGCTGTAGCGCTGACATTTTAATAACAAAAGTATTAGGCTGTGTGTATATTCTGTACAAAAGTTTGAGACTGGCCAAGCCCATGAATAAAAGCAAATCTTCAACTGCATGTAACGGTAAATCACAAGCTTCAGAATTGTACAGATTAATCTAAAACCTACTAAATTTAAACTTTTAATACTAATACAATCTATTGATTTATTCATGAACCTTGAATATTCCTACTTCTTACTTTGTGTGGTTAGAAATCTGCAAGCTTAAGCACAATTACTTCTGATCAAACCTATTAAAAGGAACAGCAGTCGGGGATGACACTAAATTTTTTTTATGGTTTGTGGCTTTTGTGGGTAATAAAAAATTTGATCATGAAAAGACAAAATACTTGGAGCTATGTACTCTTGTTGAATAATTTTTTTTTTCCAACGTGGTCTGAAGGACTCACTATTTGCAAACTTAAGGCCTTGATGCTGTTCCTAAAACCCATCATAAGTTTTTGTTAGTGGAACAGGTAACAGGCAAAGATGTTCTGGCTAGGTTCAGCTTTAAATTTATCTTCTCTGCCCCTGAGGTCATCTGTAAAACTGTGCAAACAAACAGAAAAATCCAAAAGTTTTAAGTATTAAAAAAAGGTAAGCATATGCGGACTGAAACAGTAAATCCTAGTAATTGTTCTCATTTTCTGTGCGAGCATACGTTATCTGCACGGACATGCAGGTGGTGATAATGTCTGATGCCTTCCACTGCCTATCCTTTAACTATGCAAAGGTCTGAGAAAGCTCCAGGAGTTTGGTGCCTTTTCTTCAAGCTTTGGCAGTTGTGGCTCTTGGGAAATGTAAGATAGTGGTGTCATGGACGCTTTGAGCAGAATTCTTGCTGAAGTAAGCTGGTTTGCCTTTCCATTTGCCCTCTTCCTTGTGCTAGGAGAAGGAAATGGGACTGCGCCATGACCTGGATGGGAAAACTGATCTCAGTGGAGTTATTCTGCCCTTTCCCCATGCGCTTCCCCCAATGCTGGGGTGGGTTGAGCCAGATTTCCTGAGCTGAGCAGGTTTCCTGGGATGAGTAAGACCAGCAGCACTAGTTGGTATCTATTTGAAGTGTTTGTGAAACTACTGTGTAACAATGATACTTTCTTTCCACAGACAAATAGATGGTAGTGCCTCAGAGATGGTACCTATAGGTACCCGTGAGAAGTAGCCTCATTTGGCCTCTTATGTAATGTCTTGTAATAGTACGCATTGGAGTAGCCATTTAAAACAGCAAAATGCACTTTCATGTTCTTAAGGAATTACCAATTGGTAATTTTTTTCTAGAATTCGAGTCTGACTTATACTTCCAATTTTTTCTGGCAGCTTTCTATCTTCTGCCATATTTCCTTTCTTTGTTTTCTAATATGATCTTCAAAGTGTGTGACTGGGTGTTGGGTACGCTGTGACGCAGCGCACAAGAGTAAGAAGGGTTAATGGATTTATCCCAGCAACTGTCTCTGAGTCATGGCTCTTCCTCTGCTTCTATCTTGCGTTTGAGGAGGTGGAAAAATTTACCACTGAAGTATGCCAGCAATAAATTACTATTTGTCCCACACTGGTTTTGCTCACTGTGCCAGAGCATAATATTAAAAGTTTAATAGGTGAGTAATTGAAAAAGCATTGTGGTTTCCTTGTTGCTTTTTAACATTCTTGATTTTGCTTGGATTGGGCTAAATTGTGATGCTAACATACAGCTGTTGCCTGCAAGATTTAAGCGCTTGTATTCTTAAAGTTTTCTCTCTAAAACTGCATTGATAGATCATTTTTAGGTGGAATAAAGTATTAATTGCTCCACAAAATGTATATACTATTTTTATTAAAGACTCAGTGTGCATGATGCAAACTCATATCAGAAAAGACCTGAAAAATTAGACCTATCGTCTTACAATTTTTTTTAATGTTTGATGGACTGAGATAGCAGAAACAATAGAAACAATTTAGTGGGCAGTAGCTTATCTGATAGCAAATACGAGTAGAGAAAGTTGGGAAGTCATTTGTGTTCTTTTCTGTTGGACATTTAAAAATCTGTCAGTATTACTAACAGTGAAACGTGGACCAATAGGATTGTTACACTGATAACTCCCTTTCTTTTAGGAACAAAAGTTCTTCCACCTCCATCCAACCTGAACTACTCAATTGTCCAAATCTGTACCTTGAACTGGACGTGGAACCCCCCGGAGAATGTCAGCAGTAGCTGCAACCTGGAATATTCCAGTGACATCGTGATTGATAAGGTCCCTCAGGAGAAAAGAGTAAGTGCCTCACCTCTTTAAACTCTGCTGTGCTCCAGTAAATGTCTTCTTGTGATAAAATTCTGTGTTTAAGTATATAATTTTATATATATATATATAAAAAAATACAGTTTTAATATAGCCTTTAATTCTTGTCATGGAATCAAAACCTCAAAAATTAGTCATACCAGCATGTGGGATATTCAGATCAGAAAAATCTCTCTGTTGCTCTCCGATAATTAACTGCTACCGATAATACAGAAGTACTATAATAATAATGTGATAATACTTGTTTCAGTCTTTACTTATGCAGCTTTCTGGAAAAAAAATGAAATATATGTAGGGCAGTCTACATCCTTAAGACTTAAGTGGGAAGTTTGGAAAGGCTGATCTCCTTCCTTTTGAATTCTGTTTAAGAAAGGAGCATGCCCATTAACCTTGGTGTAGCTGTGATTTCACAGCACAGTGTCTTTTGGAGTTAATACCAAGTATTAACATATTCCCACATTTACCCTTTCCTTCTGCTTACAATTTCTCAGGGGGGTTGTGTAATGAAGACAACATGGAACACATTTGTTCCCTGAAACAGAAATTCTAAAACTTCTTTGTTTTGGCCTTTTGCTTTTATGTCTGTGTTAGATGGCTTGCAGCCCAGATGTGATCCTGGGTGTGGATTAGCAACTGTTTGGTCAGGTCTGAGAGCAGCATTGCTGTGGTACTGAGGAGGCTGCAGGACAAATTTTTACAGTTTATTGCCCATAAGATAATACGCTATCAGCCCATAATTCCAAACTGTGAGAACTGGAAGCCTTGAATCCACACCAGCTGTGGGGGTGGCAGCGCTGTGATATCAGATATGGTTACAATCGATACAATGCCTCTTGAAACAGTCCTGTGTTGTTGAGCCCTATTACAGTTTTATGGCCTGATGTTTACAATGACCTCTTCACAGCAACTGCCATGTTCTTTCTGACAGCTCCTGGATATCCTGGGCTTGAAGTAAGGCTGTGGTTTTGTGGACGCCTGAGCCTATTAAATGGCTTAACACTGCTACGTACTTTATTTTTGACACACCCTTCTCTAATGATCTTCATCAGACCTTTAGATGAGCTGGTCAAATTTGCTAACTCAGCAGAGACCTATTTACCTCTTCTGATGGGTTCATTAACACGTTAACAAGTTGAAAGTCTGTTTGGTTAACATGCTGAATGAGTTCATGGAAGGGTCTGACAGATGTTAAGGTCAGCAGCAGTTGAAAGAGCTGTGGGACAGCAGCTTCATATGATAGGGTAAACCAGACTGTGTATCATCATGCTGCATCTTTTTGCACTACAACTGATAGAACCTAGTCTGTTCATTGCTGTTTGATTTCCTTGTCTTCTCATTACTGCCAATATTATTATTTTTTTAAATATAGATGAGTGGTTACACCACTCTCTGGTCATAACCAAGAGAATTTTTTTGTATCTTGTTTCCATCTAAGTAAAAGGCATCCCCTTAGCCCAAAAAAAGCTGCTCAAGTAAGTGTGTGATAACAGAGCAAGCCTTTTTCTCACACAAACATATACTCTCTTCTGAAAATGGAAGCTCATGGACTACTTGGGCCTGATGTGTTGTCACACACAAATAGCCGTTTGTGGATTTGTTTTGATAACTTTTCTTTTTTTCTGTTTAAATCTATGCAAACTCTTCTCATTGCTCTTTTGGTTATGTCTTCAAATGTTCTTTCTTCTGTTCGTCATGTGTTCATGTGCACTCACACAGAAACATGAAGGTTAGATCTCTAAGCTCCTGCTTACACAGAGGTAGTAGGGTCGCTTTGCCCCATGTTATACTTGTTTCTTGGTCACTGTGTGGCCTATGCTCGTGTCTGCAGATCACTGGAGTAAAGGTGGTTTTCCTATGGTGAGTTCTGAGTGCGCCTGATGAGGAGAAAATAAAGCTAAGTGATGCTGTGGCTTCCCACGTTGCCAGATGCTCATTGCATTTGCTTTGAGCTGCAGTCTTTCTGAGGAGCTGTAATGTATTCTTAGTTAACAGTAATTCTCGTTTGTCTGATACAGTATGCCAAATGTTTTGGTTTTCTTTCCCCCACATCTAAACCCAGAAATGGAGTAAGAATCGCTTCCGTGTGACAGATACGGTTTTCGATGAGGAAATGCGTTTCAAAGTGAGAACTGAATGCAAGGATGATAACACCAGTGAGCCAAGCCAATGGGTGGAGACCTCTCTTCTGCCAAAAGGTAACACTTGCAACGGCCAGACCCAACACAGACCTGAGGAGACATGGCCTTGTTTTCTCTGCTATTTTCACAAAATATCATAGAAATTTATCATAGAGAAATAGGGAGATACCAGACACAAGGGCTAGGTCAATTGATGGAGCTTAAACAGTACAATTATACTACATTTAAACACAGCTGGAGTCTTCTGACACTTAAAACCTTACGGGCAAGCTTGTGAAATTTAAACACTCTTCCAAGACAACAATGTGGTTCCTGTCATTCCTCTTGTCCCTGCTGTGCTATGGTTGTGGGATAAGAGATAACTTAAGTTGCATTAAGCCTGCTGACTTAATGACTAACATCTAAGTCAATTTATTTTGTTTGATTTTTCTGTACAAGCAAAAGTGCCTAAAATAACCCTGTATTTGTAAATGTTAGAGGGATATTTAACAACTTGTTGAATAAATAAGTGACTTAATTAAATACTTATAGTAGGGTTCTCTCTTTTTCAAGGGATGACTGAGGTCTACAAAGCTGTGCATAGCAAAATGAATAAAGAAATTTTTTTTTATTATTCTTGACATCCAGAAATAAGGGGTCTGTAGCAAAACTGCTAGGAAGTAGCCTTCAAGGAATAATGTATTCTGCTGGATGCTGAAAGTTAGGAGGTACAGTAAGGAAATAGAGCCTCTTGCCTTGAGTAGTAAATGTCTGTCTAACCCAGGAGTGTGACTTGATGTGGATGAAAACTGCATGTGGATGGGAGAATTTGAGACTTCACTGGGCCTGTCTGTGTGTCTGTCAAAAGGGCACTCTGGAAAATCAGGGAAGCAGATCATTAGGACAGCATGTACTAAACAGGTTGGGAGTTCTAAAAGTCTGCTTGCAGAGAAAATATTTTTAAATACTACTTGAAACAGGGAACCAGTTTCATTTTCCTATACTGTTTGGCAGTTGCTACTTCAGGGAGAAAGCAAGCTCAGAAGTAGAAGGTAGTTTGGGGTTTGCTATCAATAAGTCGGGACATGCATTTTATTTTTAGTTCATGGAGATGTTGCTACTTGTTACAAGGAAAAAATATCTCATATGCTGTGATATGATAAAACAGTATAAAGAACTCATACCATGCAAAAATGCAAGATTGAGTATAAAAGACTTTATTTTGTAATTGCCCTGCCTGGGAGATACATTGACATCTCTCTTCACAATTGCTGTGTTCTCATTTGTATTTATGTTCTGTAATATGGGTTTTCAATATATTGAAGAAGTTGAATGTCTAGAGGTATATGGATCTCAGTTAAAAATTTGACTTAACCAGTGTTACTTTTGTCCGTATTTAAGATCTACAGGTACTTCTATATTCAGAATACGGAGAAACTAATATTTTGTCTGGAGAAGATAACTAAAATTAAATGCTGACTATTTTAAAAGTTGATGGCTGTAATAACTATAACAAAGCTAAGTGCTGTCTCTATAACTGCCAGTTACCTTAACCCCTTTTTAAAGTATCTGTAGTTTAACGGAACAAAATATTTTCCTGACTCAACACCTTGACCTTAGCATCAGGTAACTCTAAGTAGCAATTCAGATGTGGTAGAAACTGAGATTCACTGTTATAATTAGCTTGCATTTAGAAGTTACTCTGCTAAAATTTCAACTATTGAAAGCAATAAACAACTGGAGTTCATTTGCTGGGCAGAGACAGGCACCGCAGGCTTAGAAGTAACCCAGCTTTGCCTTCCAGGCAGTTTCAGCTCTGTAAAAAAGGATGTTTTACTTCTGGAAACTGGAGAGAGCACTTCGCTGGCAAAATAAATCTTAAGAGATCTTTCCACCTTGCCCTGCAGGTATTCCAGGTACTGCTGCTGTTAACTTGAGCTGTGTTTGGCACAACTTGGAGTACATGATTTGTACATGGCATCCTGGGGAGAATGCGAGCAGTGATACCAATTATACCTTGTTCTACTGGTTTGTATGAAGCTTTTATTCCCAACTCTGAAGTGCCTTAGCGCTAATCTTTAGTTTTACATTACACATTTCACTTGTCCGCTTCCTGTTACTTTGAAAGGTCCCAGGGCATTGCATACAAGTTAGTGTTGGGTCTTGTCCAACAGAAAACTTCATTGCTGAAGGTTTCAGGAGGTTGCTGTTCCTGAGTCTTTTGGGAAGCTGATAGACTGTTATATGAAGCACAACTGCTAATGCTTTCTTGGTTTTTCTAATTGTGGATTGGAAGAGGGAAGAATTAAGAACTGTACCAATGTATTAATTGCTTCCTTTGCAGACTGACAAACAAGGGCCATTAAAGTCAGAATCACTCACTAACGTATATGTCAGCTCTTAAATAACTGGAAAATACTATGAAAAGTAATTATACTTAGCAGTAGTTTTGCTTGTATCTTTGATGTCATAAATTACTGAATCACATTCCATGTTATGGAGAACATCTCTTTATTATCATCCCCACTTTCCAGCTGATTGCCATAATTAGACTCTTGTTCCAAAGGAAAAGAGTTGTACTGTGAGCAAAAACTTGGCTTCAAGATCTCTGCATGCTAATCTACGCACTCTTCTGCACATTGACGTGCCTTGTGAAATGCCAGTTTGCATTAGCCTCTGTAGAAATATTGAAGTTTTCTTTCTGAAAGCCCTGTGTAGTTTTAAATCAGCTTTGTCTTGTCTGAACTAACTAAACTCTTTTGTCTTCCTCTTCACTCACAGTCTTGCAGACTAGCTCTTTGATTTTATGCATTTAAACAGCAAACAGCAGAGAACTTGCTGCTTTAGTTAAATGTGGGGAGGAGTGTTCTCTTGCTAAATTGCTACTCGAATATATTTTTTTCTTTTTTACAAGAACGGTACCAATGAGGTGTTAAAGATCTGAATTTCTGGGTATATGGATACTTACTGCACTAATGCTTTAGATTGGAGCTCTGTATTTTCAATTTACCCCTTAATTTTAAGGAAAATGCAGCTGCAGCAACAGCAAAGTCTTTTGATTCATGCTGCTTAGAAAGAAAAATATTTTTATTAGTTTTTAGCTTTAAAATTGAAAAAACACATGATTTTTGGACTGAAGGATTATATTTTCCATAATGCAGGTTAGGGGTGTGTGGATTTTTTGTTTGGTTGAATTTTGGGTTTGTTTTGGTTTTTTTCCAAAAATGACCGAACAGTGACCTGAAAAATGACTGTTTATTTCCATTTGATATACTCCTTCTTTGATATTTTCCTCTAAACCCCTATCTTTTCATCCAAAGTGAACGTGACTATGACACTAGGTTAGAACAAGCAAACGCAGTCAGTGCACAGCAACACTTGCTGAAACGGAGCCTTACGAGAGCAGGTAGATGCATTGGCAAGGTGCTGTCTGCTCTAAACGCCTCCTGTCTTCATCAGCCCCAGAGCAGGGAGGTGAGAAGGGCAGGTAAAAAAGGGGTCTGTCCTGAAAACAGAACAGACAGTTTTGGCTTCCCCGGACCCTATATACTGAGATTTGAAGTAGGGGAATGCCACTTTTATTGTGCTCCTAAAATGAAGCTCTGATTTACTCTCTCTCACTTTAAAATAAATAAATAATCCATTTTCTCAGAAGGAAAAACTACTGGCATATTTTCATTGGCACTTGGGGAACACATAGAAGCAAGGTCGTAATAACTTCTCTGTTATTGGAAGTGAGTACTGACAATTTGAAAAGCAAGTATGGACAATAGGTGAAACCTGACCATCTCAGGCAAGAGCTGCAATACCTGAGACCTAGCTAAATGAGACTGATCAGTCAAATTCTGTTGATGGGAAGTGATCCAAATTATTTTGCTTTCTAAATTTTTTTTTTTCTTTGAAATTGCTTTCCCATCTGGAAAATGGGAACCAAAGATGAAAGTAGCTGTTAACTTTGATGCTTCAATATAAAGAAAACCTGCCTCTCTTTCTGCTGCTTGACACTCTTTACAAAAATAATGGGTTTTTTTTCTACAGTTCAAGATAAATTAGAAACTTCTTACTTTTCTTAGCATTACTTTTATTTATGTTTTAGCACACTTTTAATGCAAGATCAGTCTTTAGAATTTGTAGCACAGATTTAAAAACAGGCTTGCCCCTGACCATCCTATTCTTTTGAAGTTTAAAAAAAAAATAATTTATTCCTATAGGTTTGATGGTTTGAAAAGTCAGAAGAAGTGCAACAACTACTCTGTGCACCAAGGAATCTCTGGATGCATTTTCAATTTTAGCTTCCCCAAAGTCACTGATACTTACTCAGCTATACATATTTTGATTAGAGATGATTCTGAAGAAATTAGGCCTGTGTGTTTAAGTAAAAATCCTACCACCCTTGGTAAGTTTAACACCACATTATAAAATATAATTTTAAAAATAAATTTGCTGGTATGTTGTTGTTTGAGAAGCTTGCACTTCATAAACTGTGGATGAGGCAACATGATTAGATGGTCCCTTCTATTGATCTTTAACTTGGGAATTATACAGACAGGGTTTGCTTTTGTGGGAGGAGAGGTTTGGGGGGTAACTTTCCACTCATTTTTTCACTCTTCCTTGGTAGTTGTTTTTATTCTCTGTTGACTTTTTGGTACTTTCTCCTCTATTTGTTCTTAAACTTGTACAAGTGCAATATTATGCAATACAGGACTTGAGCAATTCTTTTCAGCAGTAAAATAAACTTTTTACCTCTTGCATTCTGCATTTCAGTAAAACCTGCTGCACCAAGACAAGTTACACTGTCAAAGATTAATGATGAAATACATTTAAAATGGAGTGAATCGGACACCTTTCCAAAAAATTGTTTATTTTATGAAGTGGAATATCACAATGGTGATTTGGACACCACTCAGACAATTCAAGTAATTTTTCATTACTTACAGTTAACTGTTTGATTTTTTTTTTTCCTATGTATCTTTTATAACTTGTGTTGATACTCACAGTAACTCAAATATTTGCTGTCTAAAATGAAAAACAATGTATCCTATATGTGAATGGGTCTGGTGCACTAGCTGGAAGTGTTAGGTGGACATAAGATTGTTCTCCCATATAGAAAGTCATATAGTAATATCTATGCAATGCAATTCATATGAGTCTTGAATCCTTGCCATCAAAGCAGTAATGTGTAAGAACAGTCTAATGAAGAAGTATGCACTAAACTAAACGGCACTTAATCGGGAAATATGCTGCAGTGCCTGTTTGCTTCTTGGTGGTATGGGACTTTGGTCTGTTGGTATTGGGTTTTCCTGTCGTTGGTCTGTGTTCAGTCAGATGACTGCCTTGTTCTTGAATGACGTGGCCTAATTACTGTAAAGCAAAATTAATTGCTGGTGCACACAAGAACACAGAATATTATACAGAAAAGCCAGAGGATAAAAAGACTGAGGATGAGGGGTGAAGAAATAAGTGTGTAGTTCTATATACACTGATTTGAATATATGTATGAAAAGCATTGACTTCAGTGTCAGGATGTACTCGTGCCTGTATCTGCACAGCCAAACTGATTGTAGTGTTTGATTGGCATGGTAAACAACAGGATAAATTTAAAAGTAAGGTGGCAGCTTTCTCCTATGGAGCATATTTAGTTGTTTGTCCAACTTCAAATTTAGCAAACTGTAATAATATCAACGTTCCTCAGGAAACTGGCATTTTGGATCATAAATAAGGAAAGTTCAATCCCATCTAGTGTGTGTGCCTCTTTGTAGATGCAACACAGAAGACTTTGGTATGGTCCAAGTTAGATCAACAGAGATGCCCTGACAGAGAGAGGGGAAGGCAGCATAAATCACAGAAGTTTCTCAAAAAAAAAAAAAAAAAAGAGGCATTGCTGTTCCAGACACTGAGTCTTAGTTTAAACATTGATGCCAAATGCTACATGATAGATGTAGCAGTGAATAAGATTAAATCTCAGCTTTGGAATTTCTGTTTAGGCAGTCAGTGCTCGTTAAATGCTGCTATGTCCTTTTTAATGGAGTTACTTGTTCACAAAAAGGTCTTCCATCAAAACATTGAGACTACATTAACTACACAATGAAAATAGATATGTAAATGACTGAGAATACTTTGGTAATTGAACAAAGCAAATTCCCTTTTCTTTTTACTTTAGGTTCAAAATAATTATATGTCACTTCCTAGCGTTGATTCTAATAGCAAGTATATCTTCAAAGTGAGAGCAAAACCAAAGCCTGAATGTTACAGCAGTGAGCTCTGTAGTGACTGGAGTGAAGAAAAGAGTATTGGTGAGCACCATTGTTCCTGCAACTTGTTGCTCTTTATTCTTCACTTGCAAGGTGCCTAATATCTTTTCTCTGCTAAATAAATGGGAGTTGAAGATCATCCTCCTATGTATCTATTTAATTGTAGGTGAAAAGAGGGCAAGAGGGTTCTAGTCCTTCAGCAGTGCCACCAATTTTCACCTGTACTGCTCTATATGTTGATGCGATTGCCATCCATGTAGCTGTACAGTGACCCCTTTCTGGTGCTGTCAATTTTTCAGCCCTGAGTCTTGCCGGTTTGCATTTTCTTGCCGGTTTGCATTTTCTTGCCAAATGTGTCTATATTACAATATAGTGCTTTGAAAAATGAGTCCTTGCTTACAAAAGTACTAATGTATTTGAAAAACATTCAGTCAATGAACAAATTAGCAAATTAATTAATTTGTTGTCATTATTTCTAAAAAGCCTCTCAAAACATCCCCATTTGTTTTCCAGGTGAGAAGATGGACTCCACATTCTATTTTGTTTTAATAATCGCCATTCCATTAATTGTAGCAGTATCTACAGTAATTCTACTAGTTTATCTGAAAAGGTAAATAATTATCTCCCTTTATTTACAATCCACTAATTTTGACTGGTCTTCGACTTGCATTACAATTTATCTCTCCTGAAGGTAACTGTCTGTGATGTGGCTTGTTTCAATAGCATCTGTTTTATGCATGACATGTATTGCATAACAAAATATGGCAGCACCATTGTGCTACAGCCGTTAGAATTAGGTTTATAGACCATATGTGTGCTCTGGTTGCCCTTGGGTAACATTGCTTATATCTGCTTTACAGTTAGATTCTTGTTGCACAGTTACTGCATCCCATCTCTTTAAGCAATTAAGTCTAAATTTAAAATTAAAAAAACATATGAAGCATACTTTACTAGATTATTTTAAAAAGTTGATATTTGCTGCTGTCTTTGTCAACAGTGAAAGTTATTTAGCACCTGTCCGTGTGAATATTCCCAGTTCTTTTTGATTTGGGGAGTAAAAATAAGAATTGGGCACAGTTACACAGAGAATGAAGGTTAGCCGGTGATGCCAGAGCTGATGCTACAGATTTTCTTGACTCCACCCAAGTATGACTTTGAAATGGTGATTTTTAAATTCGTGTATGTTTTATCTAAATGGTTTTGTTTTTAATTTTCTGAAGGCTGAAGGTCTTCATTCTTCCACCAATTCCAGACCCTAGAGAAATTCTTAAGCGCATGTTTGGAGAGCAGAGTGAGGATTCCCAGGTTAGTAAGAAGGGGCCAACTAATCTATTGAACCAGAATCTGTAGGCTTCCAATTTTCCTAATACTGAGGCGGGGAGGAGGCGGGGAGTCATGGGTTTTTTGACAGTTAGGTTTGAGGTTGTTTGTTTGTTTGCTTGTTTTCTTGCAACTCCATTAAACTACTTCTACTGAACATTCAGATCTTTCTCTGCTAGTTGCTTACATGTTTGATGCTGAATGAAACTATTAATATATTACTTCCTGAAACTTAACTTTTTAGCACTTGTTTTCGTAGCTGCTTCAAGCTTTGGTTGGTGAAAGACTTTCTATGGGCCCTTATTTCAGGAAGAGTAAACATAATACTGATTGTGGAAACTTTTTTTATTTCTAAACAAATTTAACTCAGTGACCCTTTATAAAAATCCTAAGGGAAGTATGCTGAGAAGCCCTAACTCAAACCTGGATGTGAGGCAATGAAGACAGTCCTTGTATGGAAAAGACCTCCTGGCTCACTATGGCGTCTCAAAATTTATTAAATGTTTGTAGAGGATAATAACTATCTGGGTGTCTTGTGCTGCGTGTGCAGTGCATGTTCTCAACTGAACAGAAGTTGCAGGTATCACTGACTTTTGAAAATTGTTCTTTTTGTGGCCTCCCAATTACAAATAGAGTCAGTGTCTAAAATCCAGTATTCCCTTTTTCCTCAGGAGTATTGTGAGTTCACCTAATGATAAACCAGAACCGTGTGGAAAGCACGGATCTGGCCTCCTAGTTTACTACCTTTTGGATAAATATTTCAGCATATATTGGTCATTATGGTACTAAGATGGGACTCTTGCCCAGGAGGATCATGAGTATGGTAGTTGTTACAATTTGTTGTGCTTTGACAAGTGCTTTACTACTCTTCCAAGTAATGCTACATTCTTGCCTCTGAGTTTTATCTTCTCTATGTGCCCAGGGTCTCAGTGAAAACTGTGCTAAAGATATGCATCATCACTTCTCCATTCTCCTGCCTGAGCTTCACCCATTAGCTGTAGTTGGAAGCACTCTTAAGATGGGCACCAACCTTCAGTTCCTCATCTCCAGAGAGGACAATTCTTGTGTCAACCAGGCCTAAGCCATGTCCCTCATAAGCGATTTGTGCCCTGCCTACCTTGGCTTTTTCACCACAGTATAGGCTAGACATTGTGAAACCTGTCTGCCTTAGCGAACTGAAGAAACAATGCTCACCATGAAGAAGCACTGTTAAAAATGTTGTTCTTCTCTTTCAGAGCTGTCCAAAGGATGATTTTGTGAATGCTTATGACAGGTTAACTAAGGAAGAAGAAATTCATTCTTTAATTTTAACGGAAACTTCAGAGTGTGCTAATTCTGAAAAAGAAAACCGATAAACACTGCTTTGCCAGTTAAAGATGAGGAAACTTTCATTCCTGCTCCCTTACATCAGGTGACAATTAGGTGTGAAGAGGCCTGCAAGACATTCACCAACTTTCACCTTACTGAGTACTCTCTGAGCCTTACTTCTCTGGAGCTCAGAAGATACATTACAGTGGCCATTCCTCTATCTCTGCTTAGAAATACTCATCTTGGATTGCTCAAGATGTACACAAATTTCATGTGACTGCATAGCAGCATCTCTCGTTCTGGCTTCAGCCAGTTCTGCCCTATTACTTGTCATTTGCACTTGTGTTTGTACCTCACATTAGACTGTAGATGGATATTTTGGAGCAAGCACTGTGACTTCTCTGAAGTATTTGGCTCTGTTTTGCAGCAGGTGTGATGAGGCTCATTTACAGTAGATGGCTCATCAGTGCTACTACATGGAACGGCTGCCAGGCAGGATGTCAGAGCATGGACCGTTTATGGATGGCCTGTTTTGTGTGCTCTAGGGTGGGGCACTTTCCAGAGGGCTTTTATGGACTGACCTTCTTACGCTTCTGGTTGATATGCATCAGCTGTGGCCTGATCAAACTCCATAGAAGAGGGTTCTTCTTTCTGTAAAAATGTGTATGAAAAGCCTCTCTGCTCACCAGCTGTATTCAGACTTTCCATAGAAAAGACTTAGGTTTTTTTATTGTTTCAAGTGCCTGTCATCAGATGCCTTGCCTTCATGGACTTTGTGAGTTAATTGTACCTTGTTAAAAATGCTAAATAGAGTTTTTCACTTGTGCTGTGCAGTGGCAGATAACTGTATTGAGTCTCACCAGACTGATTCTACTTTGGCCATATTGGCCTGAAAACACGCAATTTTTGCAAGCTAACTCATTCTGAGTCTGTCCAGCAGAGTTACCAGGATGGATGCGTGAGTCTAAGGAGCTGTGGTCAAATTGATTAGCAAGTGTTAAACCACTGAAACAGAATTAAATCAGCGGCTTCGAGAGCCATCCTTACTGCTGAGCTGATGAATCTGAGGGAGAGGAGATGACAACTTTGGCCTGTTTTCTAAGGGATAAACTTTATTCTTCCTATAGTGATGAGGCTGTGATTAGAGCTTCCCCTCTAGGAGCTCAGCAATTTAAAACAAGGTGCTGATTTGACTTACAAAAAAAAAATCTTCTATATTTTACTGCAGCGGCTCAATGACTACCTCTCTGGTAAATCATTAACTGATTTGTTCATTTTCTGATCATTTTGGTTTGAGGTTGCTTTACCCAGCAAAGCTGAACAGATGGTTTTCTGACATAACTGTGACATATCTCTGAATTCTGAGCATTAGTTTCTACCCTGTGCTGCAAGGCTGTTGGCAGCAGTACCTTGATTGTGCAGGAGGCAGAAATGCAATGGGGTGAAAGGGATCCCTGCAAGCTGTTTATGGTTAGTGTTCAGGAGTTCCTTGCTCCTCCCAACTAAGTGCAGCCACACTAGTTGTTGATATAGTCAGTCTTAGCAGACTGGGAAGAGAGCTCAGAAGTTGTCTAGGAACAAACTGTATAGCCACTAACCTTTTAAAGTTCAACCCTGTCCTCGAACTCCATTCAAACAAAAATCTGGAATGAAAAGCTACATTTTTAGAACATACTGTTCTGTAAGAAATAGAACTAATGGGGCTCACTTTTTAGCTACAGATTTACGTCCTTTACACTCTTATGTATTCCCTCTCTCTGAATAAATCAAATTATTTTCCCAGTCCCCACTGAGCCTCTCAAATATACAGTTTCCTCTGCATCTCTTGTCTACCTCTCGTAACTGGTGGTAGAAAGGGAAGGAGAAAGTTGGCAGAAGTAGCAGAACCCGTATTAACTTAAATATTTACTTACAATCAGGTGAAAAAGACATTATATAAATTGGTTAATGAGACAAAATGAGAATAAAGCCTCAGGGATTTCAGTGAGATAAAACTCAGGTTATACAAAGTCAGTTAGCATCACTATCTGATATTCCAGAGGTAAAGGAATAGTGCGGGGGAAGGAGTAATTAAATTGCTGTGCCAACTTCATTCCCTCTCCCCGACAACATTTGTATCATTGTAGTCAAATAAAATAAATAAATATTTCTCAAATCTACCTCATCTAGAATGTTGCTCATCATAGACCACTAGACAAACAGAAATGTGTGATTTCAAGATAAGTAAGCATAACAATATAGCAATCTAGGAAGGTGATCTGTGGTACTTCACCCTAAATTCTTTTGACTTTTGCTTTCGTGTTTATGGTAAAACCAAAATGTACTTGCTTTTCAAACAAATAAACCCAGCAAATTCATAAAGCCCAAGGAGTGCAAAAAACAAACAGGTGTGAGGCCAAAAGGAAAACTTAAATGCAGAGGATGGTTTAGATTACTATATAGAAAAGGTTTGGATAACTCGTTGTTTCCCAAATAATAGTAATTGACACACTTTGTAATGGATGGATTTCTTGAGCCTGTGTTTTGGTATGTAAAGTAAGTGTCTGAGTGTATTTTCATCTTTATTGTCTTGTTTATGGTTAGGGGTATTTTTAGCTTGAAATTTTCCAAGTTTTGTTATAATTTGTTTGTTCTTTATTGCAGTTACTTGATCTGTAAGTTTGTTTAAAGGATGAATAAATATGTTTGAATGCTTTTCAATATAATGGCATGGCATTTCGTTCTTGGGCTGAGAGGATAAACTGAGACACAAGAGATGGCAGTGGGTTAATGAGAAACCATGTTTGAGGCATGCAGAACCCAGAGAAGAAAAACTGAGTGTTGCTTTGCCCTCTTCCCTTTCAAAGGTGAGCTCAGCCCACACAATCAGTGGAGAGTGCTACAGCTGCTCTTTTTTTGGCTGGGGTAATGAAACGGAGGTGGAGCCATGCACGAGACTTGTGCTCTTGCCCGCTGTGTACCGGATGCCACGCTGCTTTCTGACATCGACATGTTTTTTTTCATAACGCTGTAGAGAGTTAATAAATTCTCAAACTGGAATTTGACTGAGCTTGCTGTAGTCTTACCAAGCATAGCTCCAGCATTTTATGTCTTTGGTTGCTGAAGTCATTGAAAATGCCAAGTTGCTAAACTGATGAAAGTCATTATCTAATTGCTTTGACCCAAATGTGTTCAAGTGCCAAATAAACACTAGCAATGGCTTCTTTGAAAGATTCAGAGGTGGCATACTTTGCTCACTTCAGGTCAGTGAGCAGATCATTCAAAATTAAAGAATTAATTAATTATGGAGTTAAAAAGCAAGTCTATTTGGATTTTTTTTCCAATTCTACAGTTTTTTGTGGCAGTAATGATTTTAATCACATCCCATTAGTGACTTTTTCCTATTCTAATACATTATGTTAAATAATTTTGGTTTTCTGTATTTAGTATGCTAGAAAAATTAAACACTATTTCTTTTTTTTTTGTAAATTTTAGTTTATTCTGGTTAACGAATGCCATGACATAGTTGGATAGCTTTAAAGGAGTCAATAAATGAACACACTGAATTGTAAGGCAGGGTTTTTCAATGCTCAGTAGGTAGAACTATTCAGATTGGGTATTTCCATCCACTGGAAAGTATTCAATAAACTTAGTTCTGAACTGGAACATCAAATATTCAGAATTTCCCGTGGAAGGGAAATGTTGATTTTTATTTTTTTTTTTTTTAATTTTTTTTTTTAAAGTCACTTTCAGTTTTGGAGGGTTTTCCCCTGACCCAAGCAAGAGCAAGAAGTAGAATCCCAGGTATGGTCAGGGCACTACAGAAACCTCTCTCCCTTCTCCTCACTCCAGCACTATGGCTGGGCCACAATTGAGATCTTCAAGTCCAGAAATGGGCATGGTGGGGCTGGGAGGAGCAGCTCTGCCAGGATTTTTTGAAGGTTCATCGAGATGATTCCCAAATACTTCAATTTTACTTGATATGTGCAAGAAAAATGTTTTATGAGAGCCAGCCCTGTGGGTTGCATTGCCAGCTGTAGAAATGTGACTTCTAGTTAATACTTAAAATCCAAATGCAAAACCAGATTAAAATATCTCTATTTGGATGAGCTTCCTGCTAGCTGTGTTGAATCATGGTGAAAGTAGGAGACTTTAGATCACTCTGATGCAACTAAATCCACACTATTACCACAGCAAAGCAGTATGGGTTTGGGTGGGAGGCAGAGGAGAGAGACAAACGTTTCAGGTCTGGAAACTCTGCCTCAGGTTTGTAGCACGTAAGAGCCTGAAAGCTTGTTGATGACTTGTGGGGTTGGTTTGTTTTGTTGGGTTTTTTTTCTTCTCTCTTTTCTCCAACTGTTGATTAGGTTAATGAAATCCTTTCTCTTTGCTTCTAAACCTTGTGCTGTTTGATGCTAAAGTAAACCTTCAACAGCTGTACTCTGGTTATTGCCAAGCAATCTCTGAAGATAATAACTCAGCGGGGAAAGGCGATTGCTGCTGTCACCGCAAAGCTGTAAAACTGCCAGTGTAGTCTAGTAATACTCTGCTCTTTGTTTTGCTTTTGCTAACGTACTGCAATTATTTTGATGACTCTTGCACAAAGCTTTCCAGTTAACCAGTACTTTCAGTAATCATACTCTTGCTTTATCTCATTGAAATTTTGATCTATTTAATTTGGCTCAAACTGCTAAAACTTGGCTAAGAGCATGATGAGATTGAAAGCTTAGTGGGAAAGGTTTTGTTAAGCTCAGGCGCTGTCACTTTTTGGAACCTGGACAAAATTTAATAAGCTAGATCAAAAGTTACAAGTAGATTGAACCAGGAGTTAAACTAATGTCTGGCTTTAGAAGTAGAGCAGGATGTACATCAACCGTGGGGAAAAAAAAAAAAAGGAGGGTGGGGGAGGAACCAACACAAAACCAAAACCAAAAGTAAACCCCGACTGAATATGTGCTTCATGCTAGGAACAAATTGGTGTGTATAATGGGCATCCTTTCCTATTGATCTAAAGTGAAAGATCAATCAGATCCCATGCTATCAGCAATCACTGTCTCAGAGCTCTCTGTGCATGTACAGTGTAATTCTGTAAAGTCTGAAATACCAGAAATGAGGTGTTTTTAAGGTACTTAGCTATGTCATTGCCACTTCTACTTAACCTGTTTTAATGTTGCAAGTTGAAACAAGATCCACTGATTTTTTGACAATGACAGCGAGAGCACGAAACACACGAGCTTGTGTCTGTTTTGCCTGTTGGAGCCTTTCTCCCTCCTGCACTTCAAAGCCTCTTAGCCTCACTGGGTTCCTTTTTCACACAAAATGTCAGTGTAAAAACTTCATAAATGCCAGCAAGGTACTCTTAAAAGGTATGAAACTGCTCAGTCCTTCAAATGTCAAAGTCAGTTACAGAGAAAGTTATTCATGGTATGACTATTTAGTTTTAGCATCACAACTTACCATGTTGTAGGAGGATATTCAACTGTTAGACAACCTTGACTAGATTGGCAGGTACTAAGGCAGAACCATTAGTTGACATTTTTCCACAGCTGATTTTCATAGAGCTTTTATTGCATACAAAACTTTGTGACTTGTTTTGCTAGGAGGAGTAAAAGGTAGAAACGCTGGTTAACATACTAGTCACTGAGAAGGGCACCTGCCTTTCTGTACGCGGGACTTCAAGGGCTGTGTTCGAGCTTGGCTTGGAGCAAAAATCCTGCAGACTTGAAAACACTTTTTTTTAATCAGTTGTGTAACATTTTTTTGTTTGTTTCTGAGATGTATGTAAAATGGTATTGATCATCTGTTTATTAAATCTTAGGTAGGGCTGGAAGAGTTGCCAGGGTACCATCTGCCCTGTGCTCTTCTGCTAAGCAGTGCCGGGACAGAGCACTCTTAGTGAAGGTTTGTCCAACTTGCAAAAATAAACCTCTAGAGAGTGCCTCCCAAATGTTCTGTCCCACTGCTATATTCTCCTTAATCAGAAAACTCCCCCACTAACTGACCTAAATTGATTTTGTTGCAAAGTAAGGTGCCTTCTCCTCCTTCGTCTCCTTGCCAGGAACTGTGCATCTGGATTGCACTCTGACCATGCTGCCTTGAGTTTTGGCTCTGTTCTTTTCTGCTTCAAAAAAAAAGCCTGAATCTTTCAACCTCATCTCCTAAGCTGTGTTTTCTAAATCATTCCTCATTCTTGTTGATCTTTAGAGCTGAGTGTTTTGCTATCTAAGCCAGACTGCATTATCCCCAAACCAGCAGAACAACTACCTTGTCTCTCTGCCCTCTTTCCCCAGGTTCGTCCAGAATGAGTAGCTGCTCCTTATTTCTGTGGCAATGGATTGTTGTATAGCTGCTCCCGCACTTGTGGCTTTCTACGATTTCTGAGCTTTTTAGTAATGCCACTGCCCTGTCAGGCACTCATGACTGCAAGATTGATTTCTCCTGACGAAGAGGCATGCTTTTAACAATTTTATTGGACGCATTTTTGTTGCTTGTGTTGCTGTGCCATTTGGAAAACTGCTGCAATTTTTAAAATATTCTCATTGTGTCCCTGAATATTTTTCTAACCGTTCCTTCTTTGATATAATCCGTGGAGTGCCTTCTTCCACATGATCTAATTGTTTACAATGTTGGATAAAGCTGCTGACCTGACATATTCCTGCAAAACAGCAGCATTTACTGTCCTGCTGGGTGGCCAAGTGCTCATTAAGACTTTTTTTTTTTTTTAGCTATCTCAGGGATTAACTGTTGTATTTCCTCAAGCTGATTAGAAGGATGTTGCCTCATACATTAGGCCTATCAAAGAGGGAAACTGGATTAGTTTGGCACAAACTGTTCTTGATGGATAGTAAACAATGCAAAGAAAGGATATTAAAAAAAAAAAAGTTTACTTTGTTCCAGAAATACTCTGGGAATAAAAGTTGGACAAATGGACCAATAATTTCTTGGATACTTCCTTTCTAAAGAGAAACATGATACTTGTCTTTCAGTTTTTAAAGACTTCTCCTGTTTCCTACAGGCCTCAAAGAAAACTGCCTGTGTTCCAGGCTGCATCAGCATTTAGAATATGTGCCACAGGATTAATAAGGCCCCGCCCATCAGAAGATATCCACTTTATCTGAATGTTCTCCAGCCTGTTAGTCTGCATGTGTGTTTATTTGCTTGTTAATTTGCTCTGGTTATAGATAATCCTTTTGGTAAAGATTAAAACAAAAGAGGAATTGACTGCACCAAGCTTCACTGCAGCAGGTTTATTCTGATCTTCCCCACCAGGTCATGAGCCTGCACTTCATATTCCTTTAGCTACAGGGTGTCTTGCTACCCCTACAGTGTATCCAAAAGCTCTTTTCTTGTCTGTTTTGCCCCCTGTTAATCATGACTCATTTTAGCCTGTTGCTTCCATGTCCTCAGTCATGCTGGCAGCTGTAGTTCAGAGACCCATCCCCAGTGGGGTGAGGGCTGGAGAGCAGAGGAAGGGCATGCTTGGAGCAAATGAAAGGCATCAGCGCTTACCGAGATAGCGACCATAAATTACAGCATATACAAAACAGTGGGGTTTTTTTTTGTCAACTGCCTGCCAAGCCAGTCTTTTCCTTCTGGTCTTCCATCCTCATTACCAAATATGGCCTGGTGGGAATGTGGGGAGGCAGAGCCCTGCCAGCATGCACGTCAACCCTTTCCAACATGCAGCTTTCCCCTGATCGAAGTGCTCTCAAAGGTTGTTCATTGACACTCCTGAATAGTTTGCTGGCTTGTTTTCTTTACACACCATGTATTTTTGCGCACTCATCAACAGTAATTTTCAAAATGTTGAAAAAAATGCATATGAAACTGCATGTAATACAAAGTTTTTGCTCTGTTGCTGTGCTCTTCAAGTAGAACAAACATGGGAAGTGCACTCTAAAACAGCAGCCAGAAGGTTCAGGGCTCTGTTGTGCTCATATAAGATGCACTGTAAGTAGCAAGAGATTTTCGACTTGCTAGGGCTTGCTACTGTACTTGCAATACTATACTGCTATATTTGCTGACACTGGTCTTTAAATGGTCTTATTTACAATTGCGACCTTTTATCTGTGAGTGGGGAAGCTGTATAGCAACTTCTTAATGCACATGGGTTCTGTAGCACTCATTTTATTTACATGAAGACTTTCAGAGCTGCAAATTTACCATAACAACTGGGTGGTCAGTGTGGATTTGTGGATGTTAGTAACACTGGGATTAGAGTGGATGTCTCTGCCTGGGTGATGGAGGTGTAGTTTACACAACCTGGAGCTGATTCAGCTGTTGTACAGCATTGCTTCCTCTTGAGGAAATGTAACACTCTGCCTGGGATTGGGAAACATAATTTTAAATTTGGTTTTGTTTGTTTTTTTTAAGCAACTAGGAAGAGGAAGCAGCCAGGAGCTTTGTTGCTAGTGCAGGGCAGACCGTCACCAAACTATTTTCCCTCCTGCAGGTAAGAGTAGGCAGCCCAGAAATGGGTGCAAAGCCTGCTGGTTCAGGGCAGAAGCAGCTTTAACATTCCCAGTCCCTTCAGCTGAGGAGGAGCCAAGTAGCCAGCATCCATCCTGCTCTGCTCAGCCTGTGGTGCTGCGGGAGCTGGAGGCAGCTGGTCTCTGCCTGCTGCAGCTCTGCAGTTCTTTCCTGGGGAATCTCCAGTGCACTTTTCCCTGGACATGGCTACTCCCAGCCTTTCAGCTTTTCCTCCAGTCTCTGCTGACCCAGTGCTTGAACACCAGTGTGTTTTCCTCTTGTAATGGGCACGTAGTGTCTTTCTGGATGATCTGGAATATGACCATGATTCGTGATATTTAAATAACAGACATGACAAAGCAAAGGCATTTTCAGAGTGATTTTATAAATGTGCATCTGCTTATATTGTCCATTACATTTATCTCCTGTCAATTGTGTTTCCACTTTTATTCCTTGCTCGGGCAGACAAATTAAATAAGCTTGCAAAAGAAGCATTTTCTTCAGCATGCATAGCTCATGATACAATGACAGACCTGTTAGGAGATCCTCCTACCGAGGCCGCTGCTGCTATCATAAATGACTTGTGTGCGGCCTCTATAGGAATTGCTACACAATTACTGCTTTCATTATATTGCTTAACTGTTACGCCGTGCCTCTGAGTGAGTGATAGAGAAACAATTAAGGAAACCCACCGGTGTGTGTAAGCTAAAGCAATACATTTTATTTTCTAGTCCTGTTTTGAATTTCAACTAGCAGGAGCAAAACCTTCCACCTTGCCAGGAAAAAAAAAAAAAATAAAAAAATTAAAAGCCTCTTTTTTAAAAACTAAATCCAGATAAAATTGAAAGCTTTAGCATATTGTACCTCCAGAAACACAATCCAAACTGACTGGTCTGGAGTGATGCAACACAAATACAATTTATTTCCCTTCCCTCCCCCAACTTCTTCGTCTTTTTGGTGCAATCAAGTCAGTTCCTGGCTCTCCCTTAGCAAGGACAGTAAAAGTTTTGCTTTCTAGGGGAAACTGTGGTCATTTGTCTCCGGCGTGTGGAGCTCTGGGAAAATGTCAGACACTGCGAGATTCGTGGCAGGCAGATTCATGGTATTACTTGCACCTTGCTTACAGATCCTCTTAGGCAGTGGCATTGCCAGCTGCAACCCAGACCTGCCTGGCTGGAGTTACTAATGCTGGAGGACAACTAGCTCCTCGGGAGAGCCTGGGCTCCTGCTACATTCCATTTTTGTAGCTCAGAGGGTGGACAAGGGGCAAGGTGTCATACTTGCCATGGCAAAGAAAAAGGCTGTGAGCACTGAAACGAATGAAGCCTTGACTCCAACAGGTTTGTTCTGTGCTCCCCGGCCAGCCCCTTGGCAGGTGGATGTGCTGTCAGCCCGGGCCTGGGATGCCTTCCCAGCACTCCTCCATCTTGTCTTCACAGCCTGGGAGGAGCGGGTCCGCGGAGAAAGGTCGGTGCAGAGGTGACTAATGACCAGAGAGCGGCAGGACAGGCCTGAGGGTGCCACTGCCACCAGCCGTGCGGGCAGAAGGCACGACCAGCCATGGAGGACAGAGCTAGTGTCACCACGAGGAGCCCGCTCCTGGCCGGCACACGTTCAGGGCGCTTCTAGGGCTGGGGGCTGGGCCTGGGGAGCGAGCTCCTGGGAGTTCGTGTGGTTTGGG
>VZZY01016113.1:37889-51399 GCA_013400335.1 Eurystomus gularis
CGTCCCGCGCGCAGCTCCCGGGCCCCCGCGTCCCTTCCCAGCCCGGCGCCTCCGGCACAAGCCGTGCTGTGCCCGGCCACCCCCAGGGCACGCCCAGGCCGCCACCCCACGCGTGCCCAAGCATCCCCTGTGCACGCCCAGGGCTGCCCCATAGTGCCCAGCCACCCCTGCCCATGCCCAGGACCCCGCCGAGCACACCACCCCTGCGCATGCCTTGGCATCCCCTGGGCCCACCCAGCCCATCGCAGCTGGTTGCCCCACCCGGGCTGGGGGTCCGGGTGTGCTCATGGCTGTGTAGGAGTGCTCAGGGCATGCAGGACTCAGGGGGATGCAGGTGTGCTCTGAGGCATGCCGCCATCTGCCAGGGCATGGCCAGCACTGGGACCAATGCTGGTTTGATGGACAAGCAGAGGGAGCACATCCCTCCCGCTGTTTGGATAAACTGGAGCATGTATGACTGTGTGGGATTCACAGCTCCAAGGACTTCTCAGAGCACAGGAACCTTCCATCTGGCAATGTCCCTGGTCTACAGACCTGGTCCTAGCAGCTCCTGATCTTGTGCAAGAGGCCTCCTGCTCTTCCCACTTCTCCACTCACTGACAGCCCTTGTCCCAGGCACTGAGCAGCACATGGAGACACAGTGGCTTTGGTCAAGGTGCAAAATGCAGCCCAAGGGTGAGAGAGGAGCCGTTGGATGGATGGATGGGGCCCTTATGGTGTATACCAGCTCCTGAAATCAATTTTTTTTTTTTTTTTTTAAGAAAGTGATGTGGGTGAGAACTGCTGCCAGTGTCAGCAGCAGGTCTCATGTTCTCTTTTGCAGAGAGGGCCCTTGCAGTCACCTTTGATCCATTTTCCCCTGCAACAGCCAGTCTCTGATGCCTCAACAAAATCTGTTCTCTTTGCTCTGAGTCTGTGTTTTCTACCAAGCAGGATGGAGCGGGCTGTGACCTGTGACGGGGATGCTGTGGTCACGCAGCATGTAGCACTGATGAAGCCATCTCTGCTGCTACATGCCTCTCCACTGTCAGCAGGTTACCTCGGCACCATGGGCTTCCTGTGGGTTTGTGGACGTCCGGCACTGGTATCTGGAGAAACACCTGTCAACATGATGCAAAATTTCTATTCCTGACAGATCAGTTGGTACAGCGGGAAAAAGAAGTATGAAAGGACCTGGAGCTGCTCCGCCAGGACTGCCTGAAGCAGTAAAGGTAAAGTACACTTGGGAAGTCCCTCGGGGACAAAGGGCAGAGTGGGGTGCCCAGGCCCTGTTCAAAAGCCTGAGATGACAGGAAAGGTGACATTTTATTAATAAGCCACTAATGACCACATCTTTGGCATTTCCTGAAAACTTGGCACGTTGGCTTTGCCTTGCGCTCTGATGTCAGCAGCCAGAAATCCTGCTGAACCGGCCCGACTTGCAACTGAATGGAAGTCAGCTAATCTGCTGGTTTATCTCTCCTCCACCCCCAAGTCGCCATTCACTCCAAGCATCAGAGGGAAGCTAATTGACTATTGAGCTTCCTTTTCGTGCTGAGACACCTCGGGTGACTTGGTTGTTTCTCTCATTTTTGTTTCCTAAACAAATCGGCTTCAAAGTTGGTGCTGGTGCAGGTGTTGGTGTTACCTGATAAATATCTACCAAATAACTGAGGGAGAGGCCGTGCCTCACCAGGTGCTCTCTGCCTCTGACATCTGGTTGCAGGTTTGCTGCCTCTCCCAGCTAAGCACTGTGAGCATTAGTGCTGGGGAAGGGCATCGGATGCTGCTTGACTCCCTGTTCCCTTATCCCCTAAAGCAGAGGAGGGAGGGAGGTGGGAGATGCTGAGCTCTTCCCTTGGTATCAGCTGTGGCAAACTGCTCACCCATCGCTGCCATCTTGCCAGAGTGAGAAAATAGGCACAGATTGCATAGAGCTTATTGCAAGGCCTCCCTTCTCCTAAATGTCCAGGGAGCTGCAGGAAGCCCTGCTGGGAAGGAAGCTGGAGCCCTGCCCATCAGCCTGGGCCAGGGGCATGCATGAGCCAAAGCCCAGCTGAGTATCACCCTTGTCCCCGGCAGGGGGAGATGCACCCAGGTCTGCACCAGCCAGCCATGGAGGCAGGTCTCAAAAGCCAACCTGGGACAAAGGGTCACCTACATTGGACTCTAGGGAACCACAAGGGCTCTTCCTGTGCCATGGCCCACTCATCAGATCCCTCCCTGGGAAAAAAAGCCCAGACTGGCGGAACAATTGGGAGAAAACCAAAAGGCCAAGGAAGCTGTGCTGTAGGATGAGTCATGGTGTTTGCTGTGGGAATGGGAAACAGGGGCTGCAGGCCATGCATACAAATATTTGCATATGTGTGTGTGAGCTTTAGCATTTCATTTTGATAGAATACCAGCAACAGTATCCAGCTGGCACAAATTGCTCCAAATATTCAGGCACTTGCATGCCACAGGGGTACGAGCTGCTTGGGCACACTGTGGATAGATGAGGTGCCAGAACTGATAGCAGAAGCATGTTAATCAAAGTTGGTTAAATGGGATCCACCTATACAGGCACCTTTGGAGCACAGCAAAGCACCTACAGAAACCACCATGCAGAGCGCTGGGGAAATCCGGGGGAAGTGCTGCAGCACAGGTGAGGTTCAGCACCGTCC
This sequence comes from Eurystomus gularis, assembly GCA_013400335.1. NCBI lineage: Eukaryota > Metazoa > Chordata > Aves > Coraciiformes > Coraciidae > Eurystomus > Eurystomus gularis. The sequence goes on from VZZY01016113.1 coordinate 40,532, forward strand.
CTGCTGCAGCATGGCTGTGCTGGATGATCAGGGCTGTTGCAGAGCTATGGTGAGGACAGGGAGGTGGGTGGGAACAAAGATACACTGCCAGGCCCTTACCTGCCCACCAAAACATTCCACGCCAGTTAGAGAAGCACCAGGAGAGGCTTCATTCTACCTCAGCTATAATTAGCCAGGAGGTGAATGCAACCATGCATACAAGGCTGCAGGAACACCATGTCTGTCTAGCCTGAATGCCATGAGTTCCTGGCGACACTGCCTGTGCTGAGAGTAGGAGAGGCAGGAGAGATATGATCAGGGGTAATATGGTCTTCACTGGGACTGGGAATGAGGAATCTCAGTATTCTGGTGAGTGAAAACCCACAGCTCTTGTGATGTGCATCTCTGCCAGGGGAGATCCACTGCTGCCGGCCATGTCCCCACTTCTTCTACAGCCCTCCACCAGAGAAAAGGAGGTTTCCACTCTCTTTGCCCACCACAGCAGGAAGAAGCGAAAGAACAGCACTACAGATCAAAATATAGCCGCAGTGGTCTTCCCTCCCTATGGTAATGTGACCTTGCCAAAAGCAGGCAGTTCAAAATCTGCTCGTTGGCTTGGCATTTTCACAGGGACAAACCTTCAATGCATCCATCACAGCAGCTGTAAACCACCAAACTGCAGCATAGGAAGGTGTGCCAACAAAGATATCTAGGACAAAAATTGACCAGGTGGGACCTACTTAATCCATGGGGGCATCAGATCAACTATCTCATGGCTGAGCTTGTGTCTCAGGGCTTGGTGCTGCCCTGAGCAGCTCATGGGCTGAGGAAAGACTGTGGGAAGCAGGCAAAGCATAAACTTCTGCAGACTGGCACCATGTTGGGGCATTCTGGGTATGGTACTTGTCCTTTCTGACCTTACACTTGCAGACTGGTGACCTATCTTACTCCAGGAGCTGGCAGGGGAGGGAGAGGACTTGGCAGAGTTTTGCCTGCGTGGCAGTGGGATGTGGGGCAGGGAGAACATTTCAGGGCATCTGCTCATCCTGCCCAGCAAGACTCACAACAGTCCCTTGTTCCCACATCAGCAGCACGGGTGCAGGCAGCATGGGCCAACAGCAGTGACAGAGCTGAGACATCATGTGCATCCCATTCTGCTCGCTTGGCCCCACTGCCCAGGCGAGTACCTCCTGCACTGTAACATTTTTCCTGTTATTTAGCCTGCTTCTGAAAAAAATAACTTCATTTATTTGTTTGGTTTTGTTACACATGCCTATATGGCCTAGGCCAGACATTTCATCCTCCTTTTGGCTTGTGCAAACCCTTTCAGGAGGCTGACTTGTTCCTCTTATCTGTGAGTTGATGTTTAACCAAGTTGAGCATTATTTTGTTACAACGTTTCTGCATTGCCACTGTTGCCCTTGAGCCTTCCCCCTTCTCCCCTGCTTTTTTCAGTCTGTCAGCATCTTCCTTGACTTGCCCTGCCATGAGCACAAGCTTTTCAAGGTGACGCTCTACTTCATGTCCATCCCATTCAGCTTGCGCAAACTCCCAGATCATCTCTGGTCTTCTGTCCACATTGTGGTAAGGGCAGAAAGTGGAAAGTTCTGCTACAGAAGGATCCTGTGCAATCCTATATGTTTCCCATGTGATCCATAGGTTGCTATTGAAACTGCAGAGCAGTATAGTCTTGCAAGGTGCAAGGTGCAGGAGAAGGAGGACGGAAAGAGAGGAGATGCCCTGTTGTGCTGAATGGGAGCAATCAAAATGGCACAGCACAAAATTATGGCACATCAAAATTTCTTTCTTTAAATTGCAGCAAGAACAGTACTTTTTGCAAGAACTCACAGCCCTGCTGGGTTTGTTTCCTCCCCAGGGTTACAAAATCTGCTCCTGGACTCTTATGCGACAGTCAGCTGCGAAGGCAAAGCCTTGCGCTGGTGGGATGCTCTCATGGCAGGAGCGTTTTCAGGGAGTTTGCTATAACCTTACAAATAGAAGGGTGAGCCCACCTTTTCACAGCTGGGTTACACATTTTGTCCTACATGCCATAAATATAATTTTGGTCTCTAAAATCAGTACGTGAAATAAGGTTAGTCACAAGACTTCCTGGCAAAGCAGCTCATAAACAAGCTTTCCTCACTTCCGTCTTATGAAAGTTCAGCTCTCCTCTGCTGCACTGACTTCTTTGTTTCCATCTTCTCCCACTGATCCCCTGACTCCCATTAGTATCTGAGTCAGTCTAGTAAACATTTTGTCCTGTGGCAGACTCTTCAAACATAGCAGGAAGATCAGGCTCTGGAGTGCACTCTTGACACATCTCCCAGGGATCCTTTCACACTCACTGGTAGGTTATTTTGCTGTTGTTCCTCATTCACACAGTAAGAAAGGGGGAACCAATGGCCCATGTATTTAGCAGCTCGTTAACAGTGAATGGCAATAGGGTCGGTGATGCTTCCTCTTCCCTTCTTCATTTTCTCACTCACATCCTCCCTGTACTTTAAAGTTTGTAGTGACAGTTTCCTGGACTGAGTGTGCTGTTCAGCATCTGCTGGTAAAGCCTGGTATTTAACTAGGTCTTACACTAGGTTTTACTGAAAAATACACCCACTTTGCTGGATGCAAAGGTGGTCAAGCACTAGCACGCACAAAGGACGCACTAACCATTGTGCATTTTATAGGTGCAGCCTTCTGGCGCACAGGTCACACTGTCATGGCATTTACAGTCTCACCAGTAGCCTTGCTGGCCTTGATCCACATATTTATGTTTGACTTCCTCATTAGTACAAGGAATACATGTGCATAGCATTTGAAGCAGATAGAGGAGACCTTCCAAAGCAGCCAGGAGAGATGTGTACTTACGAGTTATTTGCTCTTCGGTTGCTCTTAGTTGGCAGAAAAATGACTCCATACTCACAGGGTTGTTGTGGAAATTTCCCTTCCGTGCTGCAGCCTCTGTCATTGAACTCACTTAGATCCACGCAGCTCACCACACTGGTGCCTTGGCCTCACACATTCACCCAGAGGCACACTGGTTCTTGCATGGAGTTACATTTTACCTACCACGCTCTGCCTGTACCAGCCTGATTGCAGAACTGGAACTGACAATTGCCAACCCTGTCACCACCCCGTTTGCCCCCAAGCTAGTTGCAGCAGTGGTGGCAGCTGGGTTGGTTGCAGCTTTGCTTAAGGGTTCATTTCCTGGAAACAAGGATCGTGAAGGCATGAAATTTTCCAGATCACCCTACTTAGATATTCAAATGTATCTGGAAACCTAGCAGGATTTTCTGGTAGCCCTGTCAGTTCCCTTTAATTGCTCTTATCCTCTTACCCTATCTTGCTGTAAAACTAGCAAAACTCTAAACTGTCCTGACCTCAGCTTCTGATTGCCCTCCTTTTCTCTCTTACTGTCCTTGCTGCAGTCTTGAGCATCTCCTCATTTTCTCTACACAGGAGCCACCATCTGTGATGTCTAGCAGCACACCCAAAGCTGTACGCTTGCTGTTCTTGTCAAGTGACAGTCCAACTGGGACACAGATGTTGAGCCTCTTTTCCCACAATCCAGTGGCTTTTGGACATTTTTCCAAGAGATTTGTTCCACTCTCTTCTCTTGCTCAAGTTCCCTTTTAACAACCAACTCAACTTAGTATGTCTTTTATGCAAACAGTAATTTCCTTTTGAAGCTCTGAGTGAAGGCCCTGTTTGTCACTTAGTGCTCTGGGAGGAATTTGGGTAAATTGCACTGGAGACAAAAATGTCTCTGTTCCCTCTGCCAGGAAGGTACTGAATTCCTGTATTTCATGTGCATTTCTGCTCTAAAAAGGAGCTCAGTAACAGTGGTATCACTAGGCTGGCCCTTCACACTGATTCCTGACTTACCCACATCCAATTCACTCATTAAAAGGACTTGCTGCCATTGGAACTACGTTCCAGCTGGAGGCTCAAGTGGGTCTCCATGAGCTCAGCTGTGGTCTTCCCCCTGCTAAGGCATCATCATTGATAGCAAAGGGTATACACAACAAATACACTTGGGTCCACTGGCTTGATGGTAATACTGTCCCAATGGTTAGAGCTCACTGCCCCATTTGGACTTGGCTCAGCGCTGTGTCACAGTGCTGCCTCTGCAGTGATACAGGAGAGCAAAGCTAGAAATAGGGAGCAGAGAAAATTCCATTTAACATCCCAGTTTGGCCTTGCGGAAGCTGTGGGCAGAGGCAAAGGCCATCTCTGACTTCCCTACTACTCCTCAGGGAACTACATGTCAATGGAGAGCCACCAAACACACTCTCCTTGCATGGGTTCCAGGCACAAGCACTTTTCTACAGCCTCATCCCATTACTTTCTTCCTTCGACTGCATTTGGGCAACTGGGTAGAAACTGCCCGTGAGCTGGGGTGATGAGCACATGCCCCAACCTCATGGAAGGAACCATGATGCTGCTGTCTCTTCCGATCTGCCAGCATCGCTGCAGGGGTGATGGATTTCTAAGCTGTATTCCTCCAAGGGAGCTATGAAGTTATTTCTATCTTTGAGCAAAGTTTTCACTTCTGAGCGTCCCCGTCTGTGCTCCCCACCGTGCCGTGACCGCTCCACCAGCCTGTTTTCAGCAGGTACTGATAGCTGTGATGTGCCAGGAGCCCTTGGAGGGCTGCCCGTGCATTTTGTGAGCCCTGTTGCCACGATACTGAACGCAGAGCAGATGTTTATTTCAACAGAGATGGCTTTGATTCCTTTTCAACTTTTCTCTCGAGCTGCCATAGTGTGTGAATATTTCTTCCCAGGAGCCAAGTGCTGTCAGGGCCCAACAGGCAGGCGTTGTTGCTGCAGCCAGCGTGGAGGGGAATGGGGCTGGGAGGCATGTGGCAGAGGGGCACAAAGCAAGCTGATGGCCCTGGCCTCTCAGGAGGGATGGTTGACCAGGTGAAAATGGGTGTGCATGTGTTTATGCACATGCACATGTGTGCGTGTGTGCATGTATTTGTGTTTGTGTGGCTCCTTTTTGGTGCTGAAAACCTGGCAAGGCTGAGGAAAAGCAATCTCCTGCTCACGGCTAGTGCTCCCAGCACTTCATTTTCCCCTTCTTTTCCTCCCAGTTGCCTTCATCAGATCACCCCTGCCTTGCTGCAGACCAGGACCAGCACGACTGGCAGCTAAGCTGATGAGACCATCCTCTTCTTGAAAGCAAGACAAGCCAGGCACCAAAAAATATTGACGATATGGTATAAAAGGTAAGGAGATCATTTTCTTTAGGATTGTAATTCCAGGTGAAAACTACTGAGAAGAGATACCAATTCTTCCTGAATTTATGTTTTCCCTTTTGCTCTTTCCTTTCATTTTCTCCTTAGTTTTCCTGTCAGAATCTTAAAAAAAAAAAATCACTTTCTTTGCTCTCCTTTAACCTATCTTGTCGTTCTTCCTCTCCACCCCTTTTCTTGGTGCTGGCAGAAGCAGGTGCTGGGAGCTGCCTGTACCCGCAAGTACCCTGCCCAGAGCCCTGCCTGAGGCTATCAGCCTGTGCCACTTTGGGGAGGGTGCTTTGTTACTACAGGAATTCCAGCTTCTGGCTGCTGTTCCCTTATAAAGAAATGTTTTAATTTTATAAATACTGTATGTATTTTACAAAAAAAAAAAAAGTTGGACCAGCTATGCAAAGACACTGTGCTGCTGGGGCTGCCGTTTTGTTTGCCCACTAGCAGGGCCTCTCACTCACTTCCTTCACCCCTTCCACTGTTGTGGCCAAACTATTTTTGGCATTCCAAGAGCGCAAGCTTTGCTGAAATTTTTGTTTCCTGCTAAAGGGGGAAATTAGAGCAGGGAAGAGTTATTTAAAAGAATAAACTATATTTGCAAGTAGGAAGGAGAATATATGAGAACAATAATTTGAGAAGATCAATGTTCTGTGATGTTTAACTGCTGAATTGGATGTAATTACCTACAAATACATATATGTGTGTGTGTGTATGTATGGTTTATTTTGCAGTGGCAGTAGAGTATATTTGTAATAAACAGGTCAGAAACACAACACTAACCCCATCTCCCTTATGTTGCAATCTTAGAAACACAGGACTATCCTACAGAAGACTGGCTTCTTTAAGCCAAATACTATATTGAAATAAAAAGTTCATTGGTACAAGGATCTTTTTGTGATGAAGGTGGAAAGTTTGACCTTGAACTTGTGAACAATCCATTCAATTTATCATAATCCTTAGTCACGCAGTGACTCACCATTCTCCACACTGGTACAATATACATTCAGTTATTAGCTTAGTACCTGTGTAAGGACAACTTACTGATTTTTTTTCCTGTTATGGAAAGTTAAAGATAATGCGAATTAAGAACTCCCAGGAAAGAAATGAAACTGTGCTACAGACTCATCTAGTACTATAGGCACCACATCTACTTGTCCTGTTAGCCAGTAGCTCTGCCTACCATTGCAGGAGGGTTCCTCCCTTCTCAGCTGAGTACTGTTTGGCCAAATGCTAACCCTCCAGGCTGAAACTTCAACATCAGAACAAGTTGATCTTAAGAGAACAGAGCCTGTCTACCACAGTAGCTTATCTCTGGCTGGAGCCAGTTGCAGGGGCTCAGGGAAATACAAGAACAGAGTGACTGGGGTCAATGCTTGCACTTGCCTGCAGGGATTTGCAGTTCATATACTTCCTCAACCAGAGGTGCTCGTTTTGTAAATAATATTTCCCAAAGTTGTTTTTTTTTTTCCTTCCATTAAATTGTCCAGTCACTTTCAGCCTGTAGCAAGGAGTTCACCAGCTTAACTATATCCTGTGTAAGGTGCCTACCTTTGTTTATTTTGAACTTGGCACATCCTTGTTTGATTTAAGAATCCTTAGTCCTTGCGCTGAAGGAGATGGTGACCCAGCATCCCTCACCCACCTTTTTCATCCCAGGCATTTACCTCAGCCTGATTATTTTCCTTAAAAGTACAGGAAGTATCAATTAAAAAATAGTTCAGCCATTTCTAAGAAGATTGCAGGAAGATGTATCACTTCGCCCTGCTAAGAAATATCATTTTTCCCCCTCGCCTTTGAGAGGATGTGGAACGTGGTAAAGCCATCATCCTTGTGCCAAGGATGTACCATTGTTGTGTCCTGGAGAAAAAAATTCACAAATTGGCCATATTATGTGAAAATCTCCATTTATGAACACTTAGCTAACACTGGCAGACTTTAGCAGCTGAATTCTCTAACTAATCCATCCATGCTGAAGGAGCTCTTGCACCTGCTGTCCCACAAAATGACTGAGCTGACTCCTCTGAGGGAACCCAGAGCTGGAGAAGGCTTTTGCCAGCCAGTTCTCTTGGTGGAATGGGGCTACTGTTACCATGCTGGGAAAAGGGGTAATCTCTGCTCTACGTCTTGGCACTCGCGTGCGTGCACCCAGGCTGCAGGAGGCTGGAAATAGCCACACCAGAGCACAGAGGCAACAGGGAAGGTCAAGTGTTGTAAGAGATGGAGAATGAGGAGAGGCAAAGAGGATGGATGCAGGGCATGGGAAAGAAAGCGGTGGGTAGAAGTGGATGTCCTATAGTTTCTAGTCCAGCTGCAAGGCTTTATAATTTTAAATTATTAACGGGATACAGAAATTCAAAGGTAGTAATATGGGATCCATGAGAGCTACATCTATCTCCCATGTTAGTGAACATCAGCAGTTTCTAACAGCAGTGCTGGACATTCTGCAGCTGCTGAGTACGTTGCCTCTAAGACGAACTGATTTCCCTAATGCCCGTGAATCAGAGACTGATTTATGTCAAAGAATGGAGAAATTATAATTTCCTTGCAACAACATTTTCATTCTTTCTGTTACACCTGTGATGTTCTCATTAATAAAATAAATATGCTGCCATTTTTTCCTGACCCCAGTCAACTTTTAACCTCCACAACACCTTTGGCAAGGTGTTTCAAATGTAACACATGAATGGCATTGAATTTTAGAAGTTTGGGATGCTGTGTTCCACTTTGATGGGATGACCTATTAGCTGTGCTGCTTATATTGAGAGAAAGGTACATGGAGGAGAATTGTGGAGTTGCCTTTAAATGCATCACATAGGATTGTCACTGTGAGCCCGGGTCAGCGCTGCATTAGCCAGCTGAACTTCACAAAGGCACTAAAGGCTTTAGAATACCCAGGTCCACCCAGGTACAAACTAGGCATCACATTTCCTAGACAGATGTGTGAGTCTGATGGGGTCATTCCTAATGGTGATTTTGCATTAGCTCTGCTAGAGCCAGAGCAGACACTCACTTCCTCCCTCACCCCAGCAGATCACTGTATAAGCCCACAGGTACAAGATACAGTATTTTTTCTGTTTAGCAGTGTAAGTAATTTCATTTTATTCATTTATGTTTGGAAGTTTGAGAGAAATTTCTACTACTCTTTGTGGTAGGTCTAAACCAGCTAACATGGTGCAGGCATTCTCCGAGAGCTCGGTGTTTTTACTAGCTCCCCGCAGTCTTCTGGTGTAAAAATAATTATATTTTCACATAAGCAACAAAAAATAGTAGTTAAATGCATGAAACAGTAGAAGGTCTGACTTGGGTCACATTGCTACTGTGAGGTCATGCAAGCTGTCCGAAGCGAATGATAGACACATAGTCTTGGAAAACAGCAGCAACAGGTATTTACAGAGTGGGCTGGGAGGGGACAGGGAAGGTCTTTCATACAGCAATATCAACAACCGATCATCTGCCTTTCTTAATGCACAAATTAGAAGTTGGTAATAACAGAGTGGCACGCAGTATTACAGCCCTTTTCTTAGATGTGATGGTGCCAGCCTACTTCACTTCATGGCCTGTCTTGGTGATTCAGTCATTACGTGACCGGCTGATTACTTAAGATTCCCTGACAGATTTTTCCTCCCTGGCTTCGCCCACCACATCATCCTGGGGCTCTCTGGGCCAGTATAGCATAAACAAGCATTGCCTTTCCACAGAATATTCTGCTTTGTGTTTTTGTCACTGCAGGGCTCTCAGCCAGTCTGCCACGGGTGGGAGATAACTACAGATACAGTCACTGGGGAGAACACCTTATCACACACCTAGCAAGTGTCTTGCTCTTACTCTATTAAACAAACATGTTACAGACCCTTTCATGTTATATTAAACTACATGTGAGTCAGAAATGCATTAAAGGCCCAAAGTCTCAGTATATGGCCCCAAAACAGGAAGTGTGGATTGGCAATTGGTACTCTCTCTGATACAAGGTAAATGGGTGCCTTCAAGAGGAAATCTGTGAGGGAGAGTAAAAAGTCCAGACAAGGCTAAGACAGACAGTTAGTGGGATTCTGGGGAGGAAAATCAAGGTACCAAATGGATAGAAAAAGAAAAGCAGAGCCTCAGAGCCAGAAGAGAAACAGGACGGTAATGCATTAGCAGTGCAAAACAAAAATCCTCGTATTTCATTTGTTAAGATTTTTTTCAGGAGTCATGTTCTAAAGATTGTTAAAAGGTAAAAGGAGAAGTGACTTAAGTATGTCTGAGCAGAACGAACCAGGTAGGATTCAGATGTTCCATGAGTGGATGTTCATTCATTTATTTACTGAACCACCGTACATAATTAAGAAAGCTTTTTGTCAGTAGAAAAACCCCTTTCTTCCCAAAGGTTTATTAATAAAAAACATTTTTAAATTTAAGTGTATGGTATAAACTTTCATAAAATACCTACCTCAAATATTCCGTCCATTAAAATGAAATCCTTTTAAGCTTCTAGGTAACAGTCATATAAGTATCACATAGAAGCCTTTTAAAAGGCATGTTATTTTGTTAAAAGGTACAGTAGAAAGTAAATATTTTAGTAACAGCAAAGGCTTAACAAACTGGCAAGTTGAAAAAAAAAATATTCCAGCATGAGCCACGAGCCTGTCCTTATATAACATCACCGTGAATTTGGTTTTTGATTCAAACCACAGTGAGCTGAGGGTGGAAAGACTGCCTAACTTTGAAATTCTTGGCTTTAGCCTGTTTTAACAGAAGCTTACCTTAAACAGAGGTGTTTTGTGTTCATTGCCACAGTGCAAGACTTCTCCAAGTCGTAAGGGAGGGAGACTGCCTTCCACATCCTTTCTGAAGGGACCTGAATGGGGTACCTCTGGCATGGACAGCAATCCAACGTCTCTGGCTTACCTTACATTTTCTTGGGTTTTAGACCGAGAAACCCATGAATTTGAGGGAAGGCCTCACATACACCTGAGGATATTTATGACGGGTCCATGTGATTGCTATATTCTTGCTGAGAGGCATGAGGGGAAGACCAGTGTCATAAAAGATGTTGTTTTTAGCTTTGCTTAACTGGCAGAACTTCCATGTACAGGAATGTGAATCACACACACGAATAGGTGACTCATGTATGAATGGGAAAAATGTCACCCAAAACCACGGTTATTTTCTCCTCCTCAGGCCCCAGCCGAACACGGGGGGCATCCCAGCACACCGGGGAAGAAGGCAGTGATGAGGGACAGGGGTGGGCATTGTGAGAGTCCTGCAGAAGCTGGGGCAGGGCTGGCCTGGGTGGGAAATCCTCCTGGGGAGGTAAGAAAACCAACCATCCCAAACTGGGAGCTAAACCTCCACAGCCGTACCAGACTTGCCCACGCTACCTTCACCATGCCTGGCTGCCAGGAGCACCCGGGAAGAGAAGACACCACGTCTTTGAGTCACAAAAGCCAAGGAAACCCATAAAAAGCCCACTCAGTTATTTACATCTGTGTCTCCGAAGCGCAGGAGCCAGAGGCACAGGCGTGCTGGTGACAGGGCGTTTGGGGGCACACGGGCCGTGTGTCCGGGGCCGCAGGCGGTGCGACTGTGTGCGGCCGGACGGGACCCTGCGACCGCGCCCGAGGAGGCCAGGCCGGTGGGACAGCGCCCGCTAGGCCCGGGC
>VZZY01016113.1:52053-88792 GCA_013400335.1 Eurystomus gularis
CGGGGGGCCGCGGGTGGGCGAAGCGGGGCGGGCGGCGCGGCCTGGCCGCGGAGAGGCCTTTTTCGGCCTAGGGAGGAGTGCGGGCCGGAGCCCTCGCCGAGCGAGGGAGGGGTGCGCTGAGGTGACGGGAGGCCGTGGAGGGGCTTCGCTCCCTCCGCGCTCCCCGGAGGGGCCGCGTACCTGCAGCCAGCCCCTCGGAGGCGAAGGGTTTCCCCTCCCTTCCTTCCCCCTTTGTCCGAGGTTGGCCACCGCGCATCCAGGAGCACATAAGAGCTTCTAAAACTGATTAAAGGCGAAATGAAGTTAATCGCAGGGTGTGTGGGTGTGTTGTAAATAACATATCAGGCTCGCTGGCAAGTGTACCTCCTGCAGGACTTCCCAAGCAACATGCGCTTGGCGCTGGGCCTGTAGCGCAGCTTCTCTGAGGGCCTTGAGATTAATGGAAAGGTGGTAAACGCAAGGTCCAGGGATGGTACAGCGCAGCAGCCAGCTTTCTGTGGGGAGCAGTCATCTGTCAGAAACTTTAACCTCTCTTCGGCCGGGAATGAGACCTGGTATCATTTCTGTATGTTTGTGGTTATCTGCTTAGGAAACAAACAAGCTTATGTGTTACAGGTTTTCATAGAAAAGGTGGGATATATTCTTACTCTACTGGATAATCTAATAACAGTTTGGTCAGAGGTCTGTATCAAACATAAGGAGTTGAGGACCAGACTCATTTCAGTGATGACTTCTACTTGTCAGACAGTAGTCTCCCAGTGTTCTGAGCTTTCTCTTCTGGAATAGTCATGCCCATATAATATTGGAGGTTTTTTCAGTTCAAATAACGTGTTAGCCTTCATGATACATCTCTGTGTATGTGAGACATGTACAGTAAAGAGCTCACAAGGTTTCAGAACAGAAAATTAACATTTTTCTTGGTCAGGTATTTTCATCACTTTTAGAAAGTATAGAATTGATGTATAAACGGTATTTATATAAGTTTAGGCCAGGTATGATACCAAGGATTTGTTTACCTTTCTGATTATAATACTTTGCATGCTTTCTGAAATCAGTTAAATTGTGGTCATTCGCTGACTTTCTCTTGATATAAGAGGACATAAACTATATTTTCTGAGGCCCCTTGTTCCATTTTTGTGTCAGGTTAGTGTTGTTTTGGGACATCCTAAAGAATTTTTGTGACAAGACTTAGTGGCTTTAGCCTGAACTTTATTTATATCATCTGGGTTTTTCAGTGTGTTTGTGTTTGGAAGGCTTCTATTTCAAAATCTAAGTTTGTTAATTTCTTGTTTTTATATCTGCTTAATCGGCTGCTGTCCTATTTTCCATAGCTGCCCTGTCATCGCAAAAGGACCTTGAAATTATTTAAGGTCCCATTTTCCATTGTTATACCAATAAACTTTATGTAATAGCATGCTTAGTTCCACTAGTACTGTTAATTTAACCTACATCCCTTAACATTTATCTGCATGTTTCACGTTTGTTTTTCCACTGTTAGATACATACAGCTGCACAGAATGAAAATAGATTTTTCCTTCGATGCCTTTTGAAATGAAGACTATTACACAAGTCATCAAAGTCTTAGAATACAAAGAAATAGAATTTGATGCAATGTTAGTTTCTCACCCTTCCTTCAGAAGGCTGTATTATGACTCTTTTGGAAGAGTCATAATATATGTTTTTTAATTAAAAAAAAAGAAACAACAAAATGCTGTTCTAGAAGAGTGTGGTAGTCTGAGGTAAAAGGATTGCTTCTTTTGCTTTTTTTAACCTATCTGAACTGTTCAGTCAGGAACATCCAAGTGATGATAAAAGCATCTCTGCTTCTGCTCAGTCTTAAAGTAAATGCATGGTGATCGATTGAAAAAGGAATAAACAGGTTCTTTTGTGATGGAAGAAGATCTAATAGTTAAGCTGAACTTATCGCTGTGGGAAAGTGCCTGTAAAGTCAAACTCCTTGTTTTGTAGTCTTTGTTAGGGGAAGCGTTTTGTTGAATCTAACAGTTGGAAACTGAATTTGCCAGAGGTTTGAAGTTTTCAGTTTTATTGTAATCTTATACTTTCCTTTCTGCTTCATTGTACAAAAAAATTATCAACAAAAATCCAGAAAGAATGTATTATATAATTCCCATACTCCAAAAAGAAGACTTTGACAGTTTATCACTGAAGTATAACAGAAGCTTTTTTGACTGTTTTAAGATCTTTCATCTTATGAGGAATCAGGTTCCTTTTAAAAAAAATCCAAACATGGAAAATTACAGCAAGTTACACAGTTATTTTGGTGAACTGTGAGTCTGACTTTCAGTATGCTGGCAACAATGGAAGACACAGAGGTAGTATTATCTGTTGCCCTTATGAGTGGTTACAGAACCATTTGTTTATGTAGTGGTTGCATTCTGTTTAACCTGTCTCGTGTCCCTAACAAAACCAGATTTTATACCTAACAATTCTTGCCTGTTGAAACAACTTCCTAAACACATTCATTTTCCTTACTCCTTTGGAAAGGCTCCACTTGATCCAGTTGTATGATGTTAACTTGCCCAGCTGCTGAACTTCTAAGCCCATTCAATAAAATCACAGCACTCGGTGAATGTATGAAATATGTGTTCTGAAGCTGAGTGTAATACCCCAAATTATGGCATTTTCACAGAATCCAAGATGAGAAGGGGAAAAAGGAAAGGTTGTTAGAGCTATGTGAGCACAATTAAGGTGTCCTAGTTAGAGGAAGACAGTTTGCAATGAGTTTGAACGTCAGGTTGAGGTGTTTATTCAGTAATGTCACTGTAACTTTTTTCCTTGGGTTAAAAATACTCAAACTAGTTCTTGGTCTGGAATGCTTTGAGATATCACGGTGAGAAACTTGTCCACTGGCACTAGGTTCAAGGAATCCAGTTGAACTCATACAAAGCATTTCTGGATGTGGCTTGCAAGAGAGGTGTTGGAGCCTACCTGTGTCATTTACCAACCCAGGGCTTGTACTGAAAACAGCAGAAGCAAAGGTGTTGGACCCCTTAGTAGTAGTCCTACGCTAGTGCTTTTCTCTTGTCCACTGGGCAGGATGCATAGTTCAGAGGTTTATGTTTGTTTCAAGTGATCAGAAAGTTTAAAGTATGTCATTCATTGCAGATTGATGTGTTTCTGGTGAACTTATGTTATTGGCAACATCTCATACAGTATTCCAAAACTTCTTTACAAAGAGGAGAGGCTGGAAACTGTGAACTTGTGAGTAACAATTGACCTTTCTAAGGTAGACAGCGAGGAAGTTTTTCTGTCAGCATCCTAAATTTCCAAACTAGTTTGTAAACTTCAGCAATGGAGTATCACTCAAGTAATCAATGCCGCCTTTTTAGCTGATAGAGGTTTTATGTATAAACTTTGCCTTTTCCTATTGTAATTTGTTGTGCAAAATGTTAAGTCTGTGAAATACTAATTCATTAACTAATGGAAATGTTGATTGTTCTCATTTGCTTTTCTTCTTGTTGGTACGCCTATCCTTGGAACCTGTTTTGAGGCTTTCTTTCTTTTCACCTCTGAACACTTTTTTGTTTCCTTTCTCATGGTTTTGTTGATATCTCCTGATCTTAAGGCAGTGTAGTCTTGAGTGCAGCGAGGAGGGTTGTTCAGACCTGATCTCCATCTGTTTCTGTTGGCATTCAGACTATCTTTGAATAAAGAGCTTAACTTCCTCTAAAAGCAGAGCAGCCAGAAGCATGTGACCTGTCAGCCGGTGTACTCTGATTCACAGTTGAAGGATTGCTTGATTAAATTCAAACTTGGATGTAAAGGTGAGCTTTGCTCTCTGAGCTGCCAGTTAACAGAGTGGCTGTAGGGTGCTGCTTGCTGAGCAACCTGAGCCTGGCAGCTGGAGAGTGTTTCCCTCTGGATTCTCAAAGGCAGATAAGTTAACATCTAGTTATGGGTGGATACAGAAAGATGAAAGGAAAGGGTACGTTTAATTTTGGATATGTTTTTTTTCATAGACCTAGAAAAATATATGTTCTCTCTTAAATTAGTGCACTTGTAGAAATGGGCTCTTTACGTGTGGTGCCTAAAGCTAGGCTGGGAGTGTCTTAGATTTCTAGTAAACCTTATGCATTGCAGTTAGAAGAATATGGGTTCTGTTAAAAGCAAACAGTCTGTTACTGTCTAATACTTAAATGTTTAGAGGGTGGGTATTAGAGGAACTTAAACCTTTGAAGAAAGATACATTCAAGGATCTGTTAATTTATTCCTCTCCTAAGAACTGAGCTGTGTCCAGGTGCCTCTACAGTGAGTTTGAAAAGGCTTTAAGTTTTTATTATTTAGAGACATGACTTGCTTAAAGAAAACTGGAAAGTCTAGCACTGCAGGGCACCAGGAGACTTCCACAGTGCCTAGAAAACAGGGGTCTCTTTTTATTAAGCTAGGATAGGCTCCGGTATCTGGTGATGAATACCTTGTCCAGTTTCAGGTCCTTGATTCGTACTTTGAGCCACAGTGCAGGCAGACTGTAGGAAGATAGTATTTTAAGACCTGTGGAGAACATGCCTCTTTACTACTTGAAGCAGATATGCATTAAAGTATTGGTGGAATTCAATACCACAGTTGTTCCTTTCCTGGTTGTGCTTGATGTACAAGTGCATCATATCTAATAGTCTCAGTCTACTAACTGAGCTCAGGCTTTATTAGCTGAATGTGGTTCTTCCATCTTGTGCAGTGTGATAAGTTACTCTGACGACAAAAGTAGGGCTCAGTCATACTTGTACTGTCCTACTATTATCAAAGGAGGAGGATCAAGTGAGCTTTGGCAAGTGGTTGATACATGGGAGCTGTGTAGGTATAATCATCTGGGATTCAGCAGACACTTTTTATCAGGCTTAGAAGAAAAAATCCACTGCAGTCTGTTACCAGTATTTTTTGTGCAGATTTTACAGTTTTATACACTTATGAAGTGCACTGACCTGGAATTCAGAGGCAAATCTGCTGAAGCTGCAGGGAACACATAAAACAAACTCGACTCTTCTCACCTTAATCTCTTTGCTGTTCTGTACCATCATGTATTGTCGGTTTTGGGCAGGGGATAACTTCCCACAAAAGGTAAAAACATTACATCTGAAACCAGACTTTTAATTTTAAAAATACATAATTGTTACTTTGTAGTGGGTTTTTTCTGTTGAATTTAACATAGAAAAGATTGACACTGGCTGGTTTTGAACTCCAGCTTTACAAGTCTTGATGAAAGTTTTTTTTTTTCTTCTTTTCCTCAAAAAGGAGAATATCTAGCAAGTAGTGGCTCAGTAATATATTCCAGTTTGTTGTTAAAAAGCGAAACCGCTTTTTTGTTTAGATGCTTATTTTAAGGGGAGATTGTTTATTTAGTGTAACTTTGTGGCACACCATGAAGAGTGTGTATGACTGAGTGTTCCCCTGCAGCAGTATTTGTTGTGTGAGACCTATGAAACATCTTAATGAAGATAGGCAAGCATATTAGCCTCAGTTTTCATTGTTTTCAGCGTCGTAAAAATACAGTTTTCAGTCATCTCCAAAAATAAAAGGATAGATTTTGAACCTGTTAGTAAAAGTACCACTTGTTTGCTCTTCGGTGATTACCTTCAGATTTAAGTAAGAATTATGAACCCTGAGAAGTGGTAAGAAGCTATTGTTTTGCCTTTCATTTATTCTAAGGGACTGAATTTAATTGATGGAAGAGTTCAGGGATGGGTTTTAGGGGGATGGGGTTGCAGATGAACAGTACAAAGTTGGTTTAAAAATTCTTCTGTAACAATTTTCTGGCATGCTGTAATTAGTGGCTGCATGTATGTTGTCTTTGAAGAAATAAAGGGTTGGTGAGTTATCTGTCATGTCAGGAGTCACTGTTCCACATCCTGCTGTTTCTAACTTACAATAATTGAAAATCAAATTCCTTCTTAACACTGCCTCACCACTTTTTACTCTATTTAAAGAACTGTCATTTGCTCTTTAAATTTAAACTTCTAGCAGTTCTTCTAGAACAAGTCTGTTCTGATGATTAGATGAGGATCACTGAGCGCACTCCTTAGCTCTGAAGGAGAGACTTAAATCTCATGGGAAGGGTGCCCATCTAGTGATATTCTCTGAAATCCATTCTGCCAAAGGGATTGCTAGCCAAATAATCTGGAAAAAAAAAAAGCCTCAAAGAAACTAATAATAAAGGGACTGACAAGGTAACAGTAGCTCACTGATCTCATTCTTCCTCATATCTTGTGCACGTGGTTTTGCAGAGATAGGTTATATTGATTAGGTCATAGCTTGGGGAAGAGCATGGCTTCAGCTTAGATCTTTCTTTATGAAGAAAGCTTTGAAGAACTGTGTAGTTGACTCTTAGAAGTGTGAAGCCAAGTTTGTCTTGCCAAAACCTGGATTTGAATGGTCTTGGTTGAGGCAGTGTATCTGGGAGAGCTTTGTGGCATGATCTGTCTTGGTTCTGCATTAATTCTATACATATTGATGAAGGAGAACAAGGAATGAGAAATGTTAGTTATCTGCAGGTTTCACACTTCAGCTGTGGAAGAGGAGTCTGAGGGCTTAGGGCAGATTCACTGTTTTCATGAACCAGAAGCCAAGAACCACATGTTCAGGCCTAAAGAATGTGGCTTTTTTTTTCCTGTTTCCCCCCTGCTCCCCAGTCTTTTGCAGGCTTTCCTTTCAGCTGGATACTGTTACATGTTCTGAATAACTGTAATATTTTTAAATAATGTTGACTGGAGTGAGGATCAGAGGGTGTCTATGCTTTGCTAGATGTCAAGTTGTATTTTAATGCGGGCTTCTGTGTTGGGAGCTGAATAATAAAAACACTGTACAGCTTGAAATGACCATGAGTGTTGTAAAGTGCCTAAATGTAAAACACTGAATGAAAAAGATTGAATAATGTAAATAATTTATAAACATACAGAGAATTATGAGGGAGCAAGATGATCTTGCTGTTGATCTCTCACCTAGGAAAGTGTCATCTGGCGACCAGTTATAGCAAGAACACTTTTACATTCCTGCACAGCTTTATTCTAGCCTAGTTGGCAAGAAGAATCTGAATTTTTTTTCTGGGTGTTTCTCCTCTTCCCCTCCCCCTTCTCCTCGCCTTTTACATAATGAGATGCTTTGCCATGCTATGAATGAGCTGCAAAGTAATTGGAAAAGGAGTTTCCTGAAATGGGCAGGTTCGTTCTGGCAGGGTAGCTTTCTCACTTCCTATGTAGCTCATTTTGGAGTTGTATTTCTGTTTTTTCATTGTGTGCTTCTTGTAGCTTGAGGTCCAGTGTGATTGATACGATGAAGGGCCAGTATTCGAGAGGAGAGTACAGCTTTTAAGCTTGTGCTTGTCTAGCCTTGGGGAGAGGACAGAAATCTAGGATTCTAGTAGTATTTGCCTTCCTTGCTCAAAATGATCCCTACCAAAGCTAAGGGAACGATGCGATAGCCTCTAACCATGGGTTCCTACTTGGGGTTCATTGCAGGCAGTGATTAAGCCTGGAGACTTACCTGATAAATAAACTTGCGGCCTGCTCTTTAACCCAAAAACTGTGTTTTGGAGGCATCCTTTTTCACCTAGAGTTTTTTGCCTCACTTAAAATATGTTTAGCTTGTAAGTAAGTAATGACTACTTCAGTAGAGAGATTTAACAAAGGTACTTATGTGTGTGTTAAACTTGAGTACTGGTTGCTGCTTTCTAGTTTATGAACAGGCAATTTAAAAGGCTGGATTTTGTTGCTATTTTTGTTGCAGCTGGATTATAGTATGAGTTTAATCTTATTTATAGGAGGAAAATCTGTGTATCAAGTTCTCACTCGTACGGAAAAAAATATTAAAATGGCTTCTAAGATAAAGCAGTAAGGAGGCCTGTAAAATTTACAGAGCAGTTGCCATTTAGGTGTTAATACTGAACCTCTAAATATTAGGGAAATGGTCCAAATGCCATAATGATATAGTTTATTGCTGGCAGAGTTGTGACGTAGTTTTTCCTTTAAATGGGTGTGGCAAAAATAAAAAAAATAGTTTGTGTACTGATAAGCAGGCTGCTTGCAGAAAGGAAAGGCTTTTACTGCTAAAAGTAGGCTGTAGCCCATAAATGGTTATTTTTCCATATTCCTGTTAGATGTGGCTTTTGTAATCTCTTTGCCGATTAGGTTTTTCAAAGCAGTCATAACATGGAGAGATTATGAATGTTCTTCAGCAGTGACAAAGTGTAGCAGTCTGCTATCTTTTGACTTCTAATTCAGGTGCATGGGCAGTTCGTTCATGAAGGTGGGTTAACTACTCATTCAACAGTCACTTGTCCTGCACTGTTGAAGAAAGATCAAAGTTGTTTTTCAAAGATCAGCTTGTTGAATGCGGAGTTTGAACACTTTGGGATATCAGAACCTATTGATTTCTTGAACTGAATTCTGCCTCCCTCTTAAGGCTGTAGAACACTCAGCCACTTAGGTCTTTTTCAAATCATAGCAAAGATGTAGCCATGTCATTTGTGCTCCCCCAGCTCCTTAGTTCCTCTGACTGTTTTGGTAGGCCTCAGAGATGTGAGCAGACTGAAGGACATGCAGCTGTATGCAGTGGTTTGAAGATTTTTTTTAAAAGAGATCCTAGGTGGGTAAAAGATACGGATAGAATGGAAGCTCAGTGGGGCTCTATTTCAAATGTAAGGATATTCCATTTCAGAGAAGCTCACTGGCATGAGAAATTTCCTCAATGCAGAATACTCTTCACAAATAATTGGTGTAAATTTTTTAAATTATGTGTGTCGAAGAGCTAATCTTTGTTGTTATTCTCTTTTTGCTTATTTACACTGTTTCCAAAGTTGCTCCATGTAGTGTTACCAAAGTGAAAGAATGTCTAAGAATAGAAGAAGTGAGTTCAGTGGTTTCCATTTTCAGCACAACATACTATTGGCAGCTTGCATCTGCCACAGGTCAGAGATGGATTGAAGATGAAGGTGATTCTTTCCTTAAATATCTGAGAATGGGTGGCTTTGAATGCTGATTTCAAAGTTTTGATAGTCATACCAATTTTCAAGCAGCTTGCCTTGTGGCTGACTTGATGAAAACAAAGTCACATGAGGGTTTTTGCTTGCTTGTTTTTGCTTTTATTTTATACTGAAGTTCTCCAGGTTCTCACTAAAAATGACAATGAATCTTGGTCTTGTCAGATAAGGGAGATGTTTCATAAAGGATGTAACAGTGGTCAGGTCCCACTTAAGGGCTGCAAAGCTCAGTCTTATTTTTTGCAATCTGCTGTGCAGAAGAGCTTAATAATGTACAAGTTTGATACTTTATAAAAACAAATTGTTGCTACAATAATTTTCTTCTTCACTATGTATCATACAATTCCAGTTAAGATAGTGAAGTATCTATTATCCTGATACCTGAGGCTTGTACAGGACTGCAGTGTAGCATCAGTTTGATTACATGCGAAAGTTGCTGAGAAGCAAGACTGTACAAGATGGAGAAGAAAGACATCCACAGGTTCCACCCTTGTTTTGAATGTCTGCAGGTTCATGTTTTTCTGTTGTTTGGTTTTTTTTTAAAGTAATAATGGATCTGCACCTGTACCTTCATTAACTTCAAACTATTTAAACTGTTACAGGTATACACAAATACACACACCCTTATGGCACTCTTTGTCTGAGTAACTTTAATTGTAATAGGATTTTAAAATAAAATTGGTGGGGGGAGGTGGGGAGGAGCTCCAGGAATTACAATCACTATCTGTGGTGTATGTTGACCATATATTGTTATATAATAGAATATGCATGGTGTATAATTAATGTGTGTGTGTGTGTGTATGTATATATACATAAAATATCTGAAACTACATGCAGATAGTATATGGGAAGATCTTCAGCTAAGAAGAATGTATCTGTTAAGACATTGCTCTAAGAAGTCCTGTAGCCTATTGGGTTTACCAATCTTACTCCCTCTTAATTTCAATTTTTTGGGGAGCCTGAACAGAAGGAAAGCTTAGAGGTACTTTATTATCTGAGAATAGGTAAATGTCTATGAACGTATTGTTTACCTGTGACTTCAATGTGTTCAACCAGGATGCAGTATTTTCTAAGTGTCAGATAAATGCTGGAAATAGATGAAATGTCTTAACTTTTAATTTGTTTTTCTTTTATTGACTTTCAAGTGTCTTTTTTACTTACTGTGTTTCAGATATTCATTCTTAAGACAATAAAAGGTATCTTGGAGATTTTACAGATAATAAACCAGGCCTCATAATTGCTCTTTAATGTTATTGTTAGCCATAACTCAGACAGTGGAACTTAAGAGAAATGGTGCAGTGCATGCTGGCTTCAGCAGAAAAGTTGGTGTATATTTCTGAGCTGGCATTTTAATGCTAATGTAACTGAAGCTACACCACATACCGGGGTGGTATTTTGGTGGTGGGTTGTTTTTTTGTTTGGTTTGCTTCTTAAAGTTTTGCCATAACATAACCTCCTCCTTTTCCTCAACCTTTACACAAGATAACTCTTTCTGCTATAGTTTACCCTTGATCTCTCCCTAGCTATGAAGAACAGGTTTTTTTAGTGAGTGATTGATCGAGACGGTGGTCTTTTAAACACACAGGTAATTGTGATAGCTTCCAAAGATGCCAGTACGGGTTAGGGTGCCATAGTAGTGGATATTTGAAAAACAACAGTAAACGTTCTGCACTTACCTTACCACCTTTTATAAAATCATTTGAGCTAATTATTGCATCTTTAACGTGTTTTTGAGTAGTGTCTCCTGATGTAGGTAAGCTATTCTGTAATACTGCTACAATTTTAAGGGATACAATTTTATTTTCTAAATAAAGCCTGGGAGATGCTTGGAAATCCAGATAGCATCACAGCATGTCTGGGTCAGGTTTTAGAAATAGCGTTAAGCCAATAGGATATATGTTCTCACATTGACAGACTACTTGGAAGAAATCTCACAAGGCTATGTTAAATTACTTGCTTTTGGAGACCTAGACGATCCTAGTTTTTATTTTCTTAGATACAAGGCATTAGTTCAGTCTCTGTGCAAGATTCTTTGAAGCTTTGCTTTTTCATCCAGTTGTACTCAGTACCCTTTAATGAAATTCATTAATGAACCTTTGTAGAAGACCTGGTTCTGTAGAAGAGCTGTCCTGTGCTGACAAATCCTGAAGCAGTCTGACATTGTTTCTTCTGATTTGGTGTATGTCACTAGATACCTGTATAATGTTGGAAGTCAGATATTCAGTGTGCTTTAACACTGTTTCAAAGGAAGAACACAATTTGGAGAACAGGTATGTGAAAGAGTCAGAGGTGGGAAGGTGAGTCAGCCCGTCAGTCTTGTAGCTGAATGCAGCCAGGACATTGCTGCATAGCCAAGTTTATTGTACTCTGAAGAAAATGATTACATAAGCCATTTTGGCAGAATACTTGATGCAATTAGTGCAGGTATGCTGGCAAATATTATGCTGTAGTGTTTTTCATTTGGGGCTTCTGAGCACGCAGTTGGACTAGATGACCTCCTGAGGTCCTTTCCAAGCCAAATGATGCTGTGATCCTGTGACTCTGTATGTGCACACACATATGGGAATAAACATATGCAGTAATGGCACATGATTGTATAAGAGAGGAGGAGAGATTTTACTGAACACTAGAGCAGGCTGTGTAGTTTGCTGGACTGGTAAAATGGAGGACTTCCTAAGCTATGCAGAGGGCTTGTGTTGTCATGCTCCCACTGGTACTGTTACTCATGCTGTCGGATTCAAGTTGGCACGGGAATGTGTCTGTGCTTGTCATACTTGTTGCTCCTTTTGTCTGTGGAAATGGGCTTGGGGAGGGGAAGAGCAATAGATTCTGTTCCTGATTAGTCCCCGGTGTAGGTGTTACCTTTGGAGAGGCGATAGTGGAGTCCCTGCACTGCCTATTGCATTGTTACCATCTGCTGTCCAACAGACTTGAATCCTCATAGAAACTAGTACTTATTTAAAAAAACCACAACAATTATTCTTGAAGGCAACTCAAAGCTTTTAAACCCCTTTCCCCTTCAAAGAAAGACCTGTGAAAGAACAGGGAATAACAATTGGGTGTTTTGCTCAGGAGTGTTAATAGTGTTAGAAATCTTAATTTCTCTCAAGAAGCTTAGCTGGCAGCTGTGTGGCAAATCTATTGGTATATATTGGGGGTGTGTGTACTCACACACACACTTTCATTTATATAGAAGACATCTGCATCCTTTTCTATACTGGGAGAAGGAGCATGGGCATTACTGCATCATATACATTTACCTTTGTTTAAGAAGTAGTCCTTTAAAGTTTTGGTGTTGATTTTTTAATTATTATTATTATTATTAATTGTAGAAAAACATTCCTCTAGAATGTCTGAAAGGCAAGGAAATTAAGAAAGGTGAAAGCAGATCTGTTTCAAAATGCCATCTTTCTTCTAAGGCCACATTTTATGTAGTTTTCTAAGTTTGAAGCCTTTCCAAAGGGCATTATCCCAACATTAGCCATAGTTTGTCAGAAATAGTTGCCCTTATCCTGGAGTGTCCCACAGTCCCTTGTCAGCCTTGGTGTATAGAAGACACTGTGAAGCTGACTTTGCTTACTGTGAGAGGATTTTCTCAGAATAGAAGGATATGACTCTTTCCTCTCTCAATCACGCAGTTTGTTCTCCGCTGATGTCCCTCTGTTCCACCTCTCCCTCCCAGGGATGAACATGGAGTTCTCTGGTGTCGGGAAGTCCAGCTGTGCTTGATCTCTCCCTGTACTCCCATATAATGGCATTAGGAGTTGCTGGAAGTTAAAAGAGCCTTTAAAGCTCTAATTCACCTGAAGTAGCTTCGGGGAGAGAGTTTGGAGGCCTGGTTTGTTTTGTTGATGACTGTTGAGTGTGTGTATGGAAGTGATGTGCGTTTCCACTTAGGAGCCCTGAGGAGTTTTCTGCTTAAGATTTCTCCCCAAGCAAAACCCAGGTCTTGCCCTTTGAGTTCATCAAACATTTGTGAAGGGTTGGATTAACTGTGATTAAATTGCTGTCCTTTTATCTGTCCAGAAGTGTTAAACAGGTTTCATCTCAAATCAACAATAGCTATTAGTTAGCAAATTCCTGGAATCCCAGGCTCCAAGTATGTCTCAAAATGAAGCTAGTTTTAGTGAAGATGAGTTTTTTAGGGTTAATGAAAAGTTTTCTTAGTCCTCTCTTGTAATTCTGTTGTTCCTTGGGGGTGTGTGTCTGTTTATTGTAAATGGAGAGCTATCAGTTAGCTATTCCTCAGCAGCATAAGTAGCAGCAGGGGAAGGCTGGGTGCCAGTTGCTGCTGCTTTAGCTACATCTATCCCTATGATAATGTTTTGAAACACATCTTTAAATCTGGATTTTAAATCTATTTTAATTTTTTTTTTTGGTCTTAATGATGAAAAGGTAGCAGGAGCCAATGCAGAAAATATTTTTGCACCTTTTGAAGATTTATTGTTGTTTGGGTTTTTGTTTTGTTTGTTGTTGTTTTGGATTTTTTTGTCTAACTAAAGAGAAGGCTCAGGGGAGACCTTATTGCTCTCTACAACTACCTGAAGGAGGTTGAGGAAATTGTAGAGTGGTGGTTGTTGGTCTCTTCTCCCAAGTAACTAGCAACAACACGAGAGGAAATGGCCTCAAGTTGTGCCAGGGGAGGTTTAGATTGGATATTAGGAAAAATTTATTTACTGAAAGAGAGATCAAGCCCTGGAACAGACTGCCCAGGGAAGTGTGGAGTCACCATCTCTGGAGGTGTTCAAAAAACACATAGATGTGGCACTTTGGGACATGGTTTAGTGGTCATGGTAGTGTTGGATTGATGGTTGAAATTGAAGATCTTGGAGGTCTTTTCCAACCTTAATGATTCTATGAAAAGCTTTATGAGCACCTGAAGCCTTCAGTCATGTGCTTTCCCAGTATAATAATACTAGTTGTCTCAGATTTCAGACCAAATAGTCTCATCTTCTTTTTTCATTTGCTCTGATTATTTGTTCATCTTTTAGGTCTTTTACTGGATCTCTCAACAGAAGAAAATACAAAATTTTTTGCTTAATTATTTCTCTGAAGGTGAGGGGTTTTGTTCCCTTTTAATGGACCAGAGTAGCAATGAACTCATTGTAGACAAAGGGGAAATTCCTCATTCTTCTTGCTTTAATGTGCTGCTCAGGAACAGCAGCATATCGTGTATATTTGCAAAATCTAAAAATCTAACTCCACAGATCAGTGTGAATCTGCCACACTACTTCATGTTCCCTCCTCTTGTGATAGCACAGATGACAGCTTAGTATATATGAGCAGTGAACTGATTGCACTGAAAATAAACCTGACAAATCATATGGTTAACTCTGAGCTAAATCTGTTTGCTGATTCATCTCATCATATTGTGGAATAAATTCTGGTTCTGGTAGAAGGGAAGAAGTGACAATAAGGGCCCAGTAAGTAAATCAGACTGTCCCTTTTGGACTAGGTTAAAGTAGTGATTTCCCCCCCCAATCCCGTAAATATTTCTGCATCCATTTGCAAGAACACCAGTGTAAAGATGTTTTCTGGAGTTTCATGCTGATACTTGAGTATTTTGTTGTGTAGGGTAATCTGTGCCTTGGGTTGAATGTCAGCTTTTGCCAAAACTCACTTCTGCTGGCTCTGAGTTGTGGAGTGTGAGAAAGACCTAAAGCAAAGCATCTCTCATATTTTCAAATGTTGCTATTGAATGGGAGGATCATTTGGGGGATGATGTTTCTTGATCAAAGATGGATTTGTGCAAGGAGTTGCCCGGTTCTGACAGCAGCTGTATGTTTAATTCTGTTGCTCTGCAAAGGATGGACTGTTCTCTTAGCACATCTGTCTTACCTCTTAAAAACACTTTTCTGTAAACTTTCATATTATAGTCTGAAGTTCTTTGTGTTCTTAAACTGTGGAGGAAGTCATCCTTAGCCTTCAGAAGCCACTGCTGTGGTTTTTGGATACACACAGTTCTCTAAGCAGCCACATAGCATGTTTAATCTTGACAGGAAAAAGAGAATTTGCTTCCTTTTCTTTCCCTCATGACTACTTGAATGGAGCTGAGAAATTTAAAATATTTGTATAATAATCAGCCTGCTGATCTAAAGAGTAGTTAAGCAACAGAGTTTGCAAGGCAGGTGTCCTCAGCAGTGCTGTGCTGTCTGCTGCTCTGCTCCCCTTTTCAAGGCATGCTTGGATGATGCCAGCCAGTTCTGACCGGTACCCCAGTTTCAGTACTCTGCTCCAGCCTTCGGATTCCTTCTCTGAACATAGCTCAGGCCTTTTTGCCCTACTTTCTGTTAGCTGCCTTGCAGATGCCTGATCTTTCCAGATCTCAGAATGTGCTGATGAATGCCACAGTGGTTGTGTGGTCCTCTCACAGCAAGCTCCACACTGCGTTACCTGGTTTGTCTGCCCAAGGCTGTTGGCCAGGTGGAAAGCCTGGCCTTTTCTGCCTGGGTGATGATGATGATGTTAGATTGGGTTCTGTGCCAGTCATTGCATTCCCCCATCTTCTGAAGTTTGGTTTAGATAGGATTAACATTAAGAACAGCTCTATTGTTTTGCTTTTATGGGGAAGTGGAATGAGGTTTGTACCTGTCTCCTTCCCTGGTGAGGCCCATTTACCTCTGACATAATTGTATAATGTGTGTTCTATAACTAGTAGCTGAATTGAAAGTTAGTCTGCAGGAAATAAATTTATCTGATGCGAGCCTTCTAGTGATGATAAATCTGGATGATGTTTTTCTTGGGAAGTAATGAGGCCTAATAACTTGGAAGTAAATTAAGTAACTTGTGTATCTCTCCCCTCCTTTTTTTCTAGAACCACAGAGCAGACCCAGAAGAACTATTCACAAAACTGGAACGCATTGGGAAAGGCTCCTTTGGTGAAGTCTTTAAAGGAATCGATAACAGGACACAGCAGGTGGTTGCTATAAAAATTATAGACCTTGAGGAAGCAGAAGATGAAATAGAAGATATACAACAAGAAATAACTGTTTTAAGTCAGTGTGATAGTCCCTATGTAACAAAATACTACGGATCATATTTAAAGGTAAGGTATAGTATCACACAAAGATTTGCTACCACCCAGATGTTTTGAATGCAGCTAGGAAAAAAAGATAAAATTGAGAAAAAGTTATCATGCTGACCTGGGATTTTTTTAGTAGGTTTTTATTTTTCTTTGAACAGAGCTTTTCACTTTGTTTTGCTCCTTTTGCTGTGTGCTCTTTGAGGCTGAATTTTCCTCAAAATGTCTAGAGAATGAACAGTTGATAGAGGATTCTTCTTGCCGGAGTTATTGCTTTGTGGACCTTGGTTCTCTCCTCCCTCTGCAACCCCTAGTACAATTCTGTGGCCTTTCTGGGCAATAAAAAAATACCTTCATAGCTATAGAAACAGAAACCTTTCTCTGATATGGGAAGAAACTCTGCACTGTGTAGAGATGTGTTGGTAATTATACAGTATAGCAGGCCTGAGACAAAGTAAAACTGACAGCAGAGTTACATAACCACTGTGTGGCATAATTTAAAAACAAACAAAAATGAAAACCTACAGAAATCCAAAATGTTGGGTAAGTCTTTTCAAGTTGAAAAAATCTGTCCAGGAAGAATCACCTTAAATACTGCCTAAGTGATCTACAGTGCACACAAGTTTTAGATGATTTTTTAAAAAACTAAAACCATGTAATAAAAGCTAAAGTGTTAGCCATAGCTACAGCTATCTTAAATGTCTGGGATTTTTTGTGTTTGGCTTTTTTGTTGGGTTTGTTTGGTTTTGCTTTAGTTGGTTGGGTTTGTGTTTGGGTTTTTTTGTGGGTTTTGTGGGTGTGGTCTGGTTTGTTTGGTTTTTTTTTTTACCTCCCCAGCCATTTCTGGCTCCTTAAGGCATAGTGGGTTTTGGGACATTATTCTGAAGACAGATCTCTGATAAATGTTTCTGTGTCACACTTGTGTTGTATCTTCCAGTGATACTATAAAAGTATTTGCAGGATTTATTCAGTAATGTACTTTGGCTTTTATTCCTCTTTTAATTGTCAAAGTATTCCATTTTTAGTACTTTAATGCTAAGTGGGTAGTTTAGTTTTCTGAACTCCAAATACTAAATTTTCATTTTGACCAAGATAAGACAGCTGTAGTGGCTTTGCTGATGACTTAGTTACTCAGTATTCTCTGGATTCTTCATGCTGAAGTGAACATGCAGGTTGTCCCATCTTTCCTTGTCTTTACTGGGCTCGATCAATGGGATTTTTGTTTTGTTTGTTATTAAGTGATAGAGCTCTGAAACGTAATAGATTTTATTTTCCTACATCGTGGTATATTAGAACAAGCTGGTTCTTTTCAAGATAACTTTGAGTTCTGCAAGCAGTGCACAAACGGTGGTCCCTCTTTTTTACAGTCCTTTATTCCCTGCGATGAGCTAAATCCTAAAGATTATCTTCCTGGGTATCCATAATTTTAACTTTGTGTTGTAAAAGCCTGATTGTTTGCCATAAGGTACAAACAGGTCAAAGTAAATCTTAAAAACTGTTTTGCTTAGAAAGTGTTTTCTTAAATTTCAGCATTAAAGGCTGATTTCAGAAGCTGTAAATGGGAAAATGAAACCTTGATTTTGTGGGGGCTTGGTTTTGTTTTTTGTTAGTTTTGGGGGTTTTTGAGGGATGGTGGGTGGAAAAAAACGTTAAGTTGTGGATTGAATAGGGAAAGAAAATAATCTTTTTATTTATAGCAATGCATATACTGAAAGCAAAAAGGGTGTTGCAAATCTGCCTAAGTACCTGTGCATCACAGCAGTTTGTCTTTGGCCTTGTTATGCACATCTTTCACTCTTCACTCCTTTTTTAGATACATAAGTATATAGTTATTCTGTTAGTGTTCTAGAATTATCAACTTCTGGTTAGGGTATTTTATTTTTTAAAAACTACTGGCAAATACAGGATCTCTTTAATGCTGCAGTACTTTCTTTTTCTTTCCATTTCTATTTTAAATGCATAAATTCTGAAAGATTACTGCTGATCTCTTGTTTAATTTTCACAGTTTTGATGTTTTTGGGAAAGGAAAATTTCTGTGTGGAGCTTGGGAAGGTGTTTGTGGAATTCTGGTCACTCTCCCATTCATCTAATAAATTCCTCTTCAAAAAAAAAAACCAAGAACCAAACAAATCCCACAAAAAAACTAAAGAATGGTTCACAGGAATGTTTTGCATCCCAGACTAGCAGGAGAGGGAGTTCTGCTGCTTGCTGTTTCCCAAGTAAATTAATTAAAATGTCCACAAATGAATTTAGTTCTGTATTTAAAAGTAAAGAAATAAAATGACTGTTTAAGTAGTATCTTGGCTCTGAATTTTTCTTAGGCTAGATTTGTCCTTCGTTACTAGTACGAGATCTTTCAGATTGAGATTCCTCAGGGGAAAGAGGGTATTAGCTTTGTTAAATGTACAAAGAATCTTTTGTGCTGCCTTTTCAGTAATAACAGGTATCTTGAGAGTTGTATCTGTCTGCTTCTTTTTACTTAATTGCTCTAGCTTTTTATTAGGTATTACTCTGAGAATGGCTGTCAGCCTAAGTATTTAGCTGTGCAGTACTTAATTCAGGATGTAATTTCTCTATATACTGCAGTGAAATAGGTACAGTTCTGTACCAAGTGACTGTGTGATTAAAGGTTAAAGAACACTGAGGCTAAATTCTGAAAATTAAGACAGCTGATTTCTTACAAAGCAAAGTCTTAGGCTACAGAGATTAATGGCAGTTTGCTATGGATACTGCTGCTCCGAAGATCATGTTCAGAGTGGTCCCATACGTTTGCTGGTGAATACTTATTTTTATATATAAAGATAATTGAAAATATTCCTAGAAATACATACCTTTTAAGATAGTGGCTAAAAAGAGCATTAGCATACAGTAAATAGGAAATATTTTTTAAATTGAGAGAGTTTTTTTCCTTTGCATCTTTCCTTTTTTACAGGAAAAGAAACCAGCTGAGCTCATCTGACCTCTTTCAGATTGTTTATGGACTAGAAAGAGTTCACTAAAATACAGTAATCGCACATGTAACTTTCTGTGAAGCTCTGGGAATGCCATTGGAAATGTTTTTGAGTTTTG
This sequence comes from Eurystomus gularis, assembly GCA_013400335.1. Taxonomy (NCBI): domain Eukaryota; kingdom Metazoa; phylum Chordata; class Aves; order Coraciiformes; family Coraciidae; genus Eurystomus; species Eurystomus gularis. The sequence goes on from VZZY01016113.1 coordinate 71,133, forward strand.
CACTCATTGGTCAGGAAGATACTAAGTCTCTGATCTATACCAAAGCAAACCCTCAGTGCAGAGGCATCCAGGTTGCCTGTACTTACAGATATTTCTTACCTGACTAATCTAGATGAGGTTTAAATCTTTAAATTTGATGGTATTTACTTCGAAGAAACTGTAGCTGAGACCATGAGTTGGCTTCAGGTTTTTCATGTGTCCCTCGGTTTGTCCAATTGAACTGTAATGGAACATCTTCTGATGTAACTTATTCTTAGTTTTACTAATTCTAAGTAAGCTTTGAATAAGCAGATTGTTCTTGTCATCAATTTGTAGTGAGTTTCAGTTTTTCCTCCGGTGATACAGCATATTTGATAATTAAAAGTCACTTATGATGAAAACACAAAATAAGAGAAGTTAACTGTGAGCATTTTCTAACAGCTGGCATTTCAGGTGAGAGATTTTATTTTTGTACACTGTATGCATGTACATACATGTGTATGTAGAACAGTGCATATTCTGGAGCTTCACAGTTTCCTCGGATGGAGTGGCCCAGTCTCACAGAGCCTGGGGCTTACCAGCCACATGCAGACCATTCCAGATGCTCCTGCTGCTGACAGAGGGAGAAGGGAAGAGTGTCTTTATTTCAATTACTTGACTTACTAATTTGTAACTTAGTCAGCTCAGCTGATGCCATGTAAGATACTCTTATGTTCTGCAGCCTAGCTGCTCATTAGCTATAGCTTGTACATCTGACTTGCAAATGTGATTTTAAAAATATGAACAGTCCCTTAATATTTTTACCAAGCAGTGCAATGTGGTTTGTCTGTTTATAAGATATTTTACTCTAAAAACCTTATCACTTGTACAGCATGGCAAGGTCCCCTTCCTTGAGGTTCTCAGGATAAAGCTGATGGCAATTTTAAGTTACTGTGACATAAAAAGGTGCAAACCTCCATATCTCTGTAATTTGGTATACCTGTGTATCTTGAATTTTGGAGTTTGAATGAGTTAAGGTTATCTTAGGTATTAGTAATTTATTTCTTAAATTCTCCTTTGTCTGGCAAGATGAGTAGTGTTTCTAAACATGCTGGTAGGTGGTGTACATGCAAGTAGGTGATGTACAAACATATGTGTGTGTGTGCGTATATATATATAGACAGAGTGCACCATAGTAAACACATTTGTGTATGGTAATAATATGTTTTACCTTCAGATTGTGTCTTTCACAGATGCCTGTAGAATTGTGCAAGCTTACAGCTGTATTAATGCAACTTTTATAGCTATAAGGTAACTTACATCCTGATGTAGATGTTCATATTTGTGGAAGGTCAGGATCTAAATTTGTCTCCATCCAATATTGCACTTTGATTGCAATTAACATCGCACCTTAATAAATAAAACATTGGTTGTGGAGGGTACACTTGAAAGTGATAGTGTGTAGTGATGCAGCAGTGTAAGTTACTTTAGATAGCTAAAATGAATGTTTGCCTCAAGCCTAATGGCTTCTCAAAATGTATTACTGCCTTAGCAGTTCAGGCAAGAAAAATGAAAGGTATTGAAAGTTACCCTAGTTCTGGCATGTTTTGGCGACGCAGATTTGTGAGGCTTGATAAAATACTTGAACTGTGCCTTGCATCTGATCTCCTAGAGATAGATCTCTTAGTGACTAAAATTTCATGATTGTTTTCCCTATTTGTGCCATCTAGCCAAGGAGTTTAAAAATTATCCTTGTACTATTCCAGCTACCTGGGCTTGCTCTTTTCTTTGCAATGAAAACAAGCCTGGAGGTATTCTCAATGTTTCAGATTTGACCATGGAGGACTCCTAGAGCATCCGGAGACTTTCATCAAAATTGTACAGCACTTTGTGCAGCAGAGCTTTGACACAATCTAAAGACGCTGTTTGTTCTACGTTGTCTATTTATACTTGGCTGACCTAAAATAGGAAGAAGCCTGGCTAGAAAATATCCACACCCGGTTACAGTGGATGGTGGCAGTTTCTTTTAGATACTTCAGAAACACAGCACTGATTCATTTTCACCCTATACTGTTTTCAAGTAATAGTCAAATCCTCCAAACACGTCTTGTAACCACAATGTTTACCTTAAACTGAAGTTCCTTACAGGCCTTCTCAGCTGACAAAGTTAAGCTTTATAAAACCTGCTAAAATTAGCCAGCCCTTCCCTACTGATCTCATAATATTGGAATATACTCTCATAAATGGTGTGTTTTTTAAATTCAGTATAAACCTAATAGAGCAGGCTTTGTTAAGATAATTGGATGTGGTACTTTCAGAAACTGCACCTCTGTTTGCTTGCTGAGTTTTCTTGAGATTTCTGTCACTAGTGAGGCAATAGGGTAGGAAAGTGTACAGTGTAGGATGCCAAAGGCTTTAAAAAGTACTTCTGCCATAAGCTTGTGCTCTGTTGTAAGGAACTAGACACTAGTAAATACTTGCTGGAGCTTTAAACAGTGTGTGTGGTACTTCGCCAGGTCTGGTTCTGTTCAGTATTTTTAATAACTGGTTTTTATTTTAAATAAAGACATGTTTTCATTCACAGAATCTCTTCAAGTAGTGGCCCATATACTAATATTTGGGTTTCTTTTGAAACATGAGGAGGCTCTGGAAGCAAATAGCATATCCCCATTTTGAAACGGATGTTCTGCAGACCTGATACTCAGTCCTTCTGATTTTGTTTATATGAACCAGCCATCTATGTACCAAGGGCAAAGTCAGCATCTAGAAATCAGTGTTAGAATAATTTGTCAGTTCTAATATTACGGTAGTTGAGACATCTCCACAAAAAGTGCAGAAGCTCATGTATTCACAGGGTTTGAGATTAAAATGGCACAGAGTGAAGGAGTACCTGAGCGTTGTAGTATTACTAGAAATAATTTTAAAAAATAATCCTAAGATAGGTGTCTTGAGTCATGCTTTTTGTTGAACTATGTTGCTCTTATTTTTGACCTTTTAATGGCCAATTTCAAACCTCTGATCTAAAAACTTCATAAATCTGAACGTTTTGGTGGGGTTCCAGGTCTGGCAGTGCAGTTTCTCCTGGCTGGTTGTAGTGCTGCTTTGTATCTCAAATTTGAGCTACCCCTCTGGTAGCAGGCACGTTTTGTAGTAGGATGTAAGTCCTTATGTACAAGCATAATCAAGGGCAGTCAGTTCTTACTCTTTGCTGGACCTGTGAGCTGAAGTTGGAGCTTCTGGGCGTGTTAGAAGCTTGCACAGTCACCACATAGGTGAAGAGGCACCTGGCAGCTGCCTCCATTAGGCTTTAAATTTCTGTTGTCTTTGAAGAGTGTTCACACTCACTCTTCTGCTCAAAAGTAATTGTAAGTTCTGAGTATTTTCCTCAGGTGAGTGGTGTGGTGATGTTGTAAGAAAGTTTCCTATTAAAATTGCAGTGCTTCTGTATTGTAGATGGCTGGAATTAATATTTGTAATGCAAAGACAGTTTTCTGCAAGAACTACAGCCTTACATTAAAACACTTAGTGTAAACTTAAACTGCCACCCATCACTTTTTTGTTTTAAGTTCCATTCCTTTAGGTGGAGTCACTGTAGATATCAGTGAGCAGAAAATGATCAGTGGTGGGGGAGTGATGGTGGGGGGTGTCTGTTGCTTTTTTCAATACCGGAGTCAGACTTGAATTGATATTTAGACATCTTGCACAGGAGCTGTGATCATTGCACAAGAAGTAATTACACGTAACTTGGTCATTAATGGGACTCTACATTTGCATTCCCCTAACAGTATGCTGGTAGTCTTTCGAAATATGTAATTTTTTTACAGTAGCCTTGGCCTTTTAACAACTCATGCCTTCCTTTACAGGGCACAAAACTATGGATAATAATGGAATACCTGGGCGGAGGGTCAGCTTTGGATCTTGTAAGTATATGTTTGTTTTGTTGTGGTTTTTTTTGTTATAAGTACTAGTGAACCTTGTTTCATTGTGCTTTCCTATCTCTTTATAAATCTAGACCCTGGAGACAGCTAATATTACATCACTGCTACACTGTCATACTCCAAAAAGTGAATTTGAATTATAGTTCTGTTATATTGAATTGATGTTTATTTTTTTGTTTGCTTGTACTGTTTGTCTTTAAGCATTAGGAAGCATCCATTTGTTGTCAGTCAAATATAAGCCAATTTCTTTTTTTTTTACTTTTTTTGTATGAGAAGTACTATTCTTGTCATATGTGGTGGGCTTTTGGCATTTGGGTTGTCTGTCCCCTCCTACCAGTAGAATTCATTACACTCATGTAAAAAATGTTGCCTTTGGGATTGGGTCTTAGGAATGAATGAAATACGTGTCCACAGAGTACAGTTAATTTTAACTGGTTGAAAAATACTGGGTTTTCCGTTTTCAGGTATTTTCAGTTAATCATGAAAGTGTCTTTTACTTAAGATAGTGTAGCATTCATGAAGGATGTAGCTCAGAGAGTACAAGAGCACAGTCCGCTGTGTGGGGATGTGGTTTAACCATGCTTTCAGTACAGCTCTGCCTCAGCTGTGAAGCTGAGAGACCCACCCTTTCCTGTAAGATAATACAACTCAGTCTTTGTGTCATTCTAAAGGAAAAATACCGTGTCTTCGGTATTTTAGAACGGTGTTAATTATCTATTTGCTAGCAGTGGTCCTGTCTGCAAGAGTTGAAGTGTGTGCTTAATTTCACAGATCCATTTAAGCTTCTTTATGAAGTCACATCAACCCAGCTATGTAAATGCAAAAGCATAGTAGTTACATGTAGCATGTAGTAGTTTGTAGCTCTGGAACTTAGCCTCTTTGAGAAAGGGGCTGTGAAATACTTACTCTTTAACAATTTTGAGTAATTGATAGTCTCCTGTGTGGTGTCAAAAAATAGTGAAATAGCTTTTACTAGACACAATTGAAACCAATCAGCCTTTAGAAGAATAAAACTAAGTTTTGTTTCATTTGTCTCACTTTGCCATACCATAATATCATGGCGTTCTCTGTTTCAGTGCTGTGTTGTTGGTATTTTTTTTAATAGCAAAATCACTCACTTTAATTGCTTCTGCTTTATTTACATACCTTTCTAATGTGCAAAGTTTACACTTATTCCATACTAGCAGCTTTAAAGTAGCATGTTCTTGATGCAAAAGCAAACATGGAATCAAAAATGTTGGAACAAGAAAAAAAGGGCGTCACTTATTGATTGTTGGTTTAAAAATGTAACTAATTTATTTTGAAGTAAACTTAAGTTTCTTAATTCACTTAATCTAACATGCAAAATTTAGTCTGCTGTGTTTGTCTATAGGAAGCTATATAACTTTTTGGAAAGTTAGTTTTAACTTTCCATGTGTGTTGCATGCTGAGGGGAGTGCATACTGTAAACATTAAAGTGACAGCATTGTCAATATATTATCAGTAGAGGAGATGTGAAGGTCATTCCAGTGGCATGTGTTTCTCATACAATAGTGGCACACTTCATTGAATAGTTCATGAAGTCTGTTAGTTCTTTTCTTTAAAAAAAAAATCTTCCTAATCTTAAGTCAATAACAAGGCAAAAATTAGATACAAGATTAAAATTGTTTTAATGTATCTTTTCTCCAAAGCTGCGTGCTGGTCCATTTGATGAGTTCCAGATCGCTACCATGCTAAAGGAAATCCTGAAAGGTCTTGATTACCTACACTCAGAGAAGAAAATTCACAGGGATATAAAAGGTGCATAACATCTTAAATGTTAAAGCCTTAAAAATCATAAGAGCAGTATTCTAATTTAGATACTATTTCCCCTTGGCAGCTGCCAACGTCTTGTTATCAGAACAAGGGGATGTTAAGCTTGCTGATTTTGGAGTTGCTGGGCAGCTGACAGACACACAAATTAAGAGGAATACCTTTGTTGGAACTCCGTTTTGGATGGCCCCTGAAGTTATCCAGCAGTCAGCGTATGATTCCAAAGTAAGTATAGGAGTAGAATACCTTTTCCTTGTATCCACAGACCTAACAGAGATGACTTTGATTTTAGTGGGTTTAGCTCTGTGTGGAGGAAAGAGAAGTAGATTTCAAATTAAAGGGCTTAAAATTAAAAAAAAAAGTACAATTAAATTGTTTTTATACAGTCACTGTCACTATACTTGCGTGCAAGACTTGTGCAGACTCACCAAGTAAATTGATCCTTTCGCGTTAAGACTCTTTCAGAGAAACTCCCTGGATTCTTTGTGTTCGGGGTGGGTTGGTTTGTCCTTAATTTCAGTTCAATGTTTCAAACTTAATTCAAACAGTGATAAAACTCTCAGGAATCCGAATGCCATCAGAACTTCCTGTGGTGGTACAGAACCCCCTATATCCACTTATTTGAATCCAAGGTGGTGGCTGAAATTCTGGTGTCTTTTCAGATTTTTATAAATAGCTCTGGATGTAATTTGTTTAATGGCATTTCTGAGGACCTGTGTAATGCTGAAGACTTTAGCACAAGTGATTGATCTTGTAAAGTTAAAAAAGTAACTTGAACTACAGGATGGGTAGCTGTGGTAGCATTATGGTACCTTGTATGTTTCTTTGTCATGGGCCCTGTTGATGGATTACTAATTGCAAAGGAGAGTTTCTCTGTGTGAACTAGCAGTAGAAAAGTGGATATCCTCCATGTTTTTCTGAAGATTGGGAGCTGCTGCTAGAAATGATAAGGAGAGAACAGTGCCACCTTCTTCTATGTATATACCCACAGGATGACCTAGAGTTGTGGTTAGTGGAAGGGCAGTGTACTTCAGTGCTGGCATTGAACTTTCTACACATGCAACCTTACACAGGAGCAAGAAATGTAAAAATCTTGGCATTTGCAAAGCAATACTTTGATACTGATTTTTCTCAGATAGTAACTGTACTTGCCATATGCACATAAAGGGAAGACTTGAATATCTGAGATGTCCTGAAGATATTTCCACTCCAGGAGTCTTTCCCAGGATCATTCAGACTTGAGGGAATTTGTGTACATGTCACAAGGGTTCTTGCTGATAAGGAGGAGTACGTTGTGGTTCTCGTGTCTAGGGTCTCAGTGGTGCAGCTGTAATGTGCTCCCCAGGGCATTTTGGAAAAGTGCTCTACCCTGCTTTGAAAATGTGCGTCATCCTGTCACAGTGAGAATAATTCCTCTTCGGCATGTCTGTGTGTAAATCAGCTGGACCACCCCTTCATTTACATTCTCCCAGCAACCTCATCTTCTGCCTTCCATATCTCCTCAAGAGCAGTGTTGAAAGAGAAACATACTCTCCTTTTTCTTTCTATGCTCAAAGTCTTGGGAAAGCACAAAAGATGCAAGCCTTTGGTAGGACAGATGAAGGGTTTTGGACAGGATGCACTTCAATTTATAGACTAATACAGATACATTTTTTGGTATGTGGACTGAATTTCACCTTTGTCCTTCTCTCCCTGCTTCAAAATGACAGAAAATAAAATAGGAGTTCATACATTTTTGTAATGGCAGAAATTTACAAGCCCCATCTCTTTCACAACATTCTGCTCCAGTATACAATTGGGTATGATCTGTCAGTAATAAACAATGAGCTAGTTTAATTCTTTAGGATTAAGTACAGATATTTTAGCTCTTGTGAATAGGAAAGATTGGAGAGATGCAAAGTGTAACCCTTGTTTACTCTGTGAACAACTTGGATTTATGACTTCAGTGCTAAGTATTCCCAGCCACTTTTTAATGCGAAACACCTTTAGTGACCTTATTAGCTATTGTAGCTCATCTAAAAAGATGCAAGTAATGTATATTTCACTTGGGAAAAAACTCTAAATCAGAAAATATTTGTATAGATCATAAGATATTTTGATGCAAAGACATAATTTGTTTATAATACTTACCTTTAGCTAGAATAAATACCACTCCATTAGTCTTCAGAATCTTATACTGTGAACTTAGTGTTTAAGATCTAACTAGCTGTTGATAATTTTCTAGCTAAATTTGTCACATACTCTGTTAGGAAAGAAATTAAGTGATCAACTTCTGGATTTGATTCAACTCTGCCTTGTTCCTTTAGAGTGAGATGTCAAACAAGGTTGAATACTTCAGTGCATCTGCATTTTAAACAGTATCATCAGCATGCAGTTTTGCTGTCTAAACATCTGAGTTAGAGGAAATCTGTGACAGTTTTTAGTTCATTACATAGGGAAAAAAAAAGACTGTTTCTGAAGCGTTTTCCAAAAGCATGTGTGTTTAGGTGCACGTTTAACTTGCTGACAGTGTTACAACAGTGACAGTGTACAACAAAAGTGGTGTTGTAGATGTTTGTCATTAAAGAGGGATTAAATCATCCAGCTCTTTGGAAATTACAGCCTTCAATTACTAGAAAGGAATCTTTGTGCATTATCTACTTAGACCAAAATTAATTTTATTATATAGATGCAGTATACATGAAGTTTTCAGTTGTTAAATAATACTTGGTCACAATATCCCTTAATTTACTACTACAAGTAACTTTTCCCTTTCTCAGGCTGACATCTGGTCATTGGGAATCACTGCTATTGAGCTGGCTAAAGGAGAGCCTCCCAACTCTGATATGCATCCGATGAGGGTTCTGTTTCTCATTCCGAAAAACAATCCTCCAACTTTACTAGGAGAATTCAGTAAACCTTTTAAAGAGTTCATTGATGCATGTCTGAATAAGGACCCAACATTTGTGAGTAGATACATATGTGCATATAGATATTCTGGTTTTGTTTCCTGCTCTCTCATGCTTGTGAAGTGCTTTGCTGATGGAGTGCATCATAGTTGATTGAAGTAATTTTTAGAGACTATATTTTCCACTGAAAATGGTGGTGGTGCTTTTTAATAGGTGTCTCCATCCTAGCCTCTTTTGTTTAAAATACTGAAAGGAAGAGGGAGAATGCTGCAAAAAATGATGGTGGCAGAGGCAACTTCTTAAAATGCAGTGAAATGTAGGATAATGTCAGAAGAGAAGCCTTGGCAGGGGAGACAATCTTAGGTCTTTTTCTCCAGCAGGACTTGTGCTGTCTGTCTGAATTCTGCTTACAAGGAAATGTTGCATTGGAGAGTTTTGATTAGTCATTTTCCTGGGTGTGTACCTTCTAGCAAAGGAGGATAAGCAGTATAGTCTGTGTGTGACTGGGTCATATTTTTAGAGTGCTTGTAAATGTGGATTACTGGCTTTTCTTGACTTCCTGTTTCGCTAATTTCCTGATACTATATGAGTTAGCTCTAGAAGTCAGTTGTCTTACTAAATCTCCCCTATTAACATTTAAAATCATGAAATGTTAGCATAACATTAAATATTTAAAGTGTTTCTTACAGCGCCCTGCTGCAAAGGAACTTCTGAAGCACAAATTCATTATGAAAAATGCCAAGAAGACTTCATATCTGACAGAACTGATTGATAGGTTTAAGAGATGGAAAGCAGAGGGACATAGTAGTGATGAAAGTGATTCCGACGGTTCAGATTCGTAAGTGTATTTTCAGTTTAGTCTCTCTTTTTTTTTTATAATGTTAATTAAGTAGGTTTGTTGCAGCTTCTTTGTGTAATTAACTCCTCCTGTGTACATCTCCTTGTTCCCTGTGTCTTTCACTGACTTCTTTCAAGAAAACCCCTTGTATAAACATAAAGACTAAAGCATAAGTGAGCCTATGCGCTCATTATCTCTTTAAACTTTTTCTCTATCTGAACTCAATTCAGTTCTGTTTAAGCACTTTGTATTTCCTAGTCTGAGGCGAGGGGTTATACCAAAAACAATGAATCACAATTAGAAATAATGCAGAGCAAGGTTGAGGTGTATGAAGAAGTTGGCACAGTGCCTGTGGAACAACATACATTCTGTAAGTCTTTTCTGGATATCAGGTAACTGTTTGCAATGGGGTGCCATGCGAGAAGGTAAGCTTTATGGGGAGATAATGTCTTCTGTTTTGCTTTGATCATATTTCAATTTATTCAGCCTCTGAAGTTGTTTGTTTGTTTGTTTTAAAGGTCAGTTAATTTTTCAATACAGGTTTTTTTTTCTTGGAAGGGAGGAATATTCTTTAAAGAATACAGAACGAATCCATACAGATTTATTATGTATTTGGGTTACCTACGCTTGCTAAGCACTATATTGTGGGTGGTATTATGTACATTGTGTCCTTTTTCTTCAGGGAGTCCAGTAACAAAGAAAATAACTCTCACCCAGAGTGGAGTTTTACTACAGTTCGGAAGAAGCCAGATGCAAAGAAGCTACAGAATGGGACAGTATGTACTATCTGAAGAGTTCTTTTTTCCAAGTGCTGGTTTTGAAGCCGATTTAAGGAGGATAGTGATAAAACGTAGTAATTATTCACTTTTCGTAAGAACTGACCATCTTTTTGTAGTTCAAGAAATGATGCTTGTTAGTGGTATTTCCTATGCCCCTGTCAGCCTTAAGTGCAGAAGATACCGCATGCTAATAGATCAGTGTCTGTGCGGAGGTGTGAATTTGAAAGACTCATATAATATTGAGAGGAAAAACGGGAGTTGTTTTTCTGATGATATATGACTTTGCTTCAGATGTGTCGTCAGGCATCTGTTTCCACATCACGTAGCATTTGATGTACTGTGCCTTCATTGTTTTTGTAATGTATTTCAAGGGCTTTGAATTTAACTGAACTTGTACAATTACATGCGCTGTGTTAAATGCAGCGTATACGTCGTATAGGAATATGTAAATGTAATCATTATTTGTTATCTTTTAGGATCAGGATCTTGTGAAAACCCTGAGTTGTTTAACTATGATAATCACCCCTGTGTTTGCTGAGGTAATTCTTGACTTAAACTTCTTCAAAAGTATTACCCAAGCGTCTGGTAACTTTTACAAGTTATATCTGTTTTGGTTTGCTACTCAGCTCAAACAGCAGGACACAAATAATGCCAGCAGGAAGAAAGCGATTGAGGAACTTGAGAAAAGCATCAATATCGCAGAAGCAACATGTCCAGGGATCACAGATAAGATGGTGAAGAAACTTATGGAGAAATTTCAGAAGTAAGTTAGGAAATTTTTTCTAGGCATTGTTTTAAAAAAAAATTCTTTTAAAGAAAAATTTTTCATGAAGTACTTAGGCACAGGAAAGGTTAGTTGACAGTGAACTTCATACATTGGGTAAATTTGAGTAGTTTAGTGATAAGTGAAAGATCTGCTACATACAGTGCTTTCAACTTGTAGCTCTAGTAGTTATATGTAACATTTCTGATCTTTGCAGGGAATATTTTCTTGAGAATGTCACTTCTGATGTTTTTTTCCTATGAACTCATAGAATCAGAATGCATTGGGTTGGAAGGGACCTTCAAAGGTCATCTAGTCCAAGCCTCCTGTGGTCAGCAGGGACATCTCTAACTAGAGCAGGTTGCTCAGAGCCCCATCAAGCCTGGCCTTGAATATTGCCAGGGATGGGGCCTCCACCACCTCTCTGGGCAACCTGTTCCAGTGTTCCACCACCCTCACAGTAAAGAACTTCTTCCTAATGTCTAATCTAAATCTACCCTTTCTCTAGTTTAAAACCATTGCCCCTCATCCTATCACTACAAGCCCTTGTAAACAGTCCCTCCCCAACCTTCTTGCAGGCCCCCTTCAGGTACCCGAAGGCTGCTATAAGGTCTCCCTGGAGCCTTCTCTTCTGCAGGCTGAACAACTCCAGCTGTTGAGATGAGGACGTGTACTAGTTTAGTGATGCAAAAATAATTATGATCTGTTTGCCAAGCTTGAACAAAATAATTAACAAAATTCTTACTTGCATTTTTTTTGTCTGTAGATTTTCTGTTAATGACTCACCCTAAGAAACGTCACAGGATTGACTGCTGTTTCGGATGGACCCAGTGAAACCCACCAAAACTACTTCAGGCTTGGCAGTGCTTAGCTCATGAGCTCCTTGTGCCTTTTGGATCTTTGCAACATATTGATGGTGATTGAAGATTTGAAAGAACCTACTCAACTATTTTGTGGCAGTGCACATGGTTTTATATTTTCAGGAAATTATTTTGTAAAGAACAACTTTTAATATTGTAGTTTCACCTGTTTAATCTGATAAATGTTGAGGTGCAGTTTTGCTTTTAGAAATAACCATTACTTTAGTTAATAGGAAGTGCAAGTAAAGTATGTTTTGATGCTGTTTTGTTCCTGTACATGGGGATGTACGGGACTTTTGTATTCATGAGTTAAACTTTTGTAAATCACTAACAAGCTTCAGAGAAAATAGCTTTTTCACAAGCGTATTCAAAACATGTAATACAGTGGCAAGGGTATTGCTGTAGCACCTGCTTCAACCAGCATATAATTATCGTGCCCTGAAAAATAAACCTGCAACAGTATCTATTATAATTCTAAATTGGTACAGTATTTTAGGCAGCTCTATGATTAAATATATTTGAGAGCAATATGTCAATAGTTTGCAGGTGATATGTAGCAACAGGTATATCCTGATGTACAGTATATGTATTACCTTTTAGAACAGGTTTTGAAGTAGTGATTCAATCTTACATCATCATGGTAGGAAAATTTAGAGCAATACAGTTGAGGGGGTGGGGCTTTTGGCAATAATGGACAAAACGTGAAGTCCAATTTAACTTAATTTAATTTTTTTCCTCTGAGTATACATGCCTGGGTGGAAGGGAGCCAGAGAAGCCGAGCGTCGCATGATACATACCTCATAAGCAGGTATAAGTGTAACACCAGCGTTCTGTGTGGTGGTGTTGTTTCTCCTGTAAGATATTTATACGCGTTTTTTGTTCTTAAATACATTAAATACAGTACATCAACATAATTTGTTTATAATTTTCTGGAAGTGTATTTTAAATATGTATTTACCAGTTAATATGCAAATAACTGAGTTATAGATATTCTTTCACAAAAAGGTAGTACTGTGCAGTACGGAATGATTTTTTTTTTTTCATAAAAGTAGCTAAGACTATAAAGTTGCTTTCAATTATATATTTATGGTACTGCTAGATGGGTAATCTCTTCTGGTTGTGTTTTTTTTTTTTTTTTCTTTTCCCTTTTTCAGCCCAGTATGTATATTATGCTGAAGTTTTGAACTGGGATTGTTTTTCAGTACTTAGCTGTGGAACTGTTGGTGTAAATTTATTTTTGATAAAGGCTGGGTGTGTTTATTTTATAGTTCAAACCTGCACATTTTGTTTTTGCACAAAAGTCATTTTAAAGAATCTGAAATATATCTGCCAAATATTGAAAAAGTAATGGTGTGCAAGTAAATACTGCATTTTTAGTCAAATGTTGCCATTACATCGTTTTTATATAAAGGACACTTGTGAGAGATGGTGGTTAGATATGCCAAGGACAATTATTTTCAATGGTGCCTACACTGTAAAAATTACTTTTAACTCCTTGTTTTAATTTTAAAAAAATGTTTCTGTTTAAAACTTTCATCTGCTATATAACTGAAATTCAATTAGAATTTATATCTGAGAAAAAAGTCTGGAAATAGTTTTTGAAAACAATAATGTTATGGATTAAATAAATATTTTTATAAATGTAAAAGCAGCAAAAGTTGTAAATACAGTTGATCTGAAGCTTTACAAAATAACTGCATCACAGAAACAAATTGTAGTGCTCCTCTAGCTTCTGTAGTTGTTAGTCTTGTAAATCTGTTTATAGATGGAGCTTATTTCAATGTTTTTGGGGGGTTTTAAATGGTTTAAAAATAAATATTTAAGTTCTGTAAACTTTCATGAGCTTGTTCTGTTGTGCATTTTATTTTGGATCTTAATAGAAGTACGGAGGTGTGGATACACCTCTTACAAACTTGTGTTCTAGTTCAAGAAGGGTGTTCCCTGCAGGGTTGCATGGTTGCTTTGAAAAGGTCTGGGTCCCCCCCCCATGCTGTTCTTGTCTGGAGGACACCTGCCAGCTGCTACACCACAGGGAATGGATGGAGCAGCCACAGGGTTCGGTTTGATTCCATTCCTAAAGAGGAGTCTTCGGCATCTGTGTGCTCAGATGAACATGGTAGAGATGCCTGCAGCAGTGACAACAGTGTGAACATCAGAGACAACATGGTAGAGGTGTCAGAGCACTCTGACTTCTTTGTGAACTTGGCATTGTGGAGTGAAGGTACAAAAAGGCCTGTGCCACAGTTACCTCGGCTTTCGCTTCAGCAGTCTCAAACCACGTCTCATTTTTAAAGAGCTCCATACAAATTTCTCAGAATGGAAAATGTTTTTACTTCCATGTCACTTCCCTTAAGGTGGTGTGCTTATGTGGGAGACCAAGGGGAGAGCTGGTGGGAATTCCTCCTGAATTTTGTAACTGGTGGCTCCACCCTGTTGACACAGGGTCTTTAATCTATGCAACTATAAACAGTTCTGGGCAGATGGGCTTAGTGAATTGTTTGGGAAATTGGAACCTGTCCTATTTGTGATATGACTGTAACAAGTTGCTGAACTATGGTGCCTCTTCTCTTCCTGTGAAATGGGTGGGATGTACACCTACCTCATAGGACAGTGTGGGGAGAAACTCATCGGCCTGTGTATGATATACAGCCTTGTTCTCATAGCACAGATCATTCAAGAATTTTTTTTATTGTACTGCATCTGGCATTTCTGTGCCTGAAGTCTGTAACTCTTAAGAATGGGTGTCTGCATTACTGATTTCCAGGGAACAGTTGTCTTTCTCCCAAGGTGTTAGTTATTGATGAACTGTGTAACTTTATCAGCAGTATTCTTTTCCTGGCAGATAGCTAATGGAAAGATATATCAAAATATTCATGTGGGAACTGTTTTCTTGCTCGTTTGGTTTGCTAGCTTCCCACTGTAGACTTGAGGAGAACTGATGCTGATGTAGTCCTATCAAAGTAGTCTGAATTGCAGAGTAGAGAAATGCATTTGTTCTTGGGTAGGTGAATTATCGATGTAACCGTTCTTAAACCCCTTGGTCTCCAACTCCTCTAGTATGCTTCTGTACAGTAAGCACGTAGAATCGTAAACGCCTGCTCATGCATTTGATCAAATGTCTATAGCTGACTAGGCAACTGTGTAGGTTCTTCCTGTGTTTGCACAGTTTAGCAATTGTTAAAGGTCTGATTTTTATCACACTGTTTATGACTTAACACTGGAATAAAATTATTTTTCTCTTTGCAAAGTTTTAGTAGTATGTATGTTGACTTGGCCCATTTAATGTTTTTCCAATAAATGAAGTAACAACACAGAGGTGAGGTGTGCTTGTCCAAACTCAAGTCTTCTATACTGTGTACATTTTGCTTCTTTTTATATCCTGACATACACACCTCTACCTAAAAAGCTGCTCAACAGCATGCATCTGAATTTCAAGATCAGCTTTAAGTGATGTATTTTGTATGGACCCCATTTCCTTCAGTACAAATGCACTGAGTAGTTTGAAGTTTTGACCCTGTAATGCTGCTGTGCCTCCTTCCCCTTTCATAGTCCTTGCTTCTGTAAGGGTTTCAAAGGTCAGATTTTGCAGGTACGACTCCATCGGTCTTTCACCATCAGCAGACCAAGGCATTCTGTGTCCTCTCCCCGTCCTCTCTTTCTTCCCTAGTGAAACACAATCACTTAAATAGATGTTCTTACCTCCTTTGGCTGAGCAGGGACTATGGGAAAGGACGTGCTCAAGAACTGCTTCAATTGTTCCCTGACACGTGAGCCGCTGCTTACTGGGGGTGTTCCTTTATTCCCAAGAAAGCAAGTTTACACAGTGAATGTAGCTTGAAGATGTTAATTTCTGTCACTCATGAGCTGCTGTGTTCTTCTGCTATTGTTGACTGTGATGTAGGATGTGCTAAGGCACAGTGCACATGCTGTGCCCAAGTGCTCTCTAGTCAATGGAAAAATCCAAAAATAGTTCCCAAGTCCTTGTTTCTCCTTCTCAATGTTGTTTCCCAGCACATTCCTGGCAACTCCTTGACATTTGGGCAGTGTGGCGGTCCACCAGTCCCTCTTGGTGGGACTGTGTGTCTGGTGTGAGACACGCTCAAGGTAAAGCCTTTACCTGTCTCCACATGATTTCAGGAGGTGACACTGTAGGCTTGCCTGTGTGCTTAAGGTACAGCCATTGAAGGGCCGTTCTCTGAGGGCTGTGTGGCTTTAACAGAGGCTGTGTGTGCTTTAAACACTGCTGCTGCTCTTCCCTCCCCCCGCCAAGTCATGCATATAGCCCCCACCATACTTCAGTGCTGTATTGAATGGCGGCTCTTGCTCTTTCCAAGGTGCCAAACTTTGGGAAAGGGAAGAAACAACTCTATAACGAGAAATATCCTCCCTTTTTTAAAAACAGCTTGTGCTAGAGCAGTGTGTGGGGTCCCAGTAGCTCACAGCTTCTTCAGCACAGGGTAACCAGGAGCAAAAGCAAACCTTACAGCATGCTTTCTTGTTCATCTAATGCATTTCTTTGGGCTGCCAATCAAGAACGTGTCTGTTTTCAGCAGTACTGAGGTATCTCAGCAAGTCTCCCCAGCTGCTGAGACCAGCAAGCAGCTGCAGGAGAGGGAAATGAGCCTGGCAGCCCCGGGGAGCAAAGAGGGCTGCCGGGGAGCTGGGCGGTGCAGATTTCACAGGCCAGAAGGAGGAATGCAACACTCTGTGTGCACAATTGGTTTTTATTTTCCAGCTTCTAAAACAACAGCAATGCACAGGGTCAGCAGTACCCATAAGCCCTATTTTCTTTGTCTCAGCTTCCTTGTTTCCAAAATCCGTTCCAGCAGGGTGCAGTGGCTTCTCAACTGTGGGTTTACCAGACTGTCCCTCTCCTTAGAGTCACATCCTACAGATACTTTTAGCGTTGTTCTTGAAAAGTAACAAGATCCCCCCCTATAATCTTAACAGAGGTCTCATAATTCTCCAGTTTTCCGAGGAGATTCCATGTAGATTTAGGGTAATAATAAGATTTTTAAATAAAAATACTTCCAATAAGTATCTTTATACCTATTCCCTTCAAAGGAGCAATGGATATATTGGGAAGCCCTCCCCTGCTGCCCCATGAATAGTGAGCAATCCCATCTCCGACTTTATAGCTAGAAAGAGCCCTGATGAAAATAACACTGTGCTCACGTAGCATACAGGAGAGTTTTGAAGCACCACGATTACAGGAGGCTTCCTGATGCGACGGGTGAGCTCCAGCTGCCTGTTTCTTTCCTACCCCCTCCTGAGATCTTTTTCCCCATGCTGCTTAATTGAGGCCTGATTTGGGGGAGCAAAGGGCCCCCTTGCATGCCTTGCTCCCCCAGATTTAAGCAGGGCGCTGAGGGACCAGGGCTGTGGAGGTGCTGCCAGAAAACGACAGCTCATGGGCCCAAGAAAAGCAGAGCTACACAGTATTATTCATTAAGCCACTTCCCAGACCTCACTGTGAAATGCTGCTAAATAAGTTACAAGCATCACTGAGATTTTCTTGGGAAAGAAGAATTCCCTAAACTGGCCAGAGAGAAGACAGCGCAGTTTGTTTCCTCCATGGCTCCAGGCATCACAAGGAACACCCCACATGTGCAATGTTGTCCTTGAAGGCCAGGTGCTCCCTGCAGCACTGGAGGAAGGAGAGGCAGGATGGAGGAGACAGGCTCCATGCTGGGGCATTGGCTGTGTCCACAAGGGTCAGGTCCAGGAGCAGCTTCTCCTGACTATCCTGCTCCTCTCCAAATGGGCCTCAAAAGCCCTTCCCTCCAGTGTGCTTCCCTTTCAATTGTGGAAAATAAAACAAAACCTTTTTTTTTTTTTTTTTTTT
>VZZY01016113.1:89468-120092 GCA_013400335.1 Eurystomus gularis
ACCCGCCGCCATGCCCACATCCTCCCGACGACCCTCCCCGGCGCGGGGGCCGCTCGGGCTCCGCCGCAGGGGTTGTGCAGCCGCGGGGCTGCCTCCGCCAGCAGCGTCCTCGCCGGGCACCGGTGTATGGCGTGGGGGCTGGGGGGGCCTGTCCAGGTAGAAGAAGACCTGCGGGGCCGGGGTGGCCATGGGCGGTGGGCAGGGCACATCCGTATACACCAGCGGGCGGGTGCTCACCTCCCGCATGTTGCCCACTGAGGTACTTTTACTGTTCCCAGCGAACTGGTGGTGGGGCCGAAAGGACGTCAAGGGATTCCTGGCGCTGAAGAGGTCGGCGGGCTCCCATGCTCGCTCCAGCTCCAGCTCGGCATAGAGCAGAGGGAAGGCAGACGAGCTTTTGGAGTGGGGCAGGAAGGCGGGGGATGCTTCAGGCCTGGAGCGCTCCAGCTCAGCGGTAAACGTCACCTCCACAGCAGAGCTCCGGCGCTGGCTGTCCAGTGTGGGCTCGGAGGTGTGCACCCCATTGGCATGGTAGGAACCCCGGCAGCTGTAGGCCAGGCGTAGCTCCTCCACCTGAGCAAGGACAGAGGGAGAGTGGGTGCCCAGACACCCCCCCCAGATGGTCTGGCTTGGCCTCCAGCTTTTTCTGCCAGCTGGGATCACAACGCCAGGACCTCCTCGCCCCCGCCACCAGCCCCAGTGCTATATCTTCCTGATGCTGAGGGGAAATACCTGCTTGGAGACGTCTGTCAGGAGGTCCGGGGAGGAGCGGCACTGTCTCTCATCGTAGCGGGACGCGTAGTGCTTCCTGAAAGGCCAAGAACATGGGTGGGTGCGTCCCCCAGCCCGGGCACTCCCCCTCCTCCGTGTCCCTTCAGTACCTCTCAAAGGGCAGGCTCTTCATCTTCGCCTTCCTCCCGTGCTCCAGCAGCTGCCGCTGCGTCCTCCCACTGCAGCAAGGGAGGAGAGGTGTGAGCAGCACCACCAGCCCCAGCCCTGGGCATCCCCACGTCCTGGGGGAGGTGGGGCACCCAGCAGGACTGAGGCAATGGTCTCTCCAGGAACAGCAGCTGTTGGGCGTCATCACCTCACATCCAGCCAGATCCGACATAAAAGGGAGGCTCTGACCCATCCACCCACCCTTCCTGGCCTGCGTTCTGTTTTCTCCCAGGACTTTACCTGTAGCGGAAACTGGAGCCCTTGCTGCATAGAAGGGCTTTGGGCTTTGACTTCGGCTCTTCGGACAGCCTGAAGAAGGCATGGTACTCCACACACGTCTTCCAGAAAGCCTTGCAGGCATCCCGGCTTGCCATGGTGAACTCCAGCGTGTCCTTGCACAGTGCCTGCACAGCCACAGACAAATGAGCTGGTGTCAGGGGCATGGGGTCAGGCTCTGCCATTTGCCCTCCTGACTTCCCAAAGTCTGACACTAGGCTGTTGGTGACTCCAGCCTCTGGGGACACAGAGGGTGGCACATGCCATGCTCGAGGGGGAGGGAAAGAAGAATCACCCAGGAGTAGCAAAACTGGGTTTTGTTCAAAATCTGGGACTTTATGCGGCTGATCCTCTGTCCACCTGTTCCTGAGCCTGGCAGCTGCCTGCAGTGCAATACTTACAGAGATGTTTGCATGGAGCTTGATGAGAAAATGCTTCCTCTTGAAACTCAGTTTGCGAATTTTGGACCAGTTGAATGTGTTGATCTTTGTATTGCCCTGCAAGGGTGGATACAGCAGTTACAGCAGGATGAGGCAAGCAAGGATTGCAGAAATACCAAGGGCCAAAAGATGAGCTTGTACACAAGACGCTGACATGGCTCTCGCTGCTGCTGCGGTCTGAGGAACGGGTACCAGGATTTGGTGGTTGACCACCAGCTGATCCCCAGAAGTGGGAACTGAGGTTCAGGGCTTAACCTTGCCTGCTGAAGCTACTTGTAAAACTCCAGGATCTCAAGACAAACCTCACAGAGGTCAAGGCAGGGAGTCTCATCTGTCCCAGCTTGAATGTTGTGTGAATTAATGCAGAATCATCCCCCGAGAAGTAAGCCCCTCATCTCCTCTGCAGGGAAGCATAGCAGAATTCAGCTTGCTCCCATGCCTTTAGACCCAGCTTAAGCAGGCAGCAAGCACACCTTACCCCTCATTATCATTACACATCAATTTAGACGCAGCCACACAACACTGGTGTCACAGCAGGACCAGGTAAAATTGCGTTACTCCATGCTGTGGCACTGAGACCCTCTCAGCTTTCTGAGAGCGTGGATTGTAATGAGATCACAGATGCTCTGATTATATGTGAGGGGTGTTTATGGCTCTGAATAAATCACCAGGTCTGGCAGTGCTAATTATGAGCAGCAGACCCACAGTTAGGATTATTTTTTTCTTCTACTCTGGCAAGATGTTCCCAGGTTGAAATTAGCTGTTGTGGGAGGCAAGCACTGCTTCACGCCGGCTGCAAAAAGTCTGTATTTATTCTGCAGCTACACTGTGATTACAGTGTTATGTAATTACGCAGACATGAGGTGGCTATTTTTGCTGGAAGATTATACAGGGAACACATGTGACACAGCCGTGTAACCTGTGGTGCTTACACGGCCGTGCTTGCCATGACAAGAGCCCGCAGAGCCCGGGCAGGCACGGCGGCACACAGTCGGTGCTGGTGGAGGTAGTGGGGCTGAGCCCCACAGCCATGGCCCAGAGCATCACCTCCGCACCTGAGCTCTGCCAGGGCATGTTCCCTCTTGCAGGATTTGGGAGTGTTTGGAGCCTGCAGGGGAGGAGAAGGGGTCCCCCCCAGCTGCAGGTGATGTCCCTGAGGAAAGACCATCCCACCTGGGTGCTGGCAGCCCACCCTGAGCCCCGGCTTACCCGCAGAACCAGCACCCCCATGTGTGTCACAGCCAGGTTGATCTGTGTCCCCTCGCCGTCACTGGCAGGGTGTGGGCGAATCCCATACATCTCCAGCTTCCTGGCCACATCCAGCAGCTGAACATCTGACTCGGCTGGTGTCTTCCCACTGGAGTCACAAACACATTGGGAAGTGAGAAGGCAGCTGCTGAAATGGGCTGGAAAAAAAATGCCATTTTGGATGTGCACATGCTGGCATCACACCCACCCCGCTGCCAGCCCCGCCTCCTGATAGGAACAGCCGCACTCTCAGGCGCCTGTCGGGTGCTTTGGGTGCGCAGCTGTGGTGCAGAGCAGCTCTTACCCATGTCTCCGATGGTAGTGCATGATTTTGTTGTCCAGGTACTCCTGATTGGGCAGGTACCTGTGGGTTGCCAGGTGCTGCTGGTCTGTCTCCTCGTGGAAGTCGCCCAGCTCAGCTGCAAGGCACATGGGGAGAGCACGGGTTAGGCTGTGAGGGTCACTCCAGGGGGAACCCCTGGTTACACAACCGAACCCCCGTTGGGCACCCAGTCCCCTGGGAAGGGGCACCATCCCCGCAGGCACCCGCCTGCGCTTACACTGCAGCAGGTGGGAGACAAGCAGCGCTGCGCTCTTGTCACTGCAGGGCAGCCGCCCCAGTGCCAGGTCCTTCTTGATCTGGAGGGTGAAGAGGTACCTGTGGAGGGGGACAGGAGCCTGCCTTAGGGGGGGATCAGGGCTCAGCAGAGCGCTGAGGCTGTCCCCACGCCTCTCCCGGTGCTTGCCCATGTTCCAACCCAAGGGATGCAGGGCCAGGCGGTCATGAGGGGAGCGCCCAGCCCCAGCAGAAGGTGACAGTGGGGCACCACCATGACCAGCACGCCCTTGCCATTGAAATAGCAGGTTTCAGAGTTAACATTCCTTTGTGTTTTGAGGACATTTGCATATATCAGAGCTAACGTTCTGCAGAAGCCCTATCTTAGTTTTATTCTTCGTTCCTGTTCGCAATGTTTTCTCTAAAATATGAGAGATAACAATGTCATTTTAAAGAATAAAATTACAGTTATTCTTTCAGAACACAGCTTGAGGCAGGAGCTAGACTGAGCAAAGTCAGACTCGGTGCCCAACTGCTAAAGCATTTGGCAGTAAACAAATTGCAGCCTCTTAAGACAGCTGATCCTTCAAGTAGATTTTGTTTAAAAACAGAGGATCAATAAAAGATGTTATCTCAATTTTTGTTTTGTAAAGTACAGAGCTCTTTTGATACTTAGGATAACCACTGCTCAGAGACAGGTTTGGGCGGATGAAGATGAGGAATTAAATGCATGTTTTGCAACTGCAAAAATACAGGACTGTGTGGTAAGAAAGTAAAAGAACAAGTACTATACCTGGTCAGCTCTTCTCTCAGATGGCCAGGGTCCACTGGGAAAAATTTCACCATAAATTTGAAAAGAACCTCCTTAGGATCTTAAAACACAACACCTTCATAAGTTTTCTTTTATGTGTCTATTGAGAACATTTACAACCCTCTTCACACATAACCTTACAGAGTAAATTACTCTGGACCCTTACAAATCAGGGCTGGAGGCCCTGAACATCAGGGACTCCAGCCTGCCTCCCAAAAACCAGCCTGCCCAGACCCCCAGTGTTACCAATGGAAGTGAACAGTCAGTTGGATACCTAAATAATACTAAACAGAAAATGCCCCAGTAATCCTTTAAATTGCAAAGATTCCTGTCAGGAGGGGAGTTTCCATGGAGTGATGCTGGGGGTGTTTGTCTGGAGCATGGCCAGAGCCCCAGTGCAATGGCCGTCGGTGGGGCTGTACGTTAAAGCCAGCCCTCTGAGCACTTGGGGTGCAACAGCTCCACAGGAGGCTGTTTGAGCAAAGCTTTTTCATGCGGTGAGTGAGAGTAAGCAGCCAAGCCCAAGGCAAAGAGCATGGAGGGAGCAAGGCAGTTTTGCAGGCACCAACTGTCCCAGGACAACATGGGATGGCTCAGGGGCTCCCGGCAGGACAGGCCAGAAGAAATGCAAAAGTAAACTGGTGCCTGAAATAATCCCATTTCTGGTGCACCCAGAAAGGCAAGGCTCTTGATCAGGCTTTCCCCTTGCCGGGAAGTTCATGCAAACACTGTGCTGCAGCCTCCCCATGGCAAACTCTGGGGTCGTGGTCTCATGCTCTGGCCACCTTCTAGTCATCATGTGTTTGGGGAAACCACTGGGTTCATTGCAGGGGTGGAATCAGGCACAGGCTGAAAGGAGGAGCGTGTTAACATTGCTTGTGGCCACGGCAGGAGACGCTGAGCCTGAATTCAGGTCAGGCTCCACAGCATCTCTGTGAAGCAGCGTGGTAGGGCTGGGGGCGAGTGGCAGAGCCTGCGAGGCCCATGGCTAACCCCTCTTCACACATGGCTAGCCCCGCTCCACACACGGCTAGCCCCGCTTCATGCAGGGCTCATGCCGTGCAGACGTCTGGGCTGCGAAGAGCTGCAAGAGGGAAAGGAGGGCACGCAGGGAGCGATGCCTGCCGCTCTGCCAGCACAGCAATGCATGCACACGTACACACGCAGCCAGCCCTGCTTCTCTGCCAAGCTGTCAGGTTATTAACAGCTCCAGCCTACAATGGTGCAGATATCAGCTTGCAAAGGCAGCAGTATTTCTACAGGATTTTACATGGACTATGGTGTCTTTGCAAACACTCCTGCCCAGCCTCATGGTGCAAAATGAGCTCAGGTACGTGGTAGAAATCAGAGTCCCTGTCCCCAGGCAGTAACACTGCACAAATGTACCTGCGCTGACACTGTACCTGTGTCTGACACTGATAGTGGTTTAGAAGAATTTTATTCTTGAAATACTTACTTTTGACTTGCTTTGTTATGGGTTTTAGTGGTTCCAACCAGACCTGAAATAAGGCAATGAAGAGCTAGGTGAATAAATAGCACAAGAGACGGGAAATAAAAGCATCATGCTAAAATGCCACACAAAAGTGTTGGCCAGCTCAGCTGCTGTGACACGCTGTCCCGCTGAGCAGCTCTGCATGGATGGCAATGGATACACCCCGTGGGCTGTGGCTATCACTGGGGCTTTGCCAACCAGCTTCTGGCTTCCCTTACAAATCCCATTTTTAAGTTTTTTGGGGGATCATGGCAAACCTTTCCACTGAAATTTTCCATCTGGTATTTCAGGAGGTGCTAGCAACCCCTGAGCCATGCAGGCAGCCGCTGCAAGAATGAAGCATTGGGGCCCCACACCACAACCCGCACTCACGTGGTTCCCAGCCTGGCTGCGAAACTCCAGCCCAAAGTACTCCTTCTCCACAAGGTTGAGGTGACTGCAGGTGAGGTTGAACAACCCTTTTCCACAGGATTTTTGCTAGCAAACAAACACGGCACAGAAGCAGAAAGTGAGGCAATGCTGACAGCAGTAATGAAAGGATTTCAGTGAGACTGGGGAGAAGTTTTACCTCCCTGCCTTCTCCTCGAAAGGAGCTGTGGGGTTTTCCTGATTCCTAATTTCCAAAGCCTTACCCAATAAATGCTACTGGCTTTGGCATGTGGTACAGGATGACCACACACTGTGTTCCCCTTATCTCTGCTCTTGGAAATCATATCCCTTCTCATCGCTTCTCTCATTTAATATGGAATGTAAAGGAGAAAGGAAAGGAAAAGGAAAGAAATCTTGGTTTTGGCTCATCTTTTGCAGCCATTACTGTTTGGGCAATGCAATCCCCGGCAAATCGGTGAGCGATCCCCAGGACAAGCATCTGTCTGACCCAGGGACGGCCATGACAAACGTGCTTAATTAAGAGCAAACGGGAGCACATCTCAAACCTGCACAGTGAGCCCGTGTGCCCTGACAGCTAGCAACTGGATTGCCAGGGAAGAGCTACTATTATGGTTAATGGTAATTAAGAGCAACAGGACCCTGTGCAGATCCTGTGCCTTGGGCCCTGGGTCACCCCTGTGCTTTAGCAATATTAATTAAGTGGCACCATAGGCAGATAAGGAAGGCCAGGCTGTAGTTATTTCCAGTAAACAGGAACACTTGGTAGGTGTTTTGCTTGACTTGTTGCCATGCAGCTGAGGAAGAACCCGGGAGGCCCACGGCTTTGGAAAACACTCCAGAAAGCACAAGAAATGAGCCTGGCAGTGACCCACTCCAGCAAAAACTCTGCTACTCCTTCATTAACTCCTGAAAAGAAGCCCAAAAATGAGTGTGAGTTAGGGCAAAAGTAAGCCAGGGCAGAGAGACTGGGTTAGACAGCTGCTGAATGGCAGCATTTTGGGTGACAGAGGTGAAGGCAGGCTGCAGCTCCCCGTGCCGGTGGCTGCTGCCGGCAGGGACAGGAGGGACTCTGGCTGCTGATGGTGATGCACACTAATAACCACCTTTCAGGGCTTCTCCTTGGATGAAATTGCTGGCTCCACACTGAAAGGCTGCTGAGAAGTGATAGCATAATAACAGCATTCGCTCCGCAGCACTCCTGGTTCTCCTCAAAATTACTGGATCACAAGGGTAATTAAAGCAATTACAAATGTTGATCTCCAAGCTAGAATTTTCTAGCATGAAAGGTCTTGGCCCTTGTCAGGCAGCCAGGAAAGACAAGCATTTCTTACTGGGTTATTACCCACCACGTCTGCTTGGGAACGAGACACTCTCCTCCAAGCCCAGCACTGCCCAGGGCAAGCACCACAGGAGACAAGTGGTCTTGCTCCCAGGAAAATCTGCTTGTTGAGGAGATGAAACCCTATGATGCAGGGGATGGTTTAAAAGTAGAGGCTTTCCTCTTGAAGGTGCCCCATCCTACATTTGTGGGGTGCCAAGGTCCCGAACCATGCTGCTGCAAGCACCAAGGCGTGGATGTGCTCGGGACAGCATCAGCAAGAGCAGCGGGGTTGTGCTGGAGAAGCACACTGTGAGGCAGGAGCATGACATGTGGGGCTGGGCACCTCACATCTGACGTGCCTTTGATGACATTGCAGGGCCAGGTTAGCACCCACAGGCAGAAATCCCAGCGGGGAGGATGGTGGAAAGGAGAGGCTGCACTTGTCCCTCCTCTCCATGCTGGAAGCAGCTGGGACTTGTAAGCAGGGTAAGAAAGCAAGAGGCACATCCAGAGACAGGCAGCAACGTGTGACACAAGAGGACAGCACACACCTAACCCCAAAGGGCAGCACTTGTTGTCCAACAGCAAAGCTGTATTTCTGCAGTGCTCCCCTAGCATGGGCTGCTGCAGGCAGGTCTGTGGCTTACAGGGGAGCAACAGCCTGTGGGATTTGATGTGATCTTTCCCCATCACCTTGGGAGATGTCCCCTAGTTGGTGTCTTCTGCATGGCTGCAGCTGGCATGCAATTCCATGCACCAAAAGCCACCAGCCTCGACGTTCCCCATGTCCTGGCTCGACCAGCTCACGTGCATGCCTCCTGCCAATGAATTCCCACTTCTATTCATCATAAGGGACACAAGACCACAGGAGACTTTGTCTTTCACTCAGCCCCAACAATTTGTTTCTCTGGGTTTGCTTTTTCTTTTTTTCCCTTGCACTGAATCTTGCCCTGTAGCAAATTCCACTAGCAGAGATGCTCAGGCTTTGTCTGGCCAGGCTGCAGAGTGGTTCACCCTTTCTGTGCTGCTCTGGGAAGGCTCCTGAGGCTGCCCAGACTCAGGACTGTTTTGTTTAAATCCTTTCCAGAGAAAAGAGTGACTTTATTGGTGAGAGCACATTCCAGGTCACAGCTCTAGGTATCTGGGAGGGCAAGGAAGAAGGGAGGCAGCTTTGCAATATCTCTTCTCAGTGCAAGAAACCCACTAAAGGCTGACCTGTGATGCCCTGGGCACTGGGTCAGGGCATCCCAGTGTCCTCCCACTGCAAGGCACAGGGCTCACTGGCATGGCCAGCGGCATCCCAGCATGGTCCCATCTCTGCCATGGCTCAGCCCTGGGCTGTTCAGAAGGGAGGGCATGACAGGGGACACTTGGAGAGGTGCCAGGCCCCTGCCTTCCCTCACCCTGGGAGTTCAGACCTGGCTTGCTGGGTGCCACATCCAGCACCCAGCCAAAGGAAATCCTGGGAGCTCTGAGGCCACGGGGAGGGTGCCAGGTCCCAGCTGTCGGTGAGGATGTGGATGGAGGCAGAATTCTTCCCGAGTCAGCACCCAGCACCGGGAGAGGAACTCATTCCTGTGCAAAGCCAGGCTGGAGATGAGACCCCGCTGCATGTGCCAGCAGCTGTGGTGCCCATGTGAGGCAGGTAAAGATGCCAAGTGCAAGGCGGAGGGGGAAGCAGGCCTGCTGTGTTTTCTCTCTTTTGTCCTTTTCTCTCCCTTTATACTGAAGTACAACACATTCAAAAGAGCTTTCCAAAGTCAGGAGGGGTTTAGGAAGAGTTGCTTGAAATATCTGCTCAAAACTTAGCCCAAAGCAGTCCTTTTATAATGGAAAAGTCACTAATTCAACTACTCATTTATCTTACTCATACAGCATCAAATGCATAAAATGCCTAAAAGGGGTTTCCAATACCATTCCATGCTAAAAAAGGAAATGACCAGGAGTTCCTCTAATGGAAGCTATTTGCTGCAATAACATGTCGTGCAGAGCTATAGTGCTGTAAGGGTTTTGGGTAAATAAAGCAGAGATGGAAAAAAATGTAGCAATATTGTACCAGCAGCATCTTTCAAAGTGTCTCTCACTATGCCCTGTTTTAATCAATATGGGGGGGGAAAAAAAGCATTTTTAAATGACTAGTCTCATTTTTAAGCTGACTCTAGGTGTAGGATACATTAATTAAACTAAATCAAACAACTTCCATGCTGTGCCCAGTGATGGAACTGCTTCATAGTCCTCTTCCATGCAAAACTGCTGTTGCAAAGAAAGCAAGCAGTGTGTCTGAGACAGAGCAGTTCTCAGGCTATGCTAGAAAACCAGAGACCAGGACTTGAGTCTTGAAGTTCGAGAACTTGAAAAAAAACAATTTCTACGAAACACTCTGGTCCCAGAGGAGGTGCAGGTAGGTGCTAGAACAGATCTACTTGAATTATCTAATTCAATTAGCTACTGTGACTATTAAATCCTTACTAACAGTAAATGCTCAATCACACTTGTAAAAAGGTGTTTCTAACACATAGTTAAGATATAATTTATATTTAGTTTCATTTATCTCTATACATATATAACACCATAGATATTAATACTTAGCATTTAAAATCTATTTCAGTAGTCAATATACAGAACTAGCATTTATTAAATGTGAGTTATTAATGACAGTGTGCCGTGGGACACTGTCATTCAGAAAATAAGGTACAGGGAGCTTTTTCCTCAGCTATTCTTAAAACCATCGAGTTTTCTTTTTCAGCTGAATGCCCAGGAAGAGACGCATGCAGATGTTTCTCACAGGGGTAATTTGGCTAAACATCCTATTTTCATTCCATTCACAGATTTTTTCCTCCTTGTTGAATGCTTATACTGACAGGCAGACAAATGAGAAAAGAGCTCAGCACTTGTCAAGAACACCGTTTTGTATTAGTTGATTTTGAAAAGATGACACCAGAGAAGTAAAAGCCTTCCCTCCTTCTCTATAAATAATGTCAGTAAGAGGAGAGAGCAGGTGTGTGTTGGTGCTGAAAGATACTTCGCAATCAGCACTCTAACCTCTTGTTTTGGATTTAAGGTTATTTGCTTTAGGGGTTTTTTTTGTTGGTTTTTTTTTTTTTTAAGCTGAAAACCAGAAGCTATCAGAGTTCATGCAATCCTTCAGAACAATTACTTCAATAATTAACACCAAAAAACCCGATAAAAGTATGATACTCACTTACATCAACCACAAAGATCTTCTGGGAGTCATCCAGAAACTGGACTTTCAGGTGCAGCATCCTTGAGCATGTGGCTGAGCGTGTGGCAGGCGCGGGAGTCCTAGTGATGTGAGCGCTGTGCCGGGAAGGGAGCCCTGACTCCTCTTGCACACATAATTTCCCTCTCAGCTGGATGGAGAACGCTGCAGTCACAGATGTGGAGCAAAGGAACTGACTGCCTAAAAACAAGTTAAGAAAAAAAATACCGATACCTCCTCTGGTTTAAATATCATCACTACATTCAAGGATATTTTCCCCTTGTGAATGGTGGGTCTATTAACAGGGGCAAGGTTGTGCAGCAGCTCAGCGAGAGTGGCACTAACAGGGCTGAGCTAGACATGGAGGTTTTACAGCTGGTGGTGGGCAATGCAAGGGCAAAGCAGGCCCAGCTGTGGGGTCAGGGAAGAAGAGCTGAGCAGCTCCCCTGTCAAAGTCACCAAGCAGTGAGTGTTGCCTTTTCTCCGGTCTGGTTAAGGTGCACTGAAAGTCCAGCTGGCTGGCAGCTGTGCTCGCTCCATGAGGTGGGCAGATAAGGTCCTACCTGCAGAGCAGATGTGAGCGGGCTGGATAGATGGGCAGATGTACTTCACCAGAGACTGGGAAATGTTTCCGGCTACACTTGAAACCAGATGAGAGTCCTTCCCAGGGAGGCAGAGGGGGACCTGCTTCTAATACTTGTTTGGCACCCTGGTTTTGCACCTTAGTGAAGTCCCATAAGCCTTTGAGACAATCTGGTTCCTGATTCACACCTGAAAAGCTCATGTCCCCATGCATGGAGCCAACTGCCCACCCTTGAAACCCTCCTGGGGCTCAGTCCCGGCTGCCCGTGCAGCCTCCTTGCAGTGTGGTGGGCACCTGGGGCTTGCACTCACGCTGCTTTTCTGCCCCAGCTAGTGCAGGTCGTGATGAGCAGCTTGACTTCACTGGACACTCTCAACTGGCAGAGCCCCTGCTCACTAAGCATTGGGATGAAGGCAGCGTTTAGGCAGGAGCTTCTGCCTGCAGAAATAAATACACTGAATGTTGTCAAAAGGCAGCTGCTGGGCTGTCACAGGAGCTCATTATTGCTGCTGCTGCTGGAAAAGTCACAACCCCACACAATCCGGTGGGATGCAGAGTGATAGAAACACATCTCAGCCACATTAAATGCCGCGGAGATTTTGCTTGTTGCTCTCTTCCCAGTTTCCACTAAAAAAATCCACTGTAAGTCACTCTTGAGTGTGATTGTAAGTCACAATCAGCTGTATGGGGTCTACAGGCACTGCATCTGAAAACCAACTTTCCAGTGCTGCCCGTCGCCCCAGGGTCTGAGCTCTTTGTGTCATGGGAGAAGAGCATTGTCACAGAAAAACCACCTGGAGGGGCTGAGTGCACTTTCTCTCTGCAGTTTTAAATGCTCATGTTGTCAAAAACTGATGGGCATCAAGGAGAAGAGCAGCATTCCTTTAAGCGTCTCACATACTGCAGGCATGGCTCTGCCACAGCAGCACAGAGAGCATGGCAGGAGCACTGGACTGGCCAGAAGGATACACGGGAGCCCTCACGAAGGAGCCCTCAAAGCCCAGAAGAAGCCAAGCCTTCCTGCTACAGGTTTCCCTGGTGTGCCAGGGGCACTGACCCTGGACTCCATGGATGCTACTAGAGGCTGAGTACCAGCCAGCTGAGTGGTGGGTGGAAGAAAAGGGTTCATTTCACTACCGTGGCATGAAGGAATAGGACTGTGTTGGGTTTATCAGAGCCTCTAGCCACTCTATAGAGGCATTCTTGCAGACAGTGTGGAGGCAAATGAGGACTTTGGGGATAGGGGAGTAAGGGACAGCAGAAGACATGTGGGACAAGCAAAGCTCACTTGGGATGTGAGAATTGTGGCTGAGAGCAGAGGAGATCCACTACCTCAGCAGATGAGAGACTCATTTTACTCCCACTCATCTCCTCCCTTCTTCCAGAGGTGACTCTGGAGCTGGTTGAAGCAGCACATGTGGGGAGAACCAGCACCCAGGAGGAGCAATCCTGGCTCCTGGCCTGGGTCAGTGCTGACCTCCAGCCAGGCATGAACGTCCTCATCCACAGGGACAATGAATAATATGAAAATGGTGTGAGAAAGCATGGAAGAGGTGAAGCCATACCAGCAGGCAGGGAGGAGACCCTGAGTAGCAGCTACTGGGACACAGTGGGGGCTGAGCAGCGGCATATTGCAGCGAGTACTTCTTCAGGGCTGTTTGCTCAGCCAGCTCATCCCTTGATTTTTAATACTCTGGATCCTGCTACCACCATCCTGCTTTGCGACATCTCTCCTAGGAAGGATTTTTGTCCACTGAGTGCATCCAACCCCCTATTAGGCTGGATGGTATTGTCTTGAATTGGCATCTTCAGCTTCTAAAACACTCAGGTGTTTGCCAGGATGGACCAAGCAGAGCAAATAACAAGGTCTTTCTCCCAAACCCTGTTACACCTTTTCCAAGGTGCCTTTTCATGCTGGGATTTAGTGTTTGGTCATGTGTTCCCCTGTTGGCCCCAAAAGCAGTAGCATGCAGCACATCTGACAGAGCTGAGTCACTGCACTTACGTTCCATGGAGCATCCTAAAACAGTGAGCCACCAGCACCGGGCAGCGAGTTCAGCTCCCATCCTCCAAAAGAGCTTGCTTTGGGCCCTGGGGGTGGGCAGGGACATTCCCTAAATCCCTCAGTCCCTCCTTGAGTCACTCTTGAAAGAGGAGCAGGCTCTGAGGGAGCAGGCTCTGAGGGAGCAAACTCTGGCAGAGACAAGATGTATCATGCTCCTCCTGCATCACTGCAGCCGCAGCTCTGCTCGCTGCTGTACCGTGTGCTTTGTCATGTTTATCTTCAAATTTGGTTTAGAGGAAAGGAAGACAGCTAGATAAAGTCACAGAAGAGAGATCCTTCAGGGACACCAGAGTCCAAAAGGCAAGAGCCCACACCCAGCTCATTGCTGAGAAGGAGAAGCACTCACCCTGTTTCCCACACTGAAACATTTGCTATTGGCAGCTGCTGGAGACAGGGACTCACCTAGGTGGGCTATAGTCTGTGGTGGCCTTTCATATATTTACATTAGACCTCCTCTTCCTCAGCTGGAGCTGCCAGAACATTCCCATTCCCTTCTCACCCAGCCACAACCCACCCAACTGCAAGGAGAGCGAACACCATGGCTGCTCCTGTGGGAGCAGGCTCAGGCACAGCCATAGTCCTTCTGAACAGCTCTGGGCACACAAGAGGAATATCATTAACTGGTTGATAAATCCAAGGCACAGCACCAACACTGCAAAACTGGGAAATTTCTTTCCAGAATGGGGTACCTGCAACATTCCTGCTGCCACACCAAAAGGAGTGTTTTCACTCTCAGCTGGGGTCTCAGCTTACACACAGTATCAGATGCTTTAATTTTTTTATAAAATATATTCCCCAAAAGGTATTTTCAAAAAACAAAGCCTGAAAGAACTGAGTTTGTTTGTCTTAAAAAGAGAAGAAAGAACAGCAATAGTCTCCTGATACATGCAGGGTCATTTCCCAAGCTACAGGAAAAACAAAGAAATGGCTGGAAATTGCAGGGCAGATCTGAGTTAGGTCCTAGGAAAGATTCTTAAACTGTGAGGCAGAAGAAATACTGAAGCAGGCTGGAAAAGCCAGGGATGACTCAGACACATCTGTTAGGGATGGCCCAGGCACATTTGGTCCTGCCTTTTAACAATTACTATCATTTTTCATTGATTTCACAGATCACATTGTAACTTGAGCGTATCTTAACAGTTACAGTTGACTCGCCATGTCCTGTGCTTCTACAAACTTCTGCCCTATAACCATTCTATTTACTGAATTTACTAAACAATGATA
This sequence comes from Eurystomus gularis, assembly GCA_013400335.1. Lineage (NCBI taxonomy): Eukaryota > Metazoa > Chordata > Aves > Coraciiformes > Coraciidae > Eurystomus > Eurystomus gularis. Next base: position 104,034 of record VZZY01016113.1, read on the forward strand.
CATTTGCATTCCCACCAAATTTTGCTTGCCAAACACCAGCTAAATAGTCTGACATCACTGTGCTGAAACTTATTACTCATAAGTAATTTGGGGGAAAATGGGAATTTTTGCATGTTGTTTAATTTTTTCAGGTGGGTTTTGCCCATTATCTCCCAGCTGCAGGATAAGACTTCTCTGACCAGCATTTTTGTTTAATACCAGAAGATGACATTATGAAGCAGCATCTCCCTCTCCAGCTTGCCCCAATCCTAACCAGGACCATCCTGGAGCGGTGCCTCCTCACCTCACTAACATTCCTACCAAGGGCTGTACTTACAGAAATGGAACATCACTGATACTACTCACGGAAAGCAGCTCCACAGACGCCTCCACATTAATAACTTGTCTGCAAAACTGGATGAGACCAACAGGAGGGGAGAGCTTCTGTGTGTGAACACACCAGGAGAGAAGCGTTAGACTGGAAACTAAGACAAGTTTAAAGAATTGCATCGTTTGACAGTCTCACACCGGGTGGTTCCAGTGCAGGTGATAACACGATTACACACTAGCTCTACAAATTACTTGCATCAGAGTTCAGCTGGTAAGAATTACAAGACAAACAGCGAGGGAGGTTTGGGGAGTGGGTTGGTTGCTGTGCAGGCAGCACTCCTGCGGGCAGGCATCCCAGCAAAGCAAGCAGACCTGGGTTTGGTACAGCTTGCAGACGTGTGTGTAGGAGCAGAGGGGGACACTGATGTGGTGAGAAGCTCGGTGTCATTTCAGCTGGTGGACTCAGCAGTTGCAATAGTAATAAAAGAAACAGGTTTAGCAGAGTTTAAGCACTAAGCCAAATAAAAAGTCAGTCGTCTGACTTGCCCTCTTTTGTTTGGGGTTTTTTTTAGTAACAGTTTCTGATGCTCAAGGAAGCAGAGTCATATCAAATCCTATTCTTGTGATAGAATTTTTATTTCAGCTTCAGCACCTGAGGTAAATGGCTCTTTTTACCTACCTGTGATAACAGAGTAGGAAATCACAAATAACCTTGATTATGCATGAAAGACTCCAAATGCAATTCCAGTCACCAGATAGATCAGCCATAAGTGCAAAACCTTCTTTGAAGTCCTATTAAGATATACTCACACCACGCTACCAAAGTCCGGGAAGATAAATTTATTTCCGTTTCTCTTCTGTTTTCAGCCTGTGCAGAATCGTGGTTGGTTTCCAGGGATGGAGCACAGCCCCGTCCTGAGGAGGATTTCTAGGACGAACCAGATCTTTGTTTCCAAGCTCCCTCTCGTGGTGCTTGTGCCCAACGACAAATCCAGGAGACCCTTCAGTTTGCAGGGATGAGCAACTCAGCACAGCAATAACACAATCCACTGCGCGTCGATGTGAATTGTTGACTTTTCTTCTTTTTTTTCATGTTTTATATGCTAGCTAAAAACTATTACCACGCACTTAAAGAGGCAGTTTACTGTAAGCGAATGCAAACGATAACACAAGCTATACAAGAAACTAAATAATAGCTCGCCTTTGGTATTATTCAGAACACAGAATCTCATTTTTTAATGTGCCAGTTGTGCTCTGTTGTTGGCACAGCTATATAAAAAGCACGCAGAGATGTTTAATTCAAATAGATCACGTTGAAGACACAAGAAAGCAATTTATACAGAAAAGAAAGCCTCATGAACATATCAAGACAAAGAAGTGCTAACGCCTCAAAGGTTGGGGCATCTCTTAGTATTCAGTTATTTCTAGCTAGGGAGGTGCATCTCGCTACATCTATGTAGTAGTGCAAATCACAGGACTTGTATACGCTGCCCTTAATCCACTTCAGGCATGAACCATTCCTGGTCCACTTGCACATCCCATCATCAACAAGCTAAAAGTACTGTAAGCTGTACCTACAGTCCAGCAGTCCAGCGACGAGGTCTCCAGACGCCCAAGATCTCTGTCCTTGCAAGCGCTGTCAGGAAGCCAAACTGATCAACCCTCTCCCTAAGGCTCTCCATGAGTCAAGCCCAGATATGTCCTAGGTTATGCCCGAAGGGAAAAGCCATAGACCCCTCGTACCACACCGCAGAAATCTGAATGACAGGTGGGCAGCGTCTGCTCTTCTGCTCACGCAGCTCTGGCAACAGAGAGTTGCAAGACTAGAAGGAGCAGCAACTCTTCAGAAGGGAATTAAAGGCCAGGATGGTGAAACCTTTGCTGAGCATCATCAGAAAAGATCCTACAGCCAAAGGCTTTGTTTGAGGAAGCTGCCAAATTGAGTCTGCAGTGCTGGGTGAAGAGACAGAATCCTAGTGGAAAGGATAGACTTCTAAGGAACTATATATTGCTTATTTTCATGACAGATGTGGTTTCTCTCTTGGCTCAAGACAACTAGCTCTGGTTGAGTAAGCCTTGATTACATCTAGGCAAAGAAAGATATGTGTTCTCCAGGTGCCTGTAGGCCAATGGATCAGACCCGTCTCACCATGTAGATCTTGATCCTGAGTTTTGTTAACGTTTCCCTCTCAGAGAGCCTCTTTTCTTCCACTCCCTTCTTTCCTTTTATTCTTTCTCAATAGACTCTTATCATACTTCAGTCTTAACAGGGCCTGCCAAATTCCAGGCTTAAAGCTCAAAGCTGAGCTAAAGTTGGTCAAAGCCATTCCTCATAGCCAAAAGTGGAGGACAACAGTGCAGCAACCATCTAAAGCTGGGAATTTGGTACTTTTGTAGGGATCAAATGTAATCCCCATGGTTCCTCTTCCAGGGTCTTCTGGCAGATGGGGGTAGCTACGAGACAGCCATGTTTCAAAGAATGGGAAATATTCCTATATCATGACTGTCCCAAGGTTTCAGGGGTATATCCATAAAACCTTTCCAAATTATTAATTTGAGACCCAAGATGACACAATTCAGATGGCCTGAGAGACACAGCTGACAGCTAACAGAGAAACGGTTTCCTTACAAGGAAAGGAATACAGCTGGTCTCCAAAGTACCTCTAACCACAGTCTGACACTGGCCAGGCCCTGAAGAGAAAATCTTTCTCCGAACCTATTAAAAAATACATCTGCATTACTGAGATTAGACATAGAGCATTTATGAAGTCTGTGCTAATTCCTGGAACATCAAATGGAAACCAACGCCAGGATCAGCAATGTGGCTGTGGTCACAGTGCCACAGGGCTGCAAGGGACGTCAGATCACACAGTGACAACCCAACGTATAGAGGCAGGAGCTACACACGCCACACACACTCCTTCCTCCAACAGTGATTATCCAATGCTGCCTTTGAAAACTCTCCACAACCTCCACACAACTGCAGCTTGCTACAGCCATCCTCTGTGAGAGGCCTTCTCTCTGTTCCAACAGAAGTCAGCTTTGCTGAAAATTCAGTTTATTTCTTCTTGTTTTCCCATAGCAGCCATGCTGTTGCTGATTACACGATCGTTATTAATTTGCTTTTAAGAAAAAGAGTCTAAGGTCCATTACAGTGGTAGGATGAATCCCAGTCTGATGATTAATCATCCTATCTGCCAGTTCCCAAAAGGACAAGTAGCCCTTAAGGAATGTCACAAACAGCAAATATATTTTCTCTTTTCTGTGCTGACCAGATAATTTAAATCTAATGTCAAGGCAGACCTTCCAAGGGCATAAAGCTGGATGAGTTAGTCAGCTAGAGGCAGGAAAAAAGGAAAAAAATATTAACTTGAAGAGCCAGAAATTTCCCAGAAAGCTGATTGTCCATCTGGCTTACTGAGCTGCAGTAATTTATCAATTATACTTTTTAGACACATAAGAAGTTGAAGTCTGAACCAGTTACATTATAGTATCACAAATGTATGAAAGATACTGTTGCTTTTCATAAATCTGAGAATTTTAAAGCTTTGTTTTTATAGGTTCTAGCCCCCTTATTTATTTACATGCAAGAAGTTCCACTTCAAAATTATTCTGCAATGCTGGTGCCTCTGGCTCCAGGTAAGACCAAGCACCTCCCTATCTGTAACACAGCCTTCCACATCATACCCCCAGGAGAGAAGTGCTACCATTACCATTTTTCTTCTGAGGCAAGAACAATTGAGGTCACCCAGTACCCTGCAGTATCGTGGAGTCTCAAATCCCACGCAAGCCTAATCACTGCAAATATGATCTGGAAGAAGTCATTGTCAGAAAGCCGTCACAGTACACTCAGGTAGAACCTGCAGAACACCAAGGAGCACAGACACACCACAACCAACCAAACAGCAAAGCCTGCCTGTATTTTACAGGTTCCGGCAACATGAGCGACTTCCCCATCAAATATTGCAGTCACTGCAATGACTGCTCCAAACTTTTTGGAGGGACTTGAAGGGAACCCCAGCTTTGAAAGAGAGCACCAGAGGCAATTAAGTTGATTCCATACTAAATAAATTCAGTTTCCACAGAGAGCAACAAATTTCATCCCCCTCAATCCTGTAATCAAACTGTACCATCGCTGCCAGCCACGCTGTCATAAGCTCAATGCTGCCCTCGGCAGAGCCAACAAACTACTACAGGTGGGATATGGCCTACAAACGGAATGCTGTTGTTGATTCACAGCTTGAAGCCCATCTCCGCTGCTCCTCACAGCTGTATTGACCAGGCAGAGATAAAAGCGGCTCCTTAAAAAAACCCCCACAAAACCAAAAGCTGCATTATTTCACTTTCATAAAGTGCAGAGCACAGAGCTACAGCATCTCTTGACAGAGCTTGCCTGCAGCTACGGTAGCTCTACACACGCTTCCTCCAGCTGCCTAAGCGAGGGGTGACTCACCAAACCAAAGCACCTACCAGCAAACCAAGCTACCAGGACTGCTGACTTTTCTGCAGAGATAACTCAAACAGGTCAACACATATTGTTTTAGAACCCGTATTTCATTTTAATTAAGACTAGACACTTCTGCCTAGCTTCAAACTGTAATTATAGCCAAGCCTACTAGGGCAGATAACAGCGGCCTGCTCGACACGAGGTGTGGCCGGTGGTTCACCCTCCACCCACACAGGGTATCTCGTGAACTTCCTCCTAGGGCTGTCCCCACTGCTGGGTTCATGCAGTTGGTGGTTCATACCCAGGCGCACCCGGCCAGGCTGCAAGGCCCAACTCTGCCCTTGTTGGCGACTCATTTACTGTCATAGGAGCGTGGTGGCGAAGAGTCCTCTAGCCTGTGCTGCAGTTAGTTCTCAAAATGTACCTGTCCTCTGACAGCACAGGGCAAGTGGGATGCTGGGGAGCTTTCTGCAGGGCCTATGCACTTTCAGAGAAGGAACTGTCAAACGAAAGAAAGAGCTGCCTGTGAAACCCTATCTGTACAGCCCCCAGAACAGCCAGCCCAGGTCTAAAGCAACATGATGCTGTCACACCTATTTTATAAAAGACACCACTCACCTACTTGTACAGCAGCAGCTGAGTCCGCTCCCAGAACCAAGACTTTTGAAAGGCAATGGCCTTTAACATAAATCTTAAGTGCTTCTTTAAAACCCCCAACCCCAGACTATATTGCACTGTCACTTTGAAACCAACCAGCAGTGTAAAGTCACCGGGACTTACCGGCTGTACTTGCATTCACTCCCCAGCCTCCACGCGGCAGCAGGAAGCAGCTTGCCTAGTGACACTGAGTACCATAAGGAATGGGGACTATTATTGCCCACTTAGAACTTATTTTAAAATCTCATGAGAAAGGAGTCTCAGTGATCAACCCACTTGTTACATCTCAAACCAGACCTAAGGTGTCAGCTGCCAGACTCACTGACACGAATCAGAACAGGGCACGCTTCACCCCCAGCCTCTCAGCAGGCTTAGGGGAAGCACGTCTTTCACCCACCACCACTTAGAAGGGCAGCTTGCTCTTCTTTGGCCTCAGTGAGGGAAATGTGAGCAGGAAGAAGAAACAGCATAGAAACTTACCTGCACGATAAGGCTATCCTTGGCTGAGCTGGAGGGGTTGTAAGCGTGCAAGGTGGTTTTGCCTGTTGACGTACCATGGAGTGCTGAAGGTACTAAGGTAGCAAGTTTTTCTAAACTTGAAATCACATTTTACATTAATACAATCGGTTTTGTTACAAATGCAACATTACAGGTCAGTACCTAGACTGTAAGTTCTGAGGAAGAACAACCATTAACTTGGTAACCAACTCAAGACTTCTACTTTTTCTAGAAAAATCTTCTGCCTCTCCTGCAGCCAAGCTCCAAGAATGCTCACTTGGCTAGTGTGGTGGAAAGATGACAGCTCTGGATTGCTATGGTGGAGAGCAGCTGAAGCCACTGTAAGGTGACGCCAAACCCCGCTGCCACTGCCATCTTCACACACAGAAGCCTATACGAAAAATACCAACTTTAAAGACTTGGAGAAGACCAACACTGATACTTGTTTTGAACAAAGCTTTGTCTTATTGGCCTGTGATGAGAGACCCCATCACTGCTTTGAAGAGGCGCAGGAGTCCCTGCCTTGCACAGGAAGACAACGCACAGCCCTCGCTCTCCCTCCTCTCTACTCAGAGCGCCTGAGACAGTGAGCTTTACACCCTGTCTGAGTGCAGTTGTAGACCCTGTTTTCTCAAGGCAGGAGGACTCATTCATGATAATGCAGATGTGGTTATGACGTTTAGAATAACCAGTATCTCAAAAAAAAAAAAAAAAGCAGCCTGTCGGTTCAGCCCACTTGAGAAGAAGAAAGTGAACACAGACTAGTCACCCCAGTTTGGTAATACAGGTATCTATTTTATTAAAAAAGTTACAAACAGGTGGACTGTAGGGTTGTCTTACAAAATGACAAGAATGAATTCTACTGGAAAAAACTTTTTACAAAGCATTATAGGTAATTGTTCCATTTTTGCACTTGTTATTCCAGATTTCACCTATCACTGATAAAGATACAGTACATTAGATACATGATGTTAGGTTACATTTGTAGTTGTAGAGCCCTACTGCAGTGATTTGAACAACTCCTAAACAGATGCCATAGTAAAGACAATACATATTGCATTTATTATTAGCTTCTTACTCTAATAAGCAACTTCACATGCAATCTATTGAGGAAGCCTAAAATAACTTTTGGTCCCTTTTTCCCCCCAAAGTGTGCTGAAGAAACCATCTCTCATTTTCCCAGTCCTGTCACTCTAAGCTAGTTCAAGTTTTTTAAGGTTTTTTTTTTTTCTTTTTTTTTTCCTCTTTTTTTTTTTTGCGCTGAGGTCAATGAAAATGAACACTGGTTTGAAAACTACCCATAGGAATGAATCACTGATTAACGTTAACCAACTTTCCCCCCCTTAAAGAAAGGAAAACTAAGATCTTTATGAATTACTTATTTCCTATTACTTCCTTACAACCTACAAAAAAGATCAACAACCACCACTTCAAAAAAAAAAAAAATCTACTTTGACTACAAGGTTTGGTTTTGATATTAAAGTGCAAACCTAAGTATTAGCCTCAGCCTGTTTATAAAGTTTGTACAAACAGGGGAAAAATAAAAATTTCAAGTAAAAACTTCAACCCCACAGGGAAAACTCAGGTGTTTCGATACCCAAGCAGAAAACCTGGTGTCCTCTTCTTTTCAGGATTCAAATTCAACACTGAATGGAGATTCAGAATCTTTATTTCTGCTAATAGTATAAAGTCAGCCTGCATTATTACCAATAAAACACGTTAATGTTGAGATACTGTACCGGTGATCTTTTATTGTTTTAAATGCCATCATCCACAATACAATTAGTGAGTTTTAAACTGCTTAACCTCATATATCCATCACTGCTTTTATCGGAGCTTTTCTCAAAGTTATTTAGCTATTACAGGGAAAGAATGTACATTTCTAGAAGCATGTTCAAATGACTAAAGCTGGGCTCCTAAAAACCTAGAACTTTGGTGCAGTAGGTGAGCTGCAGTTATTATATTTCTGCAAAAAAAAATTACACATTTTAAACCACGGCTAGAAAAAGCTCTCATGTATGCAACATGTTAATAAAACCGAACAAAAAGATTTCATCTGTTCTTTGTACATTTTCATTCTGCTCTTTATACCTGTGTTATTGTTAAAATTTTCAAGTATTCAGAGAAAATGTTGATCAGGTAAACAATAAGGAAGGCAATGGCTGTTCGAAGCACACTTGCAGTTAGTATCACTGAAACCTGGTGCTTTTCCCCTTGTTACACCAACTTGTCTCTAATATTAAACTTGTTTATTGGGAAAAATAAACCACAACTAAAAAGCAATTTGTGACAGTGCAAGAAAAACTTTAACAAATATTGCTTTAAAATATTATTCAGAAAGACAAATATTAGGAACTATAAAATGTAAAGTGATCTTATTTGCATTAGATTTACATGTGCAGAGGTCTACTAGATGTCTCTTACTGTGCCAGGCAAAGCTGAGCTGACTGACAGGCGCACAGCCCATTTTGAAGGATACATTATCCCTTTTCAAAGGCATAAAGAAGCTATTTGTAAACAAGCAAGTTTAGAAACTCAGGAGGAGTGTGCTGTCATTTTTCAATGCTACAATTGTCATTTTTGATTAAATGAGTTTAAGAAATCCATGATTGCAAGGAAAGAAACAGCCGGAGACTTTACATCCCATTCCGAGTAATCCCTGTTGTCAAATCGGACCAGTTAAACACAGAATCACAGCTGCATGTGCCAAGAAAAGGGATACTACATCCATACAACAGAGGTGACTTCAGTATCTTTTCATGACACTGTCACACGTAAACAAAAAGTCTCAAAGAATGACCAACTACGTTGTAGGAGAAAACTTTGCAAATAGAAAGAAGCACTGATGCGAGGTAATATACAGAAGTAACCATTTGTTTAAGGCTCAATTTATTCTCCATTAAAACTCTCTTCTTTTAAAAGGCATTGAGTAGGTAATACTGAGTTTAAGTATTTAATAAATACAAGTTCAGAAATTGATTAAAGAAATCAATTAAAATATTAAAAATGAACTCTTGCATATTAGCCATTATATGAACTTAGAAAGCTATAAAAGGACTGATAGATAAAGAACAGATTTTTAAACTTATGGTAAACATGCTAAGCATTCTGAGTAAGGTGTGTGGATCCTGGAGGCCACCAACCTTATGCACTTAGATGTATGGCAATGTGCTGTAATAGAGACAGGTTTACCAAGGCTCAGCTCTGCAACCTGGGCTGAAAGTTCTCCAAAGCAGCATCTGTGCAAGTTTCCTCTGAGTTTTATCTGCAATTTAAACAGAGTAACTAATGAAAGCCATATTCAATACACATTCAAAAGTGAACTCAGCTCCTCCCACAGTGTGGAACAGCTCGTTTTCCACACTGAGCTCCAAAGCACTGCTTCACACAGCAGTGTTCTTGGAAGTTCTCCTCTAATTCTGGTAGTGTAAGAGGCAAACAGGTAACAACTTATTGCTGTGAACTTTGCCACTTTGCTCCTTTATCCCACTTTGCCCCTGTGGGATGCTAAATTGCTTCTGAAGACCTGGAACAGCTGGGAAATCTAAGTTCTCCTGTGCAGAAATATATACGCTTGGGTTTGCACTGGTGGTGAAGAGGCACTGCATCACCCCACAACATGAAGCACAAGTTTTGGGAACAGGCAGATGAGCAAACTAATTCAGTTTTGACATCAGAGTTCTTAGCATTCAGACCCTCCAAATTACTCCTAAAACACCCCCTGAAGCATTCCAGAGACCTAGCCTCAGCAGGGACAGAACTGTACGCCACTGTCCTCAGCCAAGCACACAAATGTACATAGTGCTACCCACGTGATCAGTACATCTTTGTGTTGCTGGTAACTTGCCTGCACCTCACCAGATTTATCTGGAGAGCTATCCTAAAAGCCTCAGTCAAAGCTCAAAGTCTGTAGAAACCTGTCCTTTGTATGCACACGCATGCACTTCACTGAAGCTTGATGCTTGGCTTGTCAGGGATTTTTATGAGTCTTCTCTATTCTTGAAGTAATTTCTTTGTAGGAGTCAGGGCCTTATGTTTCCTACTGTACCATTTCTCTTCAGCTGTTGGTTTCCTCTCAATTAGCAGTTTTCCAGGACAGAGCGCTCCGACAGTCAGGGTTTCTGTTCTTGCCTAACCACTGGTCACCCTCAACATTCAGGAGCAGTACTCCTCCTGTACTGACAGGAGCAAACAGCCTTGTCTGTATGCTTTCCAGCAGTAATTCTCCCTCAGTCTGGTGAGCACGTGGTTCCCAGACTGCTGCTGGTTCTAGATGGGGAGGGTCCCTGTACTGTTAAAACAGCAAACAAACATTTAGCTTTTAATGGTGCTGGATTAGACCCGCAAAATGGGTGTTTTATCTTTGCTTAGAGCACAGGACAGGCAAACCATTTACCGTGCATCTACTTATCCCACCAGAGTGAGATCCAGCCCAAAACTTCACCCGAATCCAGCATCCAGTGCTGTGGCCAGCAAAGAACAGAGCAAGTAACAGCATTTTCAGCATCCCTGTATTTGCAGGCTAGGGACCTCCCAGTTCAGATTTGTCATCTTTCCATTTAACTTTTGCTTAGTTACTACAATTGGAACCATATAGTACCTTATCTGGCTTCACTTGCCCTAGTCTCTTCTGTGAGTGGGCAGGAGAGAATGGGATGTTACCTAGTAGAATAAGTTTGTCTGTATTGCGTAACCACACAGGCCAGAAGACTGTGCTTCCAGTCTCTATCCCTAGAGGAGGGTGCTATTCCTCCAGTACTTACTAATATCAGTTACTTATGAATAGAGGGGACAGAAATCACTAATTACCATCAGCCTTTCACCCCAATATTAAGGTGTTCCCAATCTGACTACCACCTCTACAGAAAACATTTAACACACTAGTGCTGGAACAGGTGCCACATTCTGGAGAAGATTTAACACTGTCATACCGAAAATTCAAGAGAAATACTGAAAATTCAAGAGAAATACTGAAAATTCAAGAGAAATACTAGAGCAAGGAATAGAGAGCAGGTACTGGAAATCTCCCACCTCTGAAGGCAATAATGAGGTGACAGAACCACTGCAGACCACTGCAGAAGCAGGCCCTTTGAGGGGAGAGGGAAACAGGATGCAAGAACAACACACATTTTTAAAAGGAACTATGGGTTATCCTGATTATGTAGTTATGTTCCAGCCTTCATTTCACCCAAGGTAGCTGACTGGAATAGTAATTCAAGTAAGTGCTACTCAAAAGTGTCATGGAAGAACCTACACAACATAATACTTGAGAGATATGTTGAGATATCAGTACCAAAAAGAGGTAAGTGGTACCTGCTAATCAAAATTGACGCTGAAACAGCCTTGGACAAAACTGGGTCCATCATATAATCCACCCCCCCATCCCTCCTGCTGGTTTCTCCATCAGAACTGTAGTGACAAACTGTTCCTATGCACTTCATTCTGAACTGATCCAGACCTAAGAGCACTCCTGGACACAGACAGGAAGCAGAACTCAGAGATGATGAAGATTATGCCAGGGCAGGGTTATAGTTCAAGCCTGCTTCCTACACACAGGTTTTCAGACAGCTGGTTCCACTTCCTTAGTTTCACTTTACCTAGGAGGGGTCACACTCAAGCAGATGTTTGAAAAGCAGTAATTGTTCCCTGGAACACAGATAAGCAGAAGGATTACAGAGCTGATTACAGCTATCACAAGACACCATCAGCAGCTCTCCTACACAAGAGCACATCAGACAGAAATTATGATAAGCCTTTGCTGTCTGCTAAAGTTAATGAGATCCTACACCTACTCAATCACAGAACAATGACAGAGTGGGAGCCAGGAAGAAGAAAATATCCCAAAAGTGTCAGGCTGAAATGAAAGATAGGGAGCATGAAGCCTGTGAAGAGGCAGGACAAGTTAATAGGAGTTCCAGACCTGGTGAGATCTGGATGGAATAGGAAGCTGCTTAGGAAGGAAAGACTTACTTGTTTGGCACAGATGGTGAGATTATACTGGGCAGAAGCAGCATCTCCTAGAAGCAAGGAAGTACTTTGCTGCTAGAAGCTTGATGTGACATTATGAGCTAGGCAGAACGAAGGAGAAGAAATCTGTACTACAGAAGCTTATGATCCTCTATCTCTAGAGATCACAGAGACAGTACAGATGTTTCTTCTGAAGCAAGAGTATGCTTTGCTTAGGGAACTCATAAAATCTAGGCATAAGTTAGGATTTGAAGGCATAACATGAGGCCCTGCTCCCCATCTTAACTTCACCTTTAAGAGGAAACTTGGTATTTAATGCTAAATCCAGAACGAGACAGATAAAGAAACCTCCCTTAGAAGTAACCAATTCTGGAAGTAAAAGTTTCATGGATAAAGCGCCCAATTTGTCAGAGCTGAAGAAAGTAACTTATACAAGGTAAATCACTAGTAACCCAAGGCCCTGCCATAACCTTTGGCATGATACTTAAAAAGTCCAGATACTCTTATTTGTAAAGGTGCCTTAGAACTAGATGAAATTTTGCATGACTCCAGATCCTAACCTTGTAAGCACTTAAAGCAATAACTCCTTTGATTTACTCCTTCCTATAACCCTATAAAGCCCTGCAAGTGTTGGGGATTAGTGTACTAGGAAAGACTTTATTAGTATGTTTCTCTGCTCCAACGCAAGCAGTTTGCTCACCTTTCAGCAAGCAAACCTTGAACTTACACACACTTTTTCCATGGTGACAGCAGCGCTTCCTTATTTCACAGAACTGGAGATAAAAATGTTGGGTATTATCTTTAGTATAACACTGCTAGGGCCATGAGTATCTAAAGCTTTACATTCACAAAGCACTTCATAACAATCTAAAAGATCAGCTTTGAGACTTCATGTCTGACCTTGCACTCAAGATTAAAGAGGCTACATGGTCCAAAGCTTCCAGTAATAACCTATTGTCCCTCTTGTCACTCAGGCACAAACAGCTCCTCTGACTCAAGCAAGAGTTACTAACATGGCAGTCAGAGACAAAGTTTCAGTCAGTGCAGCTGCCAAGAAGGGCAGTTCTTTCCCCCGAATGTTCACGTTCTCCCTCATCCCTGCACTCGCCCTCAGAGATAACATTAAGCTGTTTGCCAAGGCAGGTCCAACAGAGCACCAAAGCTCTGACGGACCAGCTGGCTGCACACAGAGCATACCAGTGACATAAAAGAGCCATTTTCAGTAACATGGATTCAAGTTGACGCTGAAACCAGACCTGCAAGGGCTACAAGGGAAAACAAGAGCAGGGGGAGCCCAGAACCACCCTGCAGAGGAATGACAGTGCTGCTGTGTGCAGGGGAGACGCAGATCCATTTAGAGAGTCAGGTGAAAAAGGTACTGAAAAATACCACCACACATGTGAAGGGTCAAGAGAAGCTATCCTCGAGGCAAAATAAAAATCAAAGCAATGGCCGAGACATGGGAAGCTTTATAGAGGCCCCTCTTGTAAGTCCCTAGGAAAGGAAAGAGTTGTCCATGGGGAAGCCATTTTGTAGCGTGTTCTCTGCTCTGGAGATTTTAGGTTAAACGCATTTTGCACACATCCTTGACCTATGGGCTGCAAGTTGCTCCTCACAACTCAGAGTGGCTCTCTTCAAAACCTACTCCACTGGCAAGGCAGAAGTGTACTCTAAGTACATTCTGTTTCTGTACCACAATTTTATTATTTTTTTTTAAAGTTCAAAGTCTTCTCATCAAAACTACTGGGAAACTTGGTCATAATAATTCCACTGAACTCCAAGGTAATTTCCATTACTTGAAGATAATTCAGATACCAACTACAACCAATAACGAAACCTGCTGCAACATCACAAAACATTGTTAAGGATAACGTAATGTCAGATACAGCAGTGACAGTCAAAATGAGATGAGATCATATAATTTGTCTCATAGAATTACGGGAGGTAAATGCAATATTCCCTGACTAACCCTACTGTGAAGTAACCCAAGAAGTCCATTTGACCAAAGTAATCATGGGCAACCAAAGGGGTAAGCTTCCATCGCCTTCGGAGGAAGGCTACCTCGAGATGAGACTACTTAATTTCACACTCCCTGTCACACTATCTGCTTACTTAAACAGCATGCTTAGGCACCTCCATCAGTTATGACTGTTCCACCAACCTGCTCTGTATGGCCATGATTGAGGTTTTTCTTAATTTCTCTCACTGGACGATGCAAGTTGTACAACACTGATCCTGTTTTTCAGGCAGGGAGGCATAGTTCATTTGCCTGACGATCTCAGCAAACAGTTCATCCACCATCGTTTTGCTCTTGGCTGATGTCTCCATGAAAGGACAGCCCCACTCCTGAGCCAGGGCTCTGCCTTCTGCAGATAAGACCTCCCTCTCCGACTCCAGATCCACTTTATTCCCCACTAGGATCAGAGGAACTTTCTCGTATCTCTTCACCCGGACAATCTGGTCCCTCATAGGCTTGATGTCCTGATCAAACAATCCAACTGGTTAGTACATGTAAGTATGCACATGAAATTGCTATATAACCACTACAGAACTACATTTTAATAACCCTCATATGGAACTAAGCATTCAAAATACATCAGAAGTCTTCTTAAATTCACGCTGATCTGGAACTCACAGAAAGTTTGCTATCAATCTTTAATATAAGTTATTTTTTATTTTATACAAGTGCACACACATTTTATAAAATGTATGCATATATACAAACAGAAAGCATCTACTATACTCTGAGAGAGACTTTTGGTTCAGCTGGAGGAAGATACAGCATAGAGGCTTTGAAAGTTGATTTCAGCTTTCTGAAAAAACTGTCTCCAGTCTAACAACCTGTAACATTAGCAGTAGCGTGCCATTACACAACCGTTTAGGAAGCTTGTGTTTAGTTTACAGCATGAGAAAGCTAGTAATTTAAATAAAAGTCTTCTCACTTCTGGAATGCTTAGAATAATTCATTGTGAACGTGTTTAATCACATGTAAGTATCCAAATTAGAAGCTGTAAAGAGATTCTATTACCTACAGATGCATTTATTCAAGCCTGAGCTAACATCAGGAAATCACATTTGAAAGTCTGAGTCAGCCTCCTCTGTCCCCTGAATGGTTTAAGTTACTATCAGTACTAATAAGTTCTACAAATTCTTGCATAGTTCTGAGACAAAGCAATTTAAGTGTCTGAAGTTACCACTGTGCAAAAAGAACTGCAGAGAGTAGTTCACACCTACAGGTTTTGGAATAAACATGCTATAAACAGACAAGAACAATTAAATGTTAACAGGGTGGATTACTAACTGTACGGCCATTTCTCGATTAAGATGGACTCACTGGTCCCCAAAATATGCAAAAAATGAGGACAGACGCATCCCAATATCATTGCTGTTGTTTTCCAAAGAAAGTATGTCTTCAGCTTGTACTGGGGCTATTTTGAGGCCTCTGCTAAGATAAGGTTTAGCCTTCAGCATCAGCAAAAACGCTGCTTCAGTGGGGGTGTGCAAGGTTTTTGCAAAACAGCCAGAATACACCCAACTCAGCAACTGAAGCCAACGCAGCAGTTGCAAATCCCCGCACTGCCACTAAATCTACTCATTCCCCACAAATAAAGCCTCATTTCTAGAAGCAACTTAGACCAGTTTCTGGCTGAGATAGTTCCTTTTTCTGTGAGAGACAGTTTTAATAGTAGAAATTAAATCCAGACCTACAGATTATCGCATATGGTTTGTTTCTCGTCTCTGGTACACCACCTACGCTGTGAAAGCGCTGAGCTTACGCTGGACAGGAATATATTCTGGGGGGAAGGAGCTGAAAACAGCAGCTTACTTTAAAAGTCACAATTGCAGAACAAAAAGACTCTCTTCAAGAACAACCGGGCCTTTCAAGAAGGAGGCGAAAAAAAAGGAAGTCTCGATTTTAATATCGAGTGATTTCTTCATAAAAGGGGATTGCCAAAAGACTTCTACTGGGGAAGTGGGAACAGGTCATTGTTCTCCAACACTGCGTGGGATTTAACAATGGTGGCACCCTGATAAGTACCTGCAAATCAAGCAGTTTTCCATCAGGAAGCAGGGCTGGTAAATGCACTTTCAAGCAGAGTATTTCAACTTTTGCCCCTTCGGAGATAAAGAGCTTATACGCACACATGCCTAACCCTAAAACTTCCTCCTCGGCCCAGCGC